>JAQQAC010017683.1:15293078-15654554 GCA_029783875.1 Phataginus tricuspis | reverse complement strand
GATTAGCAGACGTAAGGTAGCGGGGGCACGGGGAGGGCTGTACAACTCAGAGAAGACAAGTAGTGACTCTATAGCATCTCACTACGCTGATGGACAGTGACTGTAATGGGGTTGGTGGGGGGGACCTGATGAAGGGGGTAGTTTAATCACCATAGTATTGCACATGTAATTGTAGGTTAATGATACCAAAATAAATTGTAAATAAATAAATAAATATTAAAAAAAAAAAGAATAATGCCAGAACCATTGTAAAAAAAAAAAAGATGAATGAAACAATTTCCCATTCTTCCATGAATCTACAATCTATCTGGGGAGAGGCAAATAAAAGATAAATAGAACACAATGTGCTAAATGCATGAGTGGGGTAAGGAAAAGGGGCTGTTGGCACAGAAATGGAACACCTAAACCATTCTTGAATGGCTACAGATTTCTGACAAAGTCTATATTGGATCTAAAGGACAAGTTAAGAAGTCAACAGGCAAAAGGGGCTTGGGGATGGTAAGGAGGAAATAATTTGTTCCAAGTATAGAATTTTTTGGAAGAGGAAGGCCCTTGGGTCCATGGGTAGAGCACAGAGTGTGAGGTAGGGAATGGCAAGAGATAAAGCAGAAGAGGCAGATCATGCAAGACCCTGTACGGAAATAGAGGGATTTTATACTTGGATGACTGATGTGACCAATTTGCATTTCAGTAAGCCAAAGATTGACACATGTGGAGGCACTGCTGGGTGTCTCCCTGATATCCATTTTCCTCTTCTCTCCCTTATTAACAGAAACTTTATTTATGGGGAACAGCAATATTTCTAATTTAAAAATGACATTTCCTGGCCTCCTTTGCAAATAGGGGTGCTCCATGAGATGTAAGTAGAGTTTTTGAGGTAGGGCTTCTGGAAAAGCTCTCTAAAGGGGGACTGATTAAATGGCAAATTCTTTTGCTCTTGCCATCTTCCTTCTTGCTACTAGCTGGAATGTGGATGGAATGGCTGTAGCAACTGTGTTCATCTTGCTATCATGAGGCAATCCTGAGGTTGGAAGCCACATGCTGCGAATGGCAAAACAGAATCCCAGAAAAAAAAAATCAGTCCTCTGTCCATGGAGCTGCCTTATGAGAAGTCAGCTTAGCTCCAGACCTCCTTTACTTGAGAGAAAAACATACATTGATTTTAAGTTACTGTGACTTGCATTTTCTATTATGGGCCTCAGAAATTATTAACTAGTAAGGAGGGAAAACAAAAGCTAGAAGTAAAGAGATACATTGATGGGTTTCTGCATGAAGATAGGTGGTAGCCTCGACCCAGTAGTAAAGGGGATGGAGGAGAGTAGATAGATTTGGGAAATATTAATGAGGAATGATGAACAGAAATGGTGACTGACTAGAGGCAGATGATAAGGAAGAGTTCGAGTCCTGAGTTTCTGGCTTTAGAAAACGGGTATGATAAATCTTCACATGTTCACTACAAACTTTCAAAATGTTTGATATTGAAACTTGGCCAACCTGAAAAATTCAGAATCCCTTGAATCTTTGTTCAACTTTCAACCGTGCCTTCTCCCAACAAAATGTGGTCAACTGCCTAGGGTTCTAAGCAAACTCCTCAATCAATGTTGTCAAATCATATCCCCAAACTCTTTGAAGTTTAAAAGTCTTTAACTTCAAGAGGAAATTATTTTAGAGTTTCTTCAAAAACTTAGTGTGCTCTGAAAATTCCATGGAGGATTCCTTTCTAGAATCCTTTGTCTCTTTCAAAGTAAAACATAAATTAACTGAGAAAAGGAAAGACGTAGAGATTTTTGTAGTTAAATTCTTCCCACCTTAGATGTCTATCCTTCTAACTGTGAAGTAACTTCATCTACATAAATCCGTATCTTGCCACAGCATGCAGTCCTCCAGAAATTCATGTACATAAATTCCGGGAAATGCAGAGTTGGTAAATCCTTTGAGGTTTTAGATGTTATCTTTGTGCCTGAACTCTTCCCAACTTGGCATGGTTAAATCTTGCACATCTTTTGAAGCCCAATTCATATGTTATGCTTAAGAAGCCTATTCTTATTACCAAAGCCGGAAGCAGCTCTGCTTTCTCTAAACTTGCATGTTTTAAAGAACTTATTGGATATCTTTACCCAACAGTCGATTTAACTGAGCCAATTAAATCAATTAAGAATACTGTGCCTATTACAGCCATAAAACCAATTATCTCACTCTGCAAGGAGCCCAGTCTGACCTAGGGTTTTTCTTTTCTTCCAGTTTTGCAAAACAAAACCTTTGCTTTTGACTTCGCAGTCAGCTCTTCATTTTTAAACTACTTTGAAAGGCACAAAACACATGAAACTTATGACAAACTTTGCTTTCTTCATCATGTTGCAGTGATCACCCATTCTAGTCATTTTATTTTGCAGCCTTAGAGGAAATTGAAAGAAGAAATTAAAGAAAAGGCATTTAGTCATTGCATTGCCTGAAATGGAAAGATAATAGAAGGACAGGAGGGAGAGAGAGAGGCAGTTTTTCTTGAGTAGCCACTTGGAAATACCTGAAAAATGGGAGGAATTGCTGACTATTTTTAGTAATGCACAAGGTACTAAGAAGTTATTTTGTACTTCAAGTGTGTGGTGAGCATCCTCCCTATTACATGCCATGTAAGGAGCTGAGCTAATGGTGTGCTCGAGCCAGCTCTGACAGCTGGCAAGAGCTAAAGCTTAACATTTCAGAAACGTTTTGATCCAGTTGTTAGATCATTAGTAGCTTGAAATTGGCCATGATTGGAGATTTACAGTGCAGTGCAGAAAGAGCTTTTTCCAGTCAGGGAACCAGCACACCACTGGCAACATAGTCATGAGTAAGATGCATTCTGAGTACTCAGGAGTTTGTGTCCTACTTGGATAAGACAAGTTACAACAATGGTCAGCACACAAGGCACCATGCACTGGGCTACAAGCCATATGTTATGATAGACAGGCTCAGTCCAGAGCAGCACGCATTAAAAGAAATAGTGCCACAGAATTTTTCCAGTTGTGTGTCCTATAAGAAAATAATACAAATCCAAGGACATAGCACAAAACAAATCTTAGCAGAACATTATTATCGTTGACAATATGACAGCCTAGATATTCTGAAATTCTCAATTGAAATTTTGATGGCAAGTTAGGTAATAACTCTACATCACACGCACTTTTATATGAATGGACAATGAATCGAAAAAGAAAGAAATCCCTTGAGGTGGTGATTGAAAAGGGAGCAGATGCTAAGGAGGGAAGTGAGCATAGTCTTTGCCATAGAGACCTCTGTGGTTAATTACTTGCTAAGCCTAGGTTCTAGGTACACAGTAAAAGAAAGTAAAAACAACAGTGAGTTTAAAAAATAGCTTCTCCTGAGGTTCTATGATCACAAACTAGGCGACATACAGAGACCACACAACGCATGGGTGGCCCAAAATCTCTCAAGGAGAATTCTACTTAACATAAAACTGGGTCTGAGTGACTCCAGCTCTCTGGGAGAAACAAATCCTCTCTATAGAGAATTACAACCCAGATCTTGAGGAAATTACAGAGAACTTTCCAAAAAATATAAGCTTCCACGCAAAATCATAAAACCTAAGAAAAAATATCACCCTAAATAAAACAGAAGGAAATAACCACAATGACAAGGTCTATCTATACAGACTTAAATAATCAGAATGATCAAATATAGCATAAATAGATATTTTAAATGTGTTGAAGATATTAAAGGGAGAATCAAGAAATGTTCTTCACCTTGTTAGTATTTTTAACTCCAGTCAGTATTTGTTTAGATAGCTACATGTTACCTGTTCTTTGTCTCTATTTTTCTTTTGTCTCTATTTCTTCTTTTATATTTTTGAAGATAATTTCAATATTCTTTAGAAGAGGAATTATAGCCAACAAATTGTTTTCTTTATCTGAAAACTTCCTTATTTCAACCTCATGCTTTATATTTCTAACTTTTGATTGTGGAAATGTTTAAAATACAGAATGGTTGAAAGGAGAAAAAATAGTATAGATACATGTTTTTAAATTAAAGAGTAGCATAAAATTAAAAAATGATACGTGCCTATGTAAATTTTTTTTTAATAATTTATTTTATTTTAGTATCATTAACCTACAATTACATGAGCAATACCGTGATGATTGAACTCCCCCCATCATCAGGTCCCCCCCACCAACCCCACCACAGTCACTGTCCATCAGCGTAGTGAGATGAGAATCACTACTTGTCTTCTCTGAGCTGTACAGTCCCCAAATTTATACATATTTTTGCTGAACTCGTCAAAGGTATGCTATACATATCATGACACTTCACCCTTAAACATTTCAGCATTCACCTAGGTTAAGGGTTGGAAAATACGAGGTTACAAGGTGTGAAAGGTTGAGTTAAAGTGTCTGATAAACATCCACCTAGAATTCAGAGGAAGCTAAGAGAAAGAATGAAGGAGAGGCAATATTTGAAGGGATAATGGAGTAGATTTCCCATAAAGGAAAAAAGATAAACTTTCTGGATAAATTTGGTATTACTATACCTAAAATGTTTGGTAGAATTCATTAGTAAAGCTACATGGGCCTGAAGAATTCTTTGAGAGAAAACTTTAAATATGAATTCAACCTCTTTAAGAAATACAAAGGAAGTCATGTTATTTGATTCTTCCTAAATGAGATACGATAGATTTGTTAAGGCATTTGTTCATTTAAGTACTGATTTCCTGTCTACTAGTTCTATTAATTATTAAAAGAAGAGTATTTACATCTTCATCTAAAATTATGCATTTCTATTTCTCCTTTCAGTTCTATGGTGTTTGTTTTATGAAATATGAATCTGTTATTAGATGCATACATATTTAGGATTTTTATGTCCTCCTGAGGAATTTACCCCTTTACCATTAAGAAATGATCCCTGGTAATATTTCTTGCCCTAAAATCTACTTCGTGTAATATTACAGCCACTCTGGCTTACTTTGGGTTTGGGTTTGTATGGTCTTTCCTAATCCTTTTGGTTTTAACTTATCCTGTCTTTGTAATTCAGTAGACGTGCTGCCAACAGCACACAGTTTAGTTGGGTTTTTTACATTCAACTGGACAATTTCTGCCTTTATTTAGGGTGTTGAGATCATTCGCATTTAATGATTATCAATATTGTTTGGTTTAGCTCTACCATCTCCAAAGTTGTTTTCCGTTTGTCTCATATGTTCTTTCTTCCTTTCTCCCCCTTTCTCTGACTCCTTTTATATTGTGAGCATTTGTATATTCCCTTTTATTTACATAATAGACTCATTAGCTATATTTTTTAGTGATTACATAGGGCTTTATAATATACATCCTTGAACTTACTAGAGTTTTCTTACAAATAATATCACTTCACATATAGTGCAAAACATTAGTAAAATATTATTCCATGCACCCTCTTGGCCTTTGTGCTATTGCTGTCATACATTTTAATGTTATAATTATTATAGAGCCGACAAATATAATTATATTCATATTTATGAATCTAAATATGAATAAAATTCTTGTTTAAAGAGTCAAGTTGCTTTAAAATTTTTTTTATTTGAAAAAAATCTATTTTATAACTTTCCACACATTTGCCATTTCTAGTCCTCTTCGTTTATTTTTGTAGATCCAGGTTTCCATCTGGTGTCATTCTCCTTTTGCCTAAAGGATTTCATTTAACATTTTTTGTCGTGCTAGTTCTACTGACAATGAATTCTTTTAGCTTTTTATATCTGAAAATGTCTTTATCCTTCACTTTTTAAAGATTTTTTTTTAGGCTATAGAATTTTATGTCGAGTTTTTATTTTTCTTTCAGTGTTTAAAAATGTCATTCCACTCTATTCTGGTCTGCATTGTCTCTGAAGTCTTCCATTATTCTTATTTGTATTCACTTACATGTAACATCTTTTTTCCTTGGCTGCTTTTAAGACTTTCTCTGTATGACTAATATTTGGCCATTTGATTGGGATATACATTGGTGTTGTTTTCTTCATATTTGCTCAGCTTAGCCTTCTTTGAGTTTCCTTGGTCTATTTCTAGTCTTCATTGTATTAGAAAATGTTCCAACATCATTGTTTCAAATATTTTTTACCCTCCTCCCTCTTCTGGCATACAAATTACATTCATTCAGGCCACTTGACATTATCTCACAGTTCAATGATGCTTCATTAATTTTTGTCTTTTATTTTGAGTAGTTTCTATTGCTGTAAGTTCTCCATTATCTAATCTGCTGGTAATCCCACCAAAGATCTTTTATTTCAGTTATTACATCTTTTTATCTTTAGAAATTCAGTTTGGGTTTTTATATTTTCTATTACTCTTTTTAATATGTGGATTCTTTCCTTTATCTACTTGAAAACATGAGGTATATTTCTAACAATGGTTTCAACTTTTTCGTCTATTAATTTTATCCTTTGTGTCACTGCTGGGTCTATTTCCACTGACCAAAATTGAGTTCTATCCTCATTTGAGTCATATTTTACTGCTTCTTTGAATGCTTAGTGATTTTTGACTGGATGCTAGTCATTAGGACTTTTTTAAATTATTGAGGGCAGGTTTTGTGGAATTCTGTTAAATATTATTGGGATTTGTTTGGGATGCAGTCAAGTTATTTGTAATCAATTTTATCCATTTAATTTTGTTTTTAAGCTTTTTTTATGGCAGATCCAGAACAGCCTTTAGGCCACTGCTGAAGCAGTATTTTTTTAATGATGCTACCTTATGCCATGTCTATTAAGAAGTCTTTCCATTCCAGCTGATGGGAATGAAAACTATTTTTGGCCTTGTGCGGTCTATGGAAATTGTCCTGCCACTCTTTTCTGGCCGTCTTTTCTTTAGCCTCAGTATTTTCCTGACATGTATTGACAGATCAATATATTTAGCCAATGACTCAAAGGGACCTGTCAGAAGATCTCTGGAGCTCTCTTCTGTTTTTAGTTGCCTGCTCTCCAGGATACTGTTCCACAAATTCTAGCTCCCTCGACTTTTCTGAGCTATGAATGGAAACAAACTTCCAGGCTCTATTTGTGCTGTGGCCTGAAAACTTTAAACAGTGAACTGTCGCATTTCAAGGGCTCATCTTCTTTTCCCCTCGCTCCCAGGGATCACTGTACCCTGCTCTCTCACGTCCAGTATCTGAAAACCGTCATTGCATTTTTAGTTTGACCCATTTTCTAGTATTACGAAGGGAAAGTAGATATAGTCCATTTTTTCCCATCATTCTTCTGACACACCAAATTTTAAATGAATATAGAAAAGAAAGAGAGCAGGAGTAACCACAATACTCTTGAAGAACACCAAGTGGCCAGACTTCCTTGCTAGATATCAAGACTTACTATGTATGAATAGTAATTAAAACAGTCTGATTACAGTATATGGATGGAAAATGTTTTAAATATAAAAATAAGAGCAGAGAAAGATGATAGGGTAGGAGGAGTCACCTCCTCCCGAAGACACACTGAGGCAATAATGCATGCAATGCAACCCATCTGAAAACAGCCTGAAGATTTGGTGAACAGATATTCCACAGTTAAAGACAAAGCAAAGGCAACATGGAGAAGGATGAGAGGGCAGAGATACAGTTGGGATTCAGCCGTGTCCTCCACATGGTGACCCACAAATGCGAGGAATACCACAGGTGTGGAGGAGCAGGGGGATCAAGCCCCTCACCAGTGAGGAAGACAAGCCCCCTTAAGGGGGGCCCTGAGGGCCTGCATCAGGAAGAGGAGCCCCATACTGTCTGGCTTTGAAAATCAGCAGGGCTCAACTCCAGGAAAGCCAGAGGGGTTCAGCAAACTGGTCTCTGTTCTTAAAGGGCTGGCACATTGTATCAGTCATGAGACCCAGCTCATAAGCAGCAGATTGAAAACTGCCTAGGTTATATGTGAAGGTTTATTAACTCATTTGAGGACATGTGTCAGAGGGGTAGAGGTCTGCAGGCGCTTTGATCTGCAGGGAATGGAAGTGTTGGCAGGTGCCATTTTTATTGCTCTCCTTCAGCCAAACTGGCCAGACGCTTGGAGGAACCAGTTCTGACATGCACCACCTACCATATTAGCACTGCTTGCCCTGCCTTAGCATTCCCCTGTGGTCTTACCCCACCCACCCTGGACGTTGCCCCCTAGATCACCTTCCACCCCACCACACCCAAGAGACTGTCTCAGTCAGGACTGAGACCCCTACCCAGAATGACTACCACCCCACCACACTTGGTGGGCAGTCCTGGCCAGGACCAGTGTCCCTTCAGAGCAACTTCTGCCCTGGAGGGGGATACCAGCCCTGCCTACCAGCACACCCACAGTAGAATCCACTGGGCATCTCAGCCAGTCATACAGGAGCAAGCCCTGCCCACCTGTGCACTGGCAGAAGTCATGGCCCAGCCACAAGAGGAGAGTACATGCAGCCCACCCAGGGGACATCCCTGGAGCACCAGGCTCTGGTGACCAGAGGGTATTGCACCATGGGATGCCATCTTCATGAGGCTGCTACTTTCAAGACAAGACAACATAGCTGAACTAATACATAGATATAAACACAGAGAATCAGACAAAATGAGAAGACAGAAGTGAGTATGTTCCAGATGAAAGAACAGGACAAAACATCAAAGAGCCAAACAAAATGGAGATAAATAATCTATGTGATGAAGAGTACAAAGTAATGATGATAAAGATACTCACTAGGGAAGAGTGGATGAATTCAGTGAGAACTTCAAGATTAAAAATATAAAAAAGAACCAGCCAGGGCAAAAGAATACAGTGATTGAAATGAATATTAGAAGGAATCAACAGCAGAGTAGAGGATGCAGAAAAATGGATCAGTGATCGGAAGAAAGAGCAGTGCAAAGAAACCAAGCTGAACAACAAAAATAAATTTTTAAATGTGGAGACACTAAGGGATCTCTGTGACAACCTCAAGTCTAACAATATTTGCACAATAGGGGTCCCAGAAGGAAAAGAGAGAGGGGGGGGGTCAGTAAACTCATTTGAAGAAATAATACCAGAACTTCTGTAACCTGGGCAGGGTAACAGACACCCACATCCAGGAAGCACACAGAGGCCCAAACAAGGTGAACCCAAGGGGGTCCACGCCAAGACACATAATTAAAATGGACAAATTAAAGATAGAGAATCTTAAAAGTAGCCAGAGAAAGGCAAACAGTTACATACAAGGGAAACCCCATAAGTCTGATTTTCAGCAGAAATTTTGTAGGTGAGTAGGGAGTGGCATGATTCATTCAAAGATCTGAAAGGAAAAAAACCTACAGACAAGAATACTCTACAGAGTCAGGCTGTCACTCAGAATTGAAGGATGGGTAAAGAGTTTCCCAGACAAGCAAAAGTTAAAGGAGTTCACCGCTACTAAACTGACCTTATAAGACATATTAAACAGAATTCTTTAAGTGGGAAAAAAAGGCGTAACTAGAAGACAATTATGACAGTAAAAAATCTCACTGGTGAAAGCAAACATAAATAAAGGTCATAAATCAATCACTTACAAAGCTAACATGAAAGTTCAAAGACAAAAGTAGTAAACCAAAGGTATATACAAAAACTAGTCAAGGGATACACAAAATAAAACATCATATACATAAAACATGAAGGGCAGAATAAAAATGTAGTGCTTTTAGAATTTGTTCCAATTTTAGCAACCATCAGTTTAGTATAGACTGCTGCATACAAAGGACAATATATACGAACCTCCTGGTAACCACAAACCAAAAAGCTATAACAGAAACATAAAAAATAATGAAAGGAATCCAACCATAACATTTTTAAAAAGTCACCAAGTCACAAAGAGAGCAAAAGAGGAAAGAAACAGAGAGCTACAAAAACAACCAGGAGACAATACACCAGGTGGCAATAAGCATATAGCTAACAATAATTATTGTAAATGTAAATGAACTCAAAATGCTCCAATCAAAAGATGTAGGATGACTGGATAAAACTACAAGACCCATCTATATGCTGCCTACAAGAGGCTCACTTCAGACATAAAGACACACACAGACTGAAAATGAAAGGATGGAAAAAGATCCCATACACCTGGAAGATTTTTTAAAAAGGTGGAGTAGCAATATTTATATCAAACAAAATAGATTTCAAAACAAAGAGTGTAGCAAGAGACAAAGAGCATTACATAATGATAAAGGGATTACTCTAATAAGAGGATATAACAATCGTAAATATGCACCCAAATATAGAAAGCAAATATTAACAGACATAAAGGAAGAAATTGAAAGTAATATAAAAATAGTAGGGGACTTTAATATCCTACTTACATCACTGGCTGCATTATCCAGACAGAAAGTCAATAAGCAAACAATGACTTTGAATAACACATTACACCACTGACATAACATATATACAAAACATCCATCCAAAATCAGCAGAATGAACATACTTTTCCAGTATACTGAGACATTTTCCAGGATAGAGCACATGAGGCCACAAAACAAGTCTCATTAAATTTAAGAATATTAAAATCAAATCAAGCATCTTTTCCAACCACAATAGCATGAAACTAGAATTACAAGGGAAAAACTGGGAAAAGCACAAACACAGGGAGGCTACACAACATGCTGCTGAACAATCAATGGATCGAAGAGGAAATCAAAGAGGAAGTAAAAATATTTGGAGACAAATGAAAATGGAAACAGTAGTTCAAAATCTTTGGGACTCAGCAAAAGCAGTTCTAAGAGGGAAGTTTATAGTGATACAGGCCTACCTAAAGAAAGAAAAACCTCAAATAAACAATTTAACCTCACACCTAAAGGAACTAGAAAAAGAAGAACAAAGCCCAAAGTTAGTAGAAGATAGGAAATAAAGATCAGAGTGGAAATAATGAAATAGAGACTAAGAAAAGATCAGTGAAACTAAGATCTGGATTTTTGAAAAGATAAACCAAAGTGATAAACCGTTAGCCAGACTCATCAAGAAAAAGAGAGGACTCAGAATCAGAAATGAAGAGAAGTTATAACTGATACCACAGAAATACAAAGGATTATAAGGTACTACTATGAAAAAAATGCCGACAAATTGTGCAACCTGAAGAAATTGATGATTTACTAGAAATATACAATCACCCAAGACTGAATTAGGAAGAAATAGAAAATCTGAACCAATTCAATTTCATTACTAACAATCAAAGTACTCCTAACAAACAATAGTCCATACCAGATGGCTTCAGAGGTGAATTCTAGCAAATATTTAAAGAGTTAATACCTATTCTTCTCAAACTATACCAAAAAATTGAAGAGGAAAGAATGTTTTCAAACTCTTTCTACAAGGCCAGCATTATTGGGGTAACCAGACAAAGACACTGCAAAAGAAGAAAATTATAGGACCAACATCCCTGAAAAACACAGATGCAAAAATCCTCAACAAAATATTAGCAAAACAAATTCAAAAGTACATTAAAAGGATCATTCACCATGATCAAGTGGGATTTATCTCAGGGATGCAAGGATGTTTCACTATCTGCAAATCAATCAGTGTGATACACCACATTAACAAAAGGAAGGATAAAAATAATATCTCCTCAATAGATACAGAAAAAGCAGTTGACAAAATTCAACATCAATTCATAAAAACTCTCACTAAAGCAGGTGTAGAGGAAACATACTTCAACATAATAAAGGCCATATGTGACAAACCCACAATTAGCATCATACTCAATGGTGAAAAGCTGAAAGCTTTTCCTCTAAGATCAGGAACAAGACAAGGATGTCCCCTTTCACCACTTTCAGAGAAGAAAAGGAAATAAAAGACATTCGAGTTGTTAAGGAAGAAGTAAAACCATCACTATTTGCAGAAGACATGATACTGTATCTAAAGACTCCACCAAGAAACTATTCAAACTAATGAATTCAATAGTTGAAGAATACATATCAATATACAGAAATCTGTTGCATTTCTGTACACTAATAATGAAATAGCAGAAAGAGAAATTAAGGAAACAATTCCATTTACAGTTGCACCAAAAAGAATAAAATATGTAGAAATAAATTTAAACAAGAAGGTGAAAGACCTGTGCTCTGAAAACTATAAGATATTGATGAAAGAAATTAGGACAACACAAACACAAAATATACCATGCTCATAGATTGGAAGAATATTGTTAAAATGTCCATAATACCCAAAGCAGTTTATAAATTCAATGCAATATCAAAATACCAATGGCATTTTTCAAGAACTAGAACAAATAATCCTAAAATTTGTATGGAATCACAAAAGACTGTCAATAGCCAAAGAAATCTTGAGGAAGAACAAAGCTGGAGGTATCATGCTCTCTGCTTTCAAATAACACTACAAAGCTATGTTAATCAAAACAGTATAGTACTGGCACAAAAACAGATACATAGATCAGTGAAACATAACAGAGAGCCCAGAAATAAACCCATGTTTATTTGGTCAATCTACAACAAAGGAGGCAAGAATATACAATGAGGAAAAGACAGTCTCTTCAATAAGTTGTGTTTGGAAAACTAGACAGCTACATGCAAAAGAATAAAAATGGATCGCTAACACCATACACAAAAACAAACTCCAAAATGGATTAGACTTAAATGTAAGACCTGAAACCATAAAATATCTAAAAGAAAACATACTTAGTAAACTCCTGGACATTGGCCTTAGCAATTTTATTCTGGATATGTTTCCCCAGGCAAGAGAAACCAAAGTAAAAATAAATAATTGGGCAACATCAAACTAAAAAGCTTTAGAACACCAAAAGAAACCATTAACATAATAAAAAGGCAACCTACCCAACCAGAGATGACATTTACAAATGATATATCTGGTAACAGGTTAGTATCCAAAATATATTTCCATACAACTCAGTATCAATAAAACAAATAATCTAATTAAAAATGGGCAAAGGACCTGAATAGACATTATTCTGAAGAAGACACACAGATGACTGACACATGAAAAGATGCTCAACATCACTAATTAGCAAGGAAATGCAAATCAATGCCATAATGAGATATCACCTCACACTAGTCAGAATGGCCAGTATCAAAAGGACAAGAAATAAAAAGTGTTGGTGAAGATGTAGAGGACAGCGAGTCCTCATATATTGTTGGTGGGAATGTAAATTGATGCAACTAGTATGGAAAACAGTACAGAGATTCTGCAAAAAATAAAAATAGAAATGCCACACAATCCAGTAATTCCACTTCTAGGTATTTACCTGAAGAAAATGAAAGCACTAATTCAAAAAGATATACACATGCGTATGTTTACTGCAGCGTTATTAATGATAGCTAAGATGCAGAAGCAACCTAAGTGTTCGACAGATGAATGGATAAAGATATAGTATATACACAATGGAATATATGCCATAAGAATGAAACTTCGCAATTTGTGACAACATGGATGGATCTGGAGGGTATTATGTTAAGTGAAATAAGTCAGACCAAGACAAATACTATATGATTTTGCTTAGATGTGGAATCTGAAAACAAAAAGACAACAACAAATAAACAAAATAGACCCATAAATATGGAGAACTGGTGGTTGCCAGAAGGGAAAGTTTGGGGAAATGGGTGAGACAGGTGAATTAGATTAGGAGATACAAACTTTCATTATAAAATAAGTCATGGGGATGAAAACTATAGCATAGGAAATATATTCACTATATTGTTATAACTTTGTATGTTGGCAGATAGAAACTACATTTATCATGGTGAGCATTTCATATTGTTAAATCAATATGTTGTATACCTGAAACTAATGTTATATGTCAACTATACTAATTTTAAAAAATTAAAAGGAAACAGACCCATATATATATATATACAGAAGTGCAATGTACCTCTTGGGGAAGGGTGATTTAATATATAGTGTTAGGATTTATTATCAATCTAAGAAAAAGATTAAAATCATCTCTACCTCACACTATAAACAAGAATCAAATTCAGATATGATAATGACTCTTGCATTTATGCTCAGGTAGATTCATCCAATAATACTTGCAGCAGCATTGCTCATGATAACAAGGTAGGAAAAAATCCAAGTATCCACCAAGTAAGAGAATGGACAGATGTGATATAATGAATTATAAGAAATACAAATTTGGTTATTCATATGACCAAATATATATTTCCCAGGTATATTTGGTCTTCTTCCACAGTTCCTGAAAATGCTGCAGTTTTATGAAACAGGTGTTTCGTCATGTTAATGAGAGACTTTTGGACCCCCCCCCAAGGGCAGGGGCTGGAGGCTGAACCAGCCAATGGCCAATGATTTAGTCAGTCATGACTATACAATGAAGCCCTCACAAAACCCAAGAGAAAAGCTTACTGCTGTCTGCTCTGCTCTATTCTGCCTGCTCTGCTTGGTTGGATCCTGCTTCTTAGTCAGAGAGAGCTTCTATTCTTGGGGATCCAGAATGCCTCCAGGTGCCACAAAGCCAGGCCCCAAGCTCCTTTATTTTGGGACCTTGCTCTATGTCTCCCTTCATCTGGTTGTTAACTTGTATCCTTTACAGTATCCTTCATTAAACTGGTAAACACAAGTGTTTTTCTGAGTTCTGTGAGCTGCTCTAGCAAATTAATCAAACCTAAGGGGGAGATCATGGGACCCTCCAATCTGTAGCTGGTAGGTTAGAAGGACAGGGAACTGGGGCCTGTGACCAGCATCTCAGGTAGGGGTGGAGGGCAGTCTTGTAGGACGGAGCCCTCAACCTGGGAATCTGGTGCCAGCTCTGGGCAGGTAACATCAGAAATGAGTTGAGTTCTCCAACACCCTACTGGTATTTGCGAATTGTTTGGTGTGAATATGTGTGGGAAGACCCCCTCCCACATACTTACACACACTGGAATCAGGTCTGGGAACCCAAATGAAATTAGATACTACTATTACTGCTGTGTATAATATTGTTATTTTTAAACATATAGTTAGGGAAAAAATACACCATTTCATTTGGTGTCAGAAGAGTGGGGATCGCAACAGGTAAGTATGATGTAGTCAGTCACAGAAGGGAATGCTGTTCAGTAATATAAACACATGAGTTATAACTACATTATGAGCATGGATGAATCTCTGAAATATAATTTACATGAAAATAAATCACAGAAGAATACAAATAGCATGAAACCTTTTTATGCAAAATACAAAACAAGGAAAAATGAAATAAAGACACTGTTCAAACATACACGCATAGGTGACCAAACTATAATGAAAGCAATGGACTAAGTTTCAGAGTAGTGGTTACTGTGGTTGGTGGGACAAGGCGGGGCAGACAGGGAGATGAGATTGGAGAAGAACTCTAGACGGTCTGAATGATCTTGGTAATGCTCTGTATCTTAGGCTGGGAAGTGTACTTATGAGTGGCTATATTCTGATTATGCCTCATAATTTGTGACATATTACAGATATTACATTTTGTATAATGAACGTCATAAAACGGAAATAAATAAATAAATAAACTCTACTGTCATCTTTGAGTGCCCTGCAGCTTTTAGGAGCCCTTCATCCAATCTGTCCTGAGAAAGTCCTCTGGCTTCAGGTAAGACCCATCTTCCCATCCTGCCCCAGATGGCTTCTCCTGCCTCCCCTCTTTTGCATAACGGGCTCAGAACTCCTCAGATCCGTCCTGCTCACCACTGCCACTGCAGAAAGCAGTTCCCCTTCAGTTTTGCCTGCTGTTCATTTGCAAATTTGCCCCCAGGGTCTTCAGAGCAGGTAGACTGGGTCTCTAGCACCTTAAGAACAGCTAACACATCACAGGCTGAGTGCTGAGTTGGGCAGAGGGAACAAGTAAAGGCGGTCAACATACATGTTAGCAATTGGGGAAAAGGTCCAGAGTCCACAAGAGGAAACAAATGCAGGGGATGGGGGTTCTAGCGAGGCATTAAAGGATGTATTTAAGCTGAAGGCAGCATCAAAACTGGACTTTGAAAAGTAGGCAGGATTTTGATAGACAAGAGAATGAACAGTGCCTGCAGAGGGAAATGTCATCACAAGGGAACATTACAGGGCTTTTGGAACACTGAGTCTTTTCATGTGACTCATTCACAAAGGAAAAGGGTAGGTGGCAAAAATTGGCTTGATGCCACAGCACGGAGTGAGGATGGCAGGTTAAGGAGTTAGATCTTTATTCTTTAGAACATGAGAAGCCATTGAGGGTTGTTGAGTAAATATTAGTATGATCAGAGCTCTCTATGAATATTTAAATAATTACTCTTTAGCAGTTACCATTAGCAAGGGACTGCACGCATATTCATGAGGTGGAGGTGCAAAACACAAAGCAAAAAGACTTAAGAAATGATTCCCACCCTAGTGACTCAATCCAGGTGGAGGTGAGGAACCTAATCAAGGAAGCAAGTTAAAGCCACAGGATGGTTTTCCAGCTTCCCTGACACAGGTCTTTAGAGCACGGTTTCCTTATTTGGTTACAATCAGGGTGAATAATCAGAAGTGCCCAAATTAAAGCACAAAGACAAATAGTTTTTGCCTTGCTGAGCACACTCTAAGATGAATGGAGTGGTAATTAGGTGCTGTAATACTTAGAGGTCATTCCCAGTCCTCAGGAAATGCATGTTGCCTGTTACAGGAATAACTATTGGATCTGTGTCCATGAGTCCCATGGACCTTATTGTTCAAGCACAGAGCACGGGAATTTGCACAGCCACATGGTGTGCGAATCAGAGTGTGATGCTCATTAGAGGTTGGACTGGCCTTCGCTGGGCAGTAAGCTCCACAGAAAGAGTATACCAGCCTCTCTCCAGACAGGCAGCGGGTTATTGGTGCTGAGCGTGCCAGACAGAATCCTCTGATGCATCCCTTCAGCTTGATCTTCAAATTGCCCATATTGTCAAACCCCTCATCTATCAGTGTGGAGAAATGCACCAAGCTGCCTAAGGGGTGATGAGGTGATCTATATTTATGCTTATACCTGAATATTGACGGAGCTCTTGATGGCATGCAGCAAGCTTTGAGCTCTCTCTTCCCTTCTGCTTATCCATCATCGCCCAGCACTAACACATCCTGCTGGAAAGGAAGAGGCTGCCAAGACATATGCTAAAATTACATTGTATTTCATCTTACTTTGGAAGTAATGAGATCGTTTAACCTGAAATATAATTTAAAAGTGTGGTGGGACTTTTTTCTTCTCCCCTCCCTTGTTAATAGCTTTAGATTTCACAGGCAGTTGACGGACGTGTCAGTAACAGGTACAGAATGAACCCTATTCCTTTCAGAAAATGAGTGTCTGCTGAGAGAGCTGGACAGAAAGCAGCAATGGCGGAGGTTTTTGAAAACTTCCCCCAGGCCTCAAGCTCATCCCCCAACAGGTCTGGGATCTGTCCCTCCGGCTCCCCACGGAACCAGGTTCACAGCGAAGAGGAACCCTGTTGCCCATGCATATTAAATGCACTCCAACATGAGACACCCAGAAGCAGCTTGAACGGCATTCTTCTCCCTTTTCCTCCCTCCACCTGCTTTAGAAAACGATACGCTTTCCTTCCAGAACACAGAAATAGAGGGGCTGATTCTGATAAAAAGAAAAAAAATTTTTAATGCCCCATACATCGACAGCTTCAGGTGTGCTTGACACCCCTTGAGGGGTGTAACATTAGGAACTGGCGGCACAGGGTGAGGCTGGAAATGTAATCGTCTGGGAAATTTCACATTCAAGAGGAAGTCACCCCTCATAAGGCAACTAATAGTTTTAAATTCACATATTTAAGAAGAAAGTGGTAATTGCAGGATAACATATTAGCAAAGCTCAAAAAACAGCTAGAACATCTCAGTCTCTTGGAGGAATGACACATAAGATGTGTGATTCGTTACAAACGTATCTGTAGACCTCACTAAGGACATCCTCTATGGCTATAATTTAAACTTATGAGCAATATAAAGATGAATACAGTCCAAAAATAGAGCTAGAGATACAATGGTAAGTATGTTAAGAGAATAGAAGATGGCATTTTAACTTACTTCACTATTATTCCTCTTGAGTGTTTTACATTTATTCAACTGCCTTAGAGAAAGCAGGTAAAGAGTCACATACCTGTTTACTTGGCTTCCCCAGGAACTAGCCACATCACCTCGAGCAAATCATTCACATCTCTTGTTTTGCTTTTTCTCATCTGTAAAAGGGAGCTATTATTAGTGCATAATTTATAAAATGCTTATGTAAAGCACCCGGTATATATTTTTTAAAGCTCATGTTTTTTAAAAGTATTTTTAAATGCCCAAGAATATTATTCAAAGTGTGGGCCGTAAACCAGTGGCATTCATGTCACCTAAGAGCTCAGTAGAAATGCAGACTCTCAGGCCTCACTCCAAATCTCCATTATCAGAATTGGCACTTGGACATGATCCAGACAATCATTCCTACAATGCGGCTTCTGATTCAGTGGGTCTGGAGAGGACCTGTCGTCCTGCATTCCCGACAAGCTCCCAGACAATGCCAGGGCTTCTGGTCCGGTGCCCACGCTTTGGGAAGCAGGGCTTAAAGAACGCCTGGCACATTGGAAGAGTCTGATACAATGGCCTGAAGCAATGCCTCTCCAACTTGGTGCACCGGGATCACGGGGAGCGCTTGTTAAACCACGGATGGATCAGCCCCACCCCGGAGCTTCTGATTTAGTAGGTCTGGGTGGGACCCACAGTTTGCACTTCTGACAAGTTCCCAGATGATATTGAGGTTACTGGTCCATGAACCATATACTAAGAATCATTGGTCTGCAGACTTGCATAGAAAACAAGATCAACTGTGACAGGATAAGGAAAAGCAGGACAAACTAGTAGAGTAGGGCTTTTAGTTATAATCTATGTGTTAAAAAAAATCTAGAATGAAATGCACAATAGAGATTGTTTTATGGAATTGGGACTGTGGATGAATTGGGGTGTATTTTCTCTATTTGCTACATTTAATTGATAGTAAAAGATTTCCCCTCTCAAACTCCTTCTTCCTTCATAAGTTGCATTTCCAGAAGCAGCAGCTTTCCTGGTGCCTGACCTTTCCCAGTTACACAAAGAGGCTATTAGCTTTTGGAGACAAACAGGTTGATTTGGATGGAAAAAGGAAAACTAAGAAACACTGGGGAAGCCATAATTTAAAATGTAGGCATAAAAGAGCAAATGAGCAAGCATATTGAAGGCTGAATATCCTCATGAATTCAGCAAGGTGGATGTGTCTGTAGCATTCACCGTTTGTTATTTATGTACCACTGTGCTCCTAAAAGGTTTTAAAATATTTTGAAAAAGCATCCTAGCTCTGTCACCCTCCAGGTAGTGAATTTTGGAATATTAGATGAGATGTGTGTTTTGTTTCCATGGGGCAGGATGTACCATACCAAGACCCACCATCACTGCCCTTTGGCAGCAGCGGAGCTGTGAGCCAGATGCTGTCCTTTGCAGAGAGGGAGATGTCTCCCCTGGGCACAGACTGTGGAAGGCCTGGCAGGTCCAGTCCCAAGAGCCCTAGCACTTTCAATGCAAACTTCCCCTCATATTTAAGAAGGCCCTAACACCCTGTGGATTCATTCAATCCAGTGGATGTCCAATAAAAGTGTATTGTACTTCAAAGGGCAGCTACCCCATTTCCTGAAGAGCTGATACCTCAGAATTGGGGGAACAAATGCAAACAATCATAATAAAAAAAAAAATCTTACACAGTATATTGGAATCCATCCTACAATGATACTCATTGTAGCTAAACTTAGAAAAGTGAGAGACTGTCAGCAACTTAATGCCCAGCATTTAGTCATAGAATATTATTTAGCCATTAATAATTATGCCCATGAAAACCAAGTGATAATAATACAATTATGGCAAGAAAATTTTTCTAAATTAAAAACAAGGATACAACATTGCATCTAGAGCTTAATCACAGCTATATTTTAAAAATCCCACATCCAAGAAGCACTTGGAAGAAAACATTGCAAAATGTAAGCATCCGTTGTGTTTGTAGTACCCTTCCAAATTTTGTTTCCTCTAATTTTTGTTTAATGAGTATGCAGTATACTTATGATGAAAAATGAACTGTTTTTTTAAATTATGGCTTTTAAAATTGTAACTTTAATGCTTATAACATTAAGAGTAAAAAAGAAGAAATTTTACTCTATAATTACAGTCTGCTAAAATATCTACATGTTAAAAAATAAAATTCAGCGCATTAATAGTGATTGCTTTTATTGGGACTTAGGGAAATTGAGGGGTAGGGAAGGGTTCTCTAATTGCAA
Organism: Phataginus tricuspis; assembly: GCA_029783875.1. Taxonomy (NCBI): domain Eukaryota; kingdom Metazoa; phylum Chordata; class Mammalia; order Pholidota; family Manidae; genus Phataginus; species Phataginus tricuspis. The sequence goes on along the minus strand of JAQQAC010017683.1, from coordinate 15,634,373 downwards.
ATTTATTCAGTGTGGTTTTATAATGAAACCAAAACAAAGTATAATGGGGAAATTAATGTTTGCATGAGTAGATCTGCAGTTCATGTGGACAGATTTCTCCAAGAAGCACCTGAAATGTGGAGCATTTATCTTTCTTTAAAATAAAATGCACACAACAGCTTGCTCTTTGACTTGTTTCTCCCACTGAAGAGCTCTCAGGCCATATCCTGGCCTCTCTGGGCCACCCCTATGCCTGAGCCTGTACTCCCACTTGAGGGCAGAATGGACAGAGGGCTCACTGCTTTTCTTATTTGGATGTAAACCCAGCAGAGGAGCACAACCCACATCTCACAGCTTTAAGGGTGGTCACAGCACCGGTGAACCAGAGTCCTATCCCCCAACTCAGAGGCCAGACTAGCTCTCTGGCAGCCTCACTCCCAGAAGTTTGGCTAACAAGGCTTTGTGCCATCAGCAATGTAAAATACCACCTTCCTGTGAACACATATTTGAAGCTCAATATGGCTGCCGAGAGCAGAAAACATCACTGTTTTTACCCAACCATGACAAAGTAGGGCCATTTAGTGAGTCTTTGCAGGGCCTTATTCACAAATGAAAGTTTCTTTCACCCTGAGTCCTGGCGTCCTAGGAATTGCCAGTAGTCTTGGGAAAATTGAATTCTTTTTCATGTTGTGAACACTCTAGAGATATTAAAAAACGTGTACACCAGTCTTCAGATCGTTTTCTCTAATGATTCTAATTGCCATGCAACAAAACATTCACTGAGAGTATGCATGAGGATCCAGGAATTCATTCATTCTTTCACTCATACACATACTCATTGAAATATTCCTTGAGTGTCTTCTGTGTGCAAGTAGCTCACCAGGTGCTAGAGATAAAGTGGTGCATGAGACCCAGTGGAAAGAGATCCAGGAGAAAGGGAATAGAATGAGCCAAGGTAGGGAGGAAGAAACATGGAACAATGAAGCAGTTCTGTTGGCTTGCACAGGAGATAAGTCACATGTCAGGAACAAAAGAAGGGGGGTTGGAAGGTGCCCCAGGGCTCAGGTGATCGCACCTCAAGGGACTCAAGGTCTAGATTCAGAGACAGAAGTAAAGAGGCAGTTTTAGCTGAGTGTGACCAAGTCCTCTAGGCCAACCTAAGGTGTTAGAAGACAGAGGACTTGTGGGAGGAAATGATGTCTAAGAGGGGGTATCATGGGGAGCAGTTAACCTGGCAAATTGGAAGGCAAGAGGGGGAGTGGGAAGGGGAAGAACCATTTAGAAAGAAGAGCAGCAAGGTCAAAGGCCTAGAAGGACAAACATGATATGTTCTTGAGAATTTTAAGTAGCACAGCAATGCAGCAAAGTAGAGTTCAAGAGCAAAGTGATAAGAAACAACTTGAGAAGTGAACAGAGAAGGTGAGGCAGGGATAAAGAAAGCCATGATGTCTTGGTAGCACTCTTCAAAGCTGCCTGTCCACTGCCCCCTACTAATCATCCTGGACAGGAGAAAGGGAGCTGAAGTTGGTCAAAGCCCAGGACACATCGGGCTGTGGAGGCTTCCTTGTAAATGCAGTGATGTTGAAATGCTCCCACCTGTTGGCATGTTCTCTTGGGCTCAACTGTTTGCATTCCTTTCATCGACTTCTTCTTTGGAATCTGCTCTTTTTTCTGGAATTCTTTTCTTCTCAGCTCTTCTGGTGTCTAAGGAGTCCCGGAGCTCTCATCCTAGAAGGGCACTGCCCTGTGGAGGCCAAGTGGGAACTGGAGAGGAACCCAAGAGAAAAGAAGCAACCTCCACCCTGTAGACCTTCCTGCTCTCTGCTCAGAGACCTCTGACTGGCTGCCAGGACCTCACATGATAGGTGCAAAGGTTTGTTCACTAGATAATGTAGACACCAGCTGCATAAAAGGCAGCTAAGGGTGTCAATGTACAAAAAACAGTTTGTATGGGCTTTGAATACACATTGATGGACTGCTTAGACCTCCTTGGAGAGTGACTAATGAGATCATATTAGAATCTGGCTCAAGGTGGATGCTTAGGAAATGCATTCCTCTCTTCCATCGCTATCTGAGCTCTGAAGTTCACAGAAACCCAGCCAATTAATATCGGCTTTGGAAATTAGCTGCAACCCACACAAAGGACCCTAAAGAGAATAATGGGTATGACATCTTTTAGGGAGAAAACAGCTCATTTTACCCTAGCCCACAATGAGGGCTTATTTTTTGTTAGGCATTGTGCAAGGGGCTGCAAAGCAGGTACATGCTTTGCTGTCAGGAAGCTGCATGACCCCTGGTCGGAGAAGTGCACACCAGTGACATAACTGGCGTCTTGAAATACATGCACATAAGAACCAAGAGATGTAACAACCTGAAGAGGCCCCCCTCATTCCTGGGTGGAAAAGTTATAAAACACTTCTTAGAGGAGGGGGCATTGGAAGAAGAGGGAGGATTTAAATTCCAGGGGAAAGGGAATAGAATGAGCTAAGGTAGGGAGGAAGAAACATGGAACAATGAAGCAGTTCTGTTGCTTGCACAGGAGATAAGTCACATGTCAGGAACAAAAGAAGGGGGGTTGGAAGGTGCCCCGGGGCTCAGGTGATCGCACCTGCAGAGGGCTAGCCTTCTGGGCTTAGTTTAGGAGTTCATCCTGCCCTGGGCATTGTGGCAGGACTGGACGTGGGAGGTGAATGGGGCTGAAAAGGAACATGTGTGACCACCAACTTGGCACAAATTTGTATTTCTGGTAGTCCATGATGATGGAACACCAGGCCGGCCTCCCACCAAGTGCACTTAAAGAATAATCACCCAGTTCCAACCCTTGGTAACTGCACCTGGTCTCCCCTTTCCCCATCACATTCCAGAAAACTGCTGCCACACTGCCCAGGTTGGACCCATCCCAGGCCATGTGGTCAAAAGACACAATCAAGGTCCAGGACTCAGATCTTCAGCCCACCTGCAGCAGAGCAGATCTGGGGTGACTCGTTACACAAGCAAGTGCACCCCTGGCCTCTGCTTGGCAGATTCAGGGTAACAGCTGTGGAAAAGTAGCACCTGATTCATTTCTGAACTTCTGCACACCCTCCAAGCTCATTTCTTCTGAGAAGTAAGCAAAATAACCCACGTGTGCCTCCTGAGAAAAAGCTATGTTCCCAATATTGTTTTTCCCAAAGGACCTTTCATTCCAGACTGTTGCCATGTCTCAGTGTTTACTGCCCTTACATCCTAACTAGCCTGTGACCAATAGCAGTCATATCCATCCATCCATTTAGATAACTCAGTATCTCCCCTGTCCCCGAGGCCCCAACAATCCCGACTGGTGGTCATTATATTTCCCCTCTGTCAACTCTCTTCATGTATGTGTTCCACACGGTAAACGGAAAGCCCTCCACCAGGAGGGGCGATCAACAATTAAAATTATGAGATCTATTACCAACTGAATGCCTTGTTAAACACATATAATCAACCCCAAATAAAATGACACATTGCTGATAAGGAACCATGGGCCCCATAGAGGTGATCCCAGGGAGAAACCCACATTCCACGACCAAAACTCCAGCATAAGCAACAAGGAGGCACCGCCTTTAAAAATCAACCAATGAAATCTAACACTGAGCAGGGTGTTGAAGAAAATCGGTGCTATTATTATTGACAGATTCAAGCTGTGCTCACAAAACACCCAAAGATTATTTTTTTAAGACCTGATTCCTGAAGAGGTTTTCACTTGAAAATGAATTATATCAAAAGACAGAACATTTCCTTTTGATAGAAACAATAATGCCTAACGTCTCTAGTCAATGAAATCCTGTTCATTCATAATTACACTGAAGAGCAGTAATGCCCAAGCATACCACTCACTGTTCTCCAACAGTCTGCTTTCCCACCTCTTTTCTCTGGATACCCTTTGCTTATGCCTACCTATCAAATCCTACCTCATTACTGAGACATGGAACTTTTCCTCCATGAAGCCCTCCTTACAAGCTCAGACTGAAGAAAGCTCTCTGCCTTTATGCTCCTGGACTCCTTTATATATATACATAAACCCTGAGGTATAATTAACTTACAATAATGTTTCAGGTGTACATGATTTAATATTTGTATATATTGCAAAGTGACCACAATGAATCTAGTTAATATCCAGTACCATACAGAATTACAATTTTTTTCTTGTGATGAAAACTTTTAAGATCTACTCTTAGCAACTATGCAATACAGTATTAACTCCAGTCACCATGCCGTACATTACATCCCCATGACTTCTTTTATAACTGAAACTTTATACCTTTTAACACCCTTCACCCATTTCACCCACAAAAACCCCCATCTCTGGCAACCACCCGTCTCTTCTCTGTACCTAAATTCAGCCTTTTTAGGCTCCACATATATGTGAGATTATGCAATATTTGGCTTTTCTGTTGACTCTTTTTCACTTAGCAATTGCCCTCAAGTTCCATCTGTGTTGTTGCAAATGGCAAGATTTTGTGCTTTTTTATGGCTGAATAGTATTCCATGGCATACACACACATTTTCTTTATCCATTTATCTGTCAGTGGACACTTAGGTTGTTTCTATGTCTTGGCTATTGTAAATAATGCTGCCACAAACATGCGGGTGCAATATCTTTTCAATTTAGCATTTTTGTTTCATTGAATAAATACCCAGAAGTGGAGCTGGAGTCTTTCCTTTATGGTCCCTTGTTCAGTTGCCATGTGTGTTATCTGACATGTATCTTTGCCCTATTCAGCAGGAGCTCCTTGGTGAGATTATATCTTACTTATTTTGCACACCTTATGGCAGCTATGATGTCTTCCAAAGACTAGTCCTTTTATGAAAGTGTTTTAATTGAAAATTATATGCCTAATGTTAAACAAAAAGAATAAATAATAGAACTTTGAGAAAGTGACTGATGGTGCCCCGTCAATAGTTGGGTGCACAGAAAAGGCTAATAGAATTAAAACTTGAAAACAAACTGTGGGGTTTTTTTCACAGCATTCCATTGTATGGCTATTACTTAATTTAAATGAGCTCCAATTATTAAATACCCCCAGTGAGTTTTATAAAGAATCGTATCAATCTTGTAGATGTGACTGTTACTTTAGAATAAACTATTGAAAGACAATTTGAGCCATAAATGGGCATGTGTTTTTAAGAGTTTATACAAATCGACACTTATAAGTGGGAATTCCTCTAATGCTTCAAAAACAGGTGTAATTTTTGCTCTTGTTTTCTGCCAGATACACTGAACTCAAGAAAATTTCATTCACAGTTAATAGCTTTGCTCTTGAATGTTATGGATTTTATCCAATGCATTACGCATTCCTGTGCTGGGTCTTCCTCTCTCCCCCACTCAGGCCCTCTAACCCACTCTCCACCTTTTCCAGGCTGTTCTGTGTGGGAAGGGGGACTCCCTTGCCCTCTGGCAAATGGCTGAGTTTAGCCAACAAGAGGGACCTTTAAAAAATATGAAGGGGCATTGGTAGGGGGAAGAGGAGGTAGTTCAGCACATACACTCAGCTGTATCCTCCTTTGCACATTGTCAGAAGCTGCATTTCTCTACCAAAGACCACAGCTTCATTAGACGTCCTTGCTCCAGATTCTAGGAACGATTCCTTTCCACCCTTCAGGCTTGAGGGGTAAAGAATGTACATGTAACCGTTCTCCATTCTTGCTAGTCCCCTGGGGCTTAACCATCCTTTGTTGGACTCCCTTCACCCTGTCCACACCTCTGCAGAGAGTCCCTTCCTTGCACTCTCCCACACACCCTTCTGAGTGTTCCACCTGTTGGAGAGTCTTGGACTGACATAGTAATTGGTACCAGGGATAGCTCCAGGAACAACACTCAACAATTAGAGACAATATGGACAGTTTCTAAAATGAGCAATGGTGTCTTTTGTGAGAATGGAAGTCTTTTGACACTAGAATCTATGACAATAGCTAATTATGGAGTCCCTGGAAATGAAATAGATGGGTGGCTCACACTGGTGTGTTTAACATCCGGTTCTGGTGGGTACAGTCCTAATATAAGTCACTGTCATGGGTTTCTGTGGCCTCTTACCCATTTCCCAGTCATAAGCAGGTTCCCAGACCCGGCATAATTTGTATCCTTTGAGAAAGGATCTTACATTGCAGCCACAGGTATATGCTGTGATTCCACTGATTCAAGCCCTTGAGATTGGATTGCCACCATGGTCTACTAGTTTGTGATTTATGGATATCAGATGGTAGGTGGACTTTTGAGCTGAACTGATCTTTCAGTCAGCCTAGAGGGACTTCTCACTGTTTATTTGTCCAGTTTCAGCATATCAAGGACCTGAGAGATACAGAGGTGGTTGTTTTTACTACAGACTCATTGAACTGGTTTATTTGGCTGATACAAAACCCAGATGGGTGTGGAAAATAACTGCATTATTACCACCTTAATCAGGTGGTGACACCAATTTTTACCTTTGGTTCCAAATGTGGCAAATTACTTAGAAAAATCAACACAGTCATTGGCCACAGGAAGGTAGCAAATGACCCAGCAAATGCCATTTTTCCAATTTCTGTTGATAAAGATGAATCATGAGGGGTTTGAATTCACAAGTCTAACCTCAAGACCATGTTCATTCTTTTGCATACCTGTCATAACACTCTGGAGGGGCCCTGGTCATTTTGATATCCCACAGAACATCCCAGCAGACCATTATCTCTGTGATGGTGGAGCAATTAATTGTACATGGTGAAGGAAACTGCCCATCATAAACTGGGTCACCAGATCGTGGAGGTGGACACAGTATCCATTGTTAAATGGAAATGTTCAAAAAGTTACGGGGCTTAAGGCGATCCAGATGGCACAAGTAAATGGCATGAGCATGTAGCTCACTGCCCCGGGGCACCTCTTCCTAATTCCTCCCTGGTTCTCCCTCTACCCACATTGATGGTCTATAGGGAATTCCTGACCACCAGTTAGAGGAGAAAAAAAATGAGCACAGTGTATGGATAGATCTGCAGGCTATACAGCTTTATTGGCGGTGGTCCTTAAAAAGAGTGGTAAAGGGAACTCTCACTGGGCAGACTTACATCTGATTGCCTACTTTGCACGGAAAAAGAGACCAACAGTGAGGCTCACCATGAAGTCATTAGCAGCAATTAACAGCTAGGTGGCTTCCCCACCTAATCATGGCAAGATCAAGATTAGAACCTGGTGATAAAGAATCCTGGCTAGAGAAATACGGATGTATCTCTCAGAAGGTACACAGAAGATGGCATTTCTTACAACAATCCCCACTAGAGGGCCTCTAGTACAGAGCAGGTTCTCCGGCCTCTAGTACAGAGCAGGTTCTCCGTAGTCAAAAGTATGGATGTCAGCCAGCCTCCTTCCCCAGCCAACCCCAGGGCTTGCTTGATAGGCTCACGTCCAAAGTGGCATGGACGCTTGGTTGGAGGATGGGCTCAAAAGCAAGGACTTCCCCTCACGGGACTCATTTAGTTCCTGCTACTACGGAGTGCCCTACTTGTCATGGCAAGTAGCGCTCAATATGGCCCTAATCCCTGTATACCAGCCAGCCATCTGGGGCCAGCTGATTGCACGGCTTCTTCAACACTGGAGAGGGTAACAATTTGACCTCACCAGGATAGTGCATATTACTAATAGCTTTGCTTTCTTGCCTATAGTGCTTCTGCCAGCACCATGATTAATGCCCTATCTATTGCCAAACATCTCCAAAAAAGCAATCTTTATGGCAGAGGAAATATGGCAACGGGCTCATGCTCGTGAAATTACAATGTGCCCCATCACCCAAAAGCAGCTGGCTTGATAAAAGGGTGAGAACTTAGTTACAGAAACAGTGAAGAGACCACATTCAGCGTGGATGGGGAGCTGCCTTACGTGAGGTACTGTGTTCCTTAAATCAGCAGCCAGTATGTGGGGCCACTTCAGTTGCCAGAATGCATGGGTCTGGGAAATAAAGTGTGGAAGTGGGAGTTGTCTATTTTACCAAACTATTCGCTAAAGAAACTGCTTGCCTTTGTTATGACCCTGGGTTCGATGAAGCTGGAGTTCCTAGTTCCCAAGAAAACTTCCACCAGGGATCACAGTCATATTTCAATGAAATTTCAGCCTGACACTGAACCCTCGCCATTTTTAACTCCTCATACCACTAAACTTAACAGGTAGAAGAGGTGCTCCTGACTGGGGTGATTGATCAAATTACCAAGGGGAAATCAGTTTGCTGGTGTACAATAGGAGCAAGTGGGACTCTCTATGGGAGGCAGTGGGGAAATTGCAGTAATCCAATAAAGACAGAACCATAAAACTGGATCTTGTGAAAATGAGAGCGGCTATCATTACAACACAGAATTCCATCCACCAAAGGTACTAGCCAGAAAGGAAGGGGAACGTGGAAGGGGTGGTGAAAAAGGAAGTTATAATTATCAATTTGGGGCTCTTGGCAAGTTACGGAAGCATGGACTAGAGTAGCTGCTATAATTTCCATGTGGTAATTATTTCCCATGCTTCAACCCTTGAATCTTCTAGTTAGATAAGGGACCCTTGAGGCTTCCAGTGGTGATACAATTAAAGTCATAGTCAGCTCAGACCATTTCCTTTAATGCTTCATCTTCAGTTTCTCTTCCTGGGACTTTTGTCTAAGGATACTGAGTCCCCAGCTATACCCTTGATGTTATTTTCACTTGTAATTCCCACCTCTGACTTTTGGCTTTATGTCCTAAAAGGACACATTTTGTTGGTCTGATTTCTAACATAGTTTTCTGAAGTGTCCATTGTGATATTTACTGTCTTGAGGAAATCATGCTTCGTTTCCAAGGTGTCTTCATTTTTAGAATTGTCTTTACCCAGAGCTATCTTTTCTTTTTTTATAAACGTGACATCTCCAATCTCATGGCGAACATGAATTTAACATTTTTTTTTAACTCGTTCCTGTTTTCTGGCCACTTAGCTTAAATCACTTCTTCAAACTGCTGACTTTAGTTTACTCTTTTGATGAAGAAAAATGGAGATCAGTGGTTTTAGGAGTTGCATATGAGAATCACTTTGCAAATATTTTCAAAGTAGGCATTCCCTACTTCCCTACCCATCTTTCACTGCCACTCTTCCCAATCCCAACAAAAATAACCATCTCCAGGAGAAAAAAATGTGTGGATAAGGGTATTAATGAACAAAACACCTACCCAGGTGATTCTGACATGCTTCCTCATCTCACACCAACATCCAGCAGACTAGTATGAACAGTACAGAGAAACAGTATAAACTCCACCTGGGAGCTCAGGCCATTATCAGCTGGCACATTGGTTCGCTTTTGGTACTAAGGTGTGTGGGCTGTGGTAGATCACAAACCATCTTTTAGGGATAGCAGGCCCAGAACGCTGGTGGCGTCTTAGAGGCAGCTGTGTTTAACCTGTGCATCATGCATCATAAGCCACATTGCTTGACCTACAGTAGCCACTCAAGACATACTTGCTCTAGAAGGAATGAGATCAGAGCGGCAGTTGCCAAGGGAAGTCAGGAAAACACCAGCAGGAAGGCTGTGGGCATCCGAGATTCCATTGTTGTGCTGGCGGCTCTCCTCTCCACATTACCTGTCCCACCTGGGGTCAGCTGAGGCCCTGGCCCACCTTCTCTCCATAGCCCTGTTGCCCACCTAGCCCCACTGCAGACAAGCCCTCCTGTTAGCTTGTGGGCTGCAGGAATAGGAGTTAGGGCCACCAGTACTGAGTATAGCCCTGGTCACCTGGCTATTAAAGTCCATGCAGGTATGCTTTCCAGGTATTTCTCATTTCTGCTTGCACTTCCAGCCTTTGTCCACAGAAATCCTGGCAGTTTTCAGAGATGCCACTGAAAAATATCCGTCCATCACTTCTGTACAACTACCTCCTCTCTTTGTGCTGACTTGTAGGTTGGCTGTCTTTGCTGAGCGTGTCCATCAATCTCAATCTATTTACTCTCTTCCAAAAATTTTGCAAGATGTGTCTTACAGAAAAGAGCCTTTTCTGTGTTTTTCAATGATGCAAGGACATTTTTCCTTGTTTTAATGTAATTTTTATAATTTCAAGGAACTTTAGTTTAAGTTCAAAATTCTTATCTTGAAAACCAATTTTTGAACATTGACTCAGGTGTAAATTTCTGCACCTTGGGCAGAAGTCACAGGCTTGTGGACTAAAGAGCAAACGTGGCTGTACATTGACTTTCTGCCCCAGTGCAATATTGTTAATTATATCCATTGTAATTAACGGATGAACGTTTGTAATCACACTGCAGGAGATACGACTGATGTTTACCAACATTGGGTTGTTTACCTCTCCTGCTCGAATGGTGACTATCTTGGTCTCTTGCAGTTGGAAACTGCCATGAGACTAGTGCTGGTCAATGAAATACGAGAAGGTAACTATCACTTCCTGTTTATTTCCAGTCTCTGTTTCCCAGTAGCCGCAATTACAGGGACCCTGTTTCTCAGGGGCTGCAGTCACAACATGGTAGGGCACAGTTAGCCTGGATTCCTGAGTGACTGCTGAAACACATGGGTCCAACTTGTGTTGTGTTAAGACAACAAGATTTTAAAAGGGTTTTTTTCATAAACAGTCTATACTGATTATTTTATATTGTGGGGTTTTTTTCTGCATAACACATCATTATTTTCCCATGCCTATAAAGATTATCCAAGCCTAAGATTCTTCACGGCTCTGTGATGTTTCATCACAAGTTCATATACAGTACATTTATTGAACTAATCCCCTATTGTCGAACAGTGAGTTGGGAGCATTTTTGAGGAGCATAAATCATGTAACAAGCATCACTGTGTTTGGCATTAGTTGTTTATCAAATTTTACTAGTGCTAGTTCCATGATTAGATAGGGTTAAATAGTTCCAAAAGTAATAGAAAGCATCATTGTAACTTTAAAAAACTAAAAACCAAGCATCACTGGTTTTTAAAAAGTAGTCATTATTTGAAGATGATGACTGTTGTACACAGAAGATCTGAAAGAATTCTGCAAAACTAGAAAAATTGAATTTACTAAGATCAGACCATACAAAAGATGCAGAAGTCAAATTTTATATACAAGTGTACAAAAAAATTGAAAAAAATGGAGTTAAGTAAAATCAATTCAATTACAGTAGCATTAAAAGACAAAATGCTAGGATTTAGTTTATAAATAAAAGACATGCAAGACCTCTATATTGAGGACTATAAAACATTGTCAGAAGAAATTGAAAAATGGCTAGATGAAGAAATATACCATTTTCAAATAATGGGGCTTGAAGAACTAAATATCCATCCAGAAAACAATAAATCTCAACCCCTTACATAATATCATACACAAACACTAATTAAATATGGATCACAAGCCTAATTTTAAAAGTTAGAATTATAAAACTTCCTGAAAAAAACAAACAAACTTAGAATATCTTTGCAACTTGGAGTAGGCAAGTTATTTTTAGATAGGATACAGAACAGTGGCCATAAATGAGAAAATTGATAAATGAGACTTCATCAAAATTAAAAACTTTTGATCAAAAGACATCATTAAGAATATTTATGGGCATGCCATAGGTAGTGAAACAATATTAGCAAAACAAATGTCTGAAAAGTGCAACAACTCAATACAAACTCAATAACCAAAAGTCAACCAAATAAATGGATAAATGGGGAAAGAGATGTAAACAGATACTTCACAAAGGAAGATACATGAATGGCCGATAAGAACAAGAAGATGTTCAACATCATTAGTCATCAGGGAAATGCAAGTTAAAACCACAATGAAATACCACTACACACTCACTAGAGTGGCTAACATCTAAAAAGGTTGACAACACCAGATGCTGGTAAAGATGTAGAGCAGCTGGAACATGTAGTCATTGTGGGCAGGAATGTAGAAGAGAGCATCTGCTCTGAAAAAATGTCCGAGAGTTTCTCATAAAGCTAAGCACCTATCTATTCTATGACAAAGCAATTCTGTACAAGAAAATGAAAATGTCCATAAAGTCAATTGTACAAGAATGTTCATATTTTTACTCATAATAGGCAAAAATTGCAAATAGACCAGATGTCCATCCACAGAATAAACTTCACCACATTCGGACAATAGAATATTGCTCACCAACAGAAAACAGTGCACTACTGATAAGGAGAACATGGCTTCATCTGAAAATATTTTCTGCATGAAAAATTACCTTATACAAGAGTATATACAACAGTGATTCCATTTATCTGAAGTTTTAGAAAAGGAGAAACTAATATATGGTAAAAACAAGACAAAACAAAAAACCAGTAGTGGCCTCCAAGGAGGAGGTGGAGGCCAGGGTTTTTTGAGAAGCAGCATGAAGAAACTTTCTAGGGAAATGATATTGTTCTGTATGTTGAGGACTGGGGTTATATAGATATATGCATCTGTCAAAAATCATATATACCTGCTCTCAACAAAGTGGGTATAGAGGGAACATACCAACATAAAGGCCATATATGACAAGCCTACAGTTAATATCATACTTAACTGTGAAAAGCTGAAAGCATCTCTTCTAAGATCAGGAACAAGACAAGGATGCCCACTCTCACCATGTTTATTCAACACAGTATTGAAAGTCCTAGCCACAGCAAATAGTCAAGAAAAATAAAAGGCATCCAAATCAGAAAGGAAAAAGTAAAACGGGCTCTATTTGCAGATGACATGATACATAACATCCTAAAGAATCCACCAAAAAACTGTTAGAATTAATTAATTCAGTAAAGTTGCAGGGTACAAAAGTAAATACATAAAAATCTGTTGCCTTTCTATACACTAATAATGAACAGTCAGAAAGAGAAATTAAGAAAATAGTCCCATTTACAATTATATCAAAAAGAATAAAATACTGAGGAATAAATTTAAGAAGGTGAAAAATCTGCACACTGAAAACTATTAAGACATTAAGGAAATTGAAGAAAAATAAATAAATAAATGGAAAAATATGCCATGCTCAGGTATTGGAAGTATTAGTAGTGTTAAGATGTCCATATTACCCAAAGCATTTACAGATGTAATGCAATCCCGATCAAAATTCCAATTGCACTTTTCACAGAAATAGAAAAAACAATTAGACATCAAATAGCTAAATCAATCTTGTAAAAGAACAAACCTAAAGGCATCCTGCTCCCTGATTTTAAACTATCTTAGAAAACTATAGTAATCAAAACAGTATGGTATTGGCATAAAAAGACACACAGATCAATGGCACAGAACAGAGAGCCTAGAAATGAAGTAATTGACCATATATGTGTAGGTTTCTGACAAAGGAGACAAGAACATACAACTGGGGAAAGGACAGTCTCTTCAATTAATGTTATTGGGAAAACTAGACAGCCACATGCAAAAGAATGAAACTACATCACTGTCTTTATACCTTACACAAAAATTAACTCAAGATGGATTAGAGACTTGAATGTAAGAACTAAAGCCCTAAATACTAGAAGAAAACATAGATAAGTTTCTTGACATTGGTCTTGGCAATGATTTTTTTATTCTGACACCAAAAACAAAGGCAACAAAAAAAAACAAACTAGTGGGACTACATCAACCCAAAAGCCTTCCGCACAGCAAAGCAGACAAAATGAAAAGACAACCTACAAAATCAAAGAAAGTATTTCTAATTTATATATCTGATAAAGGGGGAGTATACAAAATATGTAAGAAGTCACACACACACACACACACACAAAAAACCTCAAAAGCCAAAAAAATTTAAATTAAAAAATGGGCAGAGGATCTGAAGACATTTTCCTAAAGAAGACATACAGCTGGCCAACTAGTTCATGAAAAATTGGTCCATCAGGGAGATGCTAATCAAAACCACAATCACCGCACACCAGTTAGAATGGCTATTATCAGAAAGACAAGAAATAACAAGTGTTGGAAAGGCTGTGGAAAAACGGGAACCCTCTTACACTGTTGGTAGAGATGTAAATTTGTGCAGCCGCTATACAGAACAGTATGGAGGTTCCCTAAAAATTAGAAGTAGAATTAACATATGATCCAGCAATTCCACTTTTGGGTATTTATCTGAAGAAAAAGAAAACATTAACTTGACAAGTTATATATCCCCCCATGTTCATTACAGCATCACTTACAATAGCCAAGATATGAAAACAACCTGAGTCTCCACTGATGGATGAGTGAATAAATTGTGGTATCTACAAAATAGAATATGTTATTCTTCCATAAAGAGAAGGAATTTGTGCCATTTGCAACAACATGGATGGACTTTGAGGGCATTATGCTAAGTGAAACAAATCATAAAGAGAAAGATAAACACTAAATTTCATCTATATGTGGATTCTAAAAAAAAATCAACAAAAAAAAAAAAAACAAAAAACTCACATACAGAGAGAACAATTTAGTGATTGCCAGAGGCAAGAGGTGCGTAATTATAATGGAAGTAAAACTTCCAGGAATAAAATAAGTAAGTCTTGGGGATGTAATATACGACACAATGACTATAGTTAATAATACATACTACTGTATATTGCATACTTTGAAATATTGGCAGCTGCTAAGAGTAAATCTTAAAAGTTCTCAATAAGAAAAAAAATTTTGTAATTATGTATGGTGACAAAGTAGACTTACTGTGGTGATCATTTCATGATATATACAAATATCAATCATGCTGTAGTCTGAGACAATGTTATATGTCAATTATATATCACGAAAAAGATCAAATGTTACAAAATTTTATGGGAATTTTTCCTCAAAAAAGGTAAGTATTATCATCAGATATTAAAGTCTAGGTAGTATTATACATGCAGAAGTGTTTCGGGACAGAATGTCTGAAATTTACATTTTAGAATGACCTCCCACAAAAAAATGGGTCAGTGAATGGATAGATCAAGTATAGAAAAATGTTAATTATAGAAACTAGGTAGTAGGTATTTACTGCAAAATTCTTTCAAGTTTTCTGTATGTTTAAAATTTTTTTTCAACGTTTTGGAAGAAAAGAGACAACTTTCCCTTCTTCCCTAGATGTTTCAGTGTTGAAGTGACCCAAGGCTCAGTCCCTGGACCTTGTCTCTTCTCTACCTCATCCAATTCCAAGGATTTGTTTCTCTTAAACGTGAAAAGTTGGTCCCAAAGTAGGCAGTTCAGAGCTTGTATGGGAGCTCTATGATAATTAGGAATCCAGGCTCCTTCTGTTTTGTTGCTCTGCTTTCCTTAGCATGCTACCTCATTTCCCAACATGGCTGCTTGATCTCCCAGCATCTAATCCACATTCCAGCCAAAAGAACTCTCAAAACATTCTTGCCTCAACAATTTTTATGTCTTTCCTGGATTACTGTTATCAACATATAGGCCTAGATTTTTCTCTTAAAAACAAAAACTTATTTTCTTGACCCAACTTTCTCCCCCACAAGCTGCCGTCCTATTTCTTTGCTCTCTTTTCCACCAAACTCAACAAATAAAGGTGTCTGTGCTTGCCGTCTCTGATCCTACAGTCAGTGGGAAACCCTGAGCCCTCATCTGGCTGTCTGCAGTACTCAGAGAGGCTGGTCACTCTTTCCTCCTTCACACAGTCTCTGGGCCGCCACACTCGGTTTCCCTACTTCCCTATTTCCCTCGCAGTACTTTCTCATTCGCCTTCACAACCTTCCCCTCTTCCTTAGCTCTCTCAACGTTGGACTGGACTTGTCTCTTCCTTGCCCCATCCACTTCCAAGGAATTCCATCCATTTGCTCATGACTCTCAAACTTACACCTGCAGCCTGGATTCTCTCCCAGTCTCCAAACTCATATATCCAGCTCCCAGACACTCACCTCCACATCTACCACACATCACACACACATGTCCAAAGCCCAATTCCCGATCCTCCCCAAAGCCTAATTTCACCTCAGCTTCCCTGTCTTAGTGATGCCAGCTCCATATTCTAGGTGCTTAGGCTGAAACACATGGAGTCACCCTCTCTTTTTCTCATAGCCAAGATACCAAGCTGGTTCTGCCTTCAGGATATGCCCAGAGTGTGATCGCTTCCACTGCCTCCCCGCTGCTGTCCTGGCTCAGATGCCTGCAATAACTGGTTCCCCTGCTTCTCTGTCTTTCACCTACAACATTCTACTTGTAAAAGAAAAGCCAAACAAATCCCTTTAAACTGTTGAATTACTGTGTTGTATACCTGAAACCAATGTAGTATTATATATCAACTATACTTCAATAAAAAGTTTTAAAAACTAAATGTTAGATGACATCATTCCTCTGCCTAGAACTCTGCATGGCTCCCTGCTCCCCCTAGAGTAAGAACAGAAGATGTTTGGTGGCCTGAAAGCTTCTGTGTGGCCTGGCCTCATTGCCTCTGGACCTCACTTGCTCCCTATGCGCCGATCCCACCTATGCTGGCCTCCTGGGGGCCCCTGGAACATGCCAGAAATGTTCTAGCCTTGAGGCCTTTCACTAACTGATCTTTCTGCCTAGAGCACCCTAGCACCAGATTTCTCCCTAAATAATGCCCTCACCTCCTTCTAGTCCTTGCTCAGATGAATCCCAAAAACCTGAAATGGTGCTGGTACTGCGAACAATACACACTCACTAAACAAATAAATGAAGCAAACAGACCTGTCTGATCAAACCCTCTAGCTACATTTTATACTCTCATTTTTTTAACCTGGTACATTTCTTCCTCCAATAAAAACAGCTTTTTCTTTGGATCAATACTACACTACCTAGCAAAGAATTTTTAATTCATTTCCCCCCCCCAATCAGGCTCAAAGTGTAATCAGGACCCAGTAGATGAGGAGAGGTAGACTTGGTTGAAAAAGAAACACTGTGTATGTAAGTCCGTTCCTAAATTAGAGGTTTATAATCAGGTACACTCTAGACTCAGGAATTCAAAAACAGAAAAGATGTTGCCCAAATACCTATTAATGATCCCAGAATCAGCTCTATTTAGAATGAAAGCAAAACTGAAATGAAACAAAAACCAACAGCAATAGAAAAAAAAAAATAGGTCATCTGTCTTAATTCCTGCTCAGTTTCTAAGGAATTAAGTTCCGATCTTAATATTCACTTTTTCTCTCCCCTCCAGACCTTGTGGGCTTAGTTTTCTTCTTAAGGATTTGCCTAAAGCAACATATAGTAACAATCACAACCATCTATTGCCCAAAAAGGATACTTTCAACCAGAAGGCAAATTGGTACCCCTGAGATTTGCCTCTTGTGAGTAGCTAAGATCCTAGGTACACCAGAAGGTGTAGCATCTCTGGGTCTCCCAAGTTCCCACATATTTGTACAGCCACTGTACTGTCACCCACATTAGGCATCTAGCCCCAGAGTACATCCATGACTGGAAACCCAGAGGTGGTACTTCAAAGGTGAGTTTCCAGTAGTCTGAGCAAGTTCATTGCATGGAGCAAATTCACAACTTCTGCATAACTTGGAGAAGGTAGGGGCTCAAACACGGCCCTTGGCACCTATTGATTGGTCAGTTTTTGCATGTGACAGTCACCTTTGCACTTGCAATAGAAGTAAGGAAGGGTTAATAGTCAGCCAGGGTGTTTATTTAGACCATAGTACAAGTCTAATGTCCACTGACTACACTATTCATGGTGTCACAGTAGGCAAAGAGGAACAAAGGAGTTTGATGGCAGATGCAGTACAAAGGTCAGGAAGGCATGGAAAGGCCACATGTCCCTTTATTATTATTGCTGCAGTTGCTGCCAATTCATTAACTGAGTGATGTTTTACTGAGTCATCCTTCCAATATGCTTTTAAGCTGAGTATCAGGCCATCTTCCTGGTCAGCAGGGCAATAACACATGAAATATGTGTATGTGTGTGTTTGTATATATGTGTAGGAATAATTTGTATCATACCGCAAACTAAGTAAACACAGGGCATAACTCTTCCAACTCCATCAAGAGTAACTCCGTCCCAGCAGCACTCCTTGCTGTCAACGTCAGTTCTCTGAGAACATTATAATGACACAAAACCAAAGGATCCAGGAAAAGCTCTCTGAGCTTCTTCACACCCCACAGAGTCCTGGTCGGAGTGAAGCATCGCTTCCTTCTTCAGATATTACAACAGTTTAACAAAACCCAGCAAGTCAAACTCATTCCAAAGGTAGAATATTCCTGATTCATCTTAGCCTGTTCCTCCCCAAACGGACATACTGCCCCCCAGAAATCAATCGAGATATCTTTATATTGAAAGGTAGGGATGATTCTCCCCTCCTTATAAGTTTTGAAAAGCAAGGGGTTTGCCCCTCCTGAGAATGAAAGGGAGGAAGGATCAAAGAAATGATGACAGTAAGAGAAACAAGGAGTAATCTAAGGAACTGGTAAGTATGATTTTCTTACAATCTGCTGTTTTCTAGCAGGAAACATATCTTCATTCACTGTTTCACTCTCAAGCAATGGCTCGCTTGCACCTGGTCACTCCTAGGGTTCAAGTAGCCCATGTGACAATGGACAGCAACCCCTTGAGCTGCCGCAGTGCCGAGCATGGCTGAGCTTGGAGCACAGGGAATGACACGGAGCACAAGGTTTCTGTACGATGGTGGAGATTGTTCTCTAGCCCAAACGACAAGTGTCTGAAACACCTCCCCCGACCACCAAAATTGGTTCAAGGAGTTAGGACATAGAGCCAGGCACGAGGCCCACTCAGAACAGTTGTCATTACTGTGTAATCAGCAAATGTAGCCGAAACAAGCTGAAAGGGAGGTATAAATCCTTTCAGAGATTCTGTTGGTAAAGGCTCTTATTTAAGGTATGGATGCTGAGAAGTCGTGGATGGAGAGAGAACATTCTCCCTAACTGACACTGGCCAGTCCAGAACAGCTAATGTGGACGTAAAGTTTCTGCAACATAGATGGTAAAAGACCAAGAAGACCAAAGCTGATCCAAATGGGCACATAAATATTTCTTCTGCAGTCTGTTTCTTTATATGTGTTCTTCTGGGCAGAGTGCCTCCCATCCTGTTTAGGCTTTCTATAATCCACCCACTGTAACCACCCAGCATAAGCTCCATTCTGTAGTAGAGAGTGTCCTCTCTGTCCCACAGGGACACCATGCATGGGGTTACCTGTGTGCCATATCTGTAAATCCCTCCTGCCTGTTCAAATAATCCCTCTCCTTCAAGCCCCAGTTGAAGAACCTTCTAGTCCATGAAACTCTGCCTCTCCTCTCTGAATTCACGTGGTACTCATAGCCTGTCATATAATTTCCCACTCGATTACACATTGATACTATCCTATGTTACCTGTGATTTGTTCTCCAACAAACCTGGACTCTTCTCAAAGATCAAAACTTACTTTGCCGTTTGCCCCCACTGTACCTGGCACAGGTATGGGCACAGGGTAGACAACCAACGGAAGTACAGATTGTTCACAAGTTGAAAAATAGCATCTAGATTTAAAAAGATAAACCAAGAAAATAAAAAGCTAAGCCAAATAAAGTCCCGTCAACAACAGACTCCTAAGTCACATGTAGATCTAAAATTATTTTTTAAAAGCAAATAACAAAGCTATTCAGCCATTTGGAAGACAGCAAAGGCTAAAAATTATTTCAGCAACGACCTTAAGTTACAGAGACAACATAGTAGTAGGAAAAAGAGAGGGAGAGAGGGAAAGAGGCCAAAATTTGATTCCAAATTGACCCTTATAAAACATTTAAGGATTCTGAGGGAAAACTAGAGATGGTAGCAGATAGCAAGCTAGGTGGTGTCTTATAAAGATAAAAGACAGAGAAAAAAAAGCACAAATGTGAGGGAAGAAATATATGAAAGGGTATTACATGAAGGACAGGGAGGTGTGCCATAGAGCCATGAGAAACGCATTCCATTTTGACAGACTTCTTAACAAAAAGATGTAGATAATTGAGAAGATATGCAGAGGTGAACAAAACTATCTGAGTGACTGGGAAACTCAAAGCATATAATGAGTCATAGAAAAGTCCGTTTATAAAATATGATCCACATTGATCACTTGCTGGACGAACCACCGTCCTCCCTTTTCTTGAATCGTTAAGTATTTTGAGGACAAAGGATGTGCCTGGCACTTCCCACACACCACCCCTAAGCTGTACACCAACTTAACAATGTTAACCATGTTGTTCTTATTTTAATTTTTTGAGCCTTTATATCTTCATCTGCAAAGTTATTTGCTTATTCCTCCATTCAACAAATGTTTATTGTGGGCCTACTTTGTTCCAGGAACAGGGTATTAGTGGGGATCGAGACAGCAAGCACCTACTCTCACGGAAATGCTTACATGCCAAACTTCATGACCATATAACTGGTCTGCCCAAGATTTAGACCCTGTCTCATTCTAAATCCCCACAGGTTGCATCTTTCCTCTTCTACTCCAAAAAGCCTACAACTATTTTTCTTTTCAGACCTGTCATAACAGAACATTATTATAAAATCTTTTTGTCTCAACATCAGTTATTGAAAAGACTGTTTAAATTACCACAGGGAATATGATGTGGAAAAATTGGGAGAAAAATTTTTCTTACCTTTTACTTAAATTACAAAGCAGTCCACGGAAGGCTTCTTGGAATATGGTAGATTAAAAAGACACAGGGGCTTACTCCCCTTTCCATGGCAAACAGAAACAGTGGGAAAGGGTCATCAAAAAAATTACAAAACTAGACTTGAAAAGAAAACAAGGAAGGGAAGAACTGAGATTCCAGAAATAAAACAGGAACTCAAAGCTGACTGAATGAAGCAAAGGGGAGTTCATTGACCATGGATCCTGTAGGCACTGAACCCAAACATAAATCCTAGGGGTTAGGGTTTTGACACCCATGTCATTGAACCTAGAAGTTGGGGAGCTAGATATAAGCCCCTGCATAAAACCTGGAGCCATGAAGAGTTACTCCATCTTCCAAATAAAGACAAAACTTGCCCCTGGGCTGGGAAAAGAGCAAGGGACTTGTCTTCTGGGGCCAAGGTTAAAGATAAAGTGAGTAAACTCTAAGAAGTGGAAATACAGAAACTATGGATACATAGTCCAACATTATGCCACCCATTTGATGAAAAAAAAAACACAAGCTGAGAAAGGAATACAAGATTAGTCCTGAACCATTGAAACTCCTAGAACTCTTGCTAAAGCAAACATAAAATCCCATTACAGAGACATCTCTACAACCCACAATAGATAAATTCCTCTACTGGGGAGGAATTCACAATCACAATTGCAAATCCAATGGAAAAATGAAACAAATAAGGATGAGTCTGCAAATGCATCAAATGGAAAATTGGAGTTAGGACAATTGGAAAAGGAATATAAAATAAGCAAAAGAATTGAGATGGAGAAATCAATAGGAACTGTAAGGAAGAAATAGGTCAGAATTTTTAGAAAGACATTTTAAAGAGAACTAAGTGGGGCTTTTAAATAGAATTAAGTGAGGCTTTTAGAAATTAAAAACATCGTTATTTAAGTTAAAAACTCCCAATACAAATTTGCTATGCTCATTAGATAGATATAGCTGATGGGAAAACAATCCAGAAGAAAGCACGAAAGACATACTCTACTGCAGGGAAACAAAGACATGGATATTATAAAAGAGCTGTCAAAAGACATGGAGAACAGAATTAGATCAAACATGTACCGGATACCAGTTCTAGAAGTAGACTTTGATTTATGACTAATCAGACATCCATAACCAAAAAAAAAAAAAATCACCTTTGCACAGCACACCAGGACATACACAAGAGATCCATCCATCTTTGTAACTGGGGGGCAGGAAAAGGAAGTAGGCAGACAACTAAGAGTTTGCTATTGTGTGTCCCAGGAGGCAAAAGAGCTGATCACAAACCTCTGTGATACCCCTATTTGAGAATCCCCTTACCAAGCCATGGGCACATGCAAAGCCCCAAGTGCCAAGTACATAACCCCCCTCTGCCATCAGGTTTTATTTTATGTGTGGGCTCCCAACTGTAGGGGGAGTCAGCTCTGGTAAGAGAAACCAAAAACATGAGCTTCTGGAAGACAAATGGAAGGTTCTTAACTACCGACCTGTTGAACAGTTAGAATTAAAGTAAATAAAGCCTTGCCTAAATAAGAAAGGTGTTCCCTACATTAAATGCAGTGGCAGAGGCACTTCTCATCAAACACCATGAAAAATAACAGTAATATGCTATCCCAAAAAGAAAATGACAATTTTTTAGCAACTGAACCCAAAGACATAGAATACTGTGACCTGATAAAGAATTCAAAACAATATTAGAAGGAATTTCGATGAGCTACAAGAAAACTCAGAAGGGCAGAACAATGATCTCAGGAATAAAACTAATCAATAGGAGTACTTTATCAAAGAGACTGAAATTCTAAAAAAAAGAACCAAACACATTTTGGAACTAAAGAACTCAAAGTAAAAAGTGAATTAGAATGCATTGGAAATAGAGTAGATCATATGGAAGACAGAATTAGTGATCTCAATGATAGATATGCAGAATTAACTCAGGTGGCAGAGGAGAGAGAACTAAGATTTCTAAAAAAGTGAGTAAACTCTATGAGAACTATCTGAATTCATTAGAAAATCCAACATAAGAATTATGGGTATCCCAGAAGGAGAAGAGAGGGAAAAGGGGGCAGAGAGCTTATTTAAAGAAATAATAGTGGAGAACTTCCCAAAATTGGGGAAGGAACTGGATACAGAAGTCCATAAAACTAATAGAACATCTTATTACCTCAATGCAGAAAGACTTTCTCCAAGATACATTATATTAAAGCTGTCAGAAGTCAATGATAATATTAAATATAGAGAAAAAAAGACAGTAACCTACAAAGGTACCCCCACTTTAGGCTATCAGCAGATTTCTCAACAGGAACTCTACAGGTTAGGAGTGAAAGGAATGACATATTAAAAATATTCAAAAGATAAAGATTGCCAGCCAGGAATACTCTATCCAGCAAAGTTATCCTTCAGATATGAAGAAGTCTTTCCCAAACAAAAACTGAGAAATTTCACCGCTACTAGACCTGTCTTACAAACAATGCTGAAAATGTTGAAATATTAAAAGGAGCTCCTTAAGCTGAAATAAAGATGAAAGTACACAAAACTTTGATTAAAGGAGTAACTAAAATTAGAATATTGTTAATCCCTTTTAGAATAATATAAACTCTTAACTATACCATAAAGGCTAAAAGGGAAAGAGCGCTAAAAATAACTATAGCTACTACGACTTGACGATGAAATCACAATATAAAAAGATGATTTGTGATATCAAAAAATATAAAAGAATGGTACCTTTATAGGCAAAAAAAAGAAATTGCTATCAGCAGAAAAAGGACTATTTTATCTAGCAGATGCTTTATAGAAACCTCGTGGTAACCACAACACTCTTCTAGAGCACAGACATGAAACAAAAAAGGGAAACTGAGCAAGTCACCATGGAAAACCAGCAATTTACAAAGGTGGACAGAAACTTAAGGAAAAAGAAACAATAGAGAGACAAAATAACCTGAAGGCAAAATATAAAATACACTAATAAACCCTTACATATAAATCATCACCCTAAACGTAAATGAATTTACCTCACCAACCAAAAGACACAGAGCGGCTGGAAGGATTAAAGAAAAGACAAGACCCAACTAAATATTGTCTACAGGAGACTTATTTCAGCTCTACAGATACACAGAGGCTCAAAGTGAAAGAATGAAAGATGATGTTCCCAGCAAACAGAAACAAAGAGAAGGCCGGTGTAGCCATATTTATATCGGATAAAAAAAGACGTCAAGCCAAAAAGATTGAAAAATGACAAAGAAGGTCATTATACAGTGATAAAGGGGCCAATACCTCAAGAAATATCATAAATATATATGCTCCCAACACCTGCACACCAAAATATATTAAGCAATTAATAACAGATCTTATGGGAGAAAGAGACAACAGTACAATCATTGTAGGAGACTGCAATATCCCATTATCACAGCAATAGACAGATCACCCAAACAGAAAATTAACTAAAAATGTTGAAATCGAACATCTTAGAGCAAATGGACTTAGACATCTACAGAACATTCCACCCAAAAGCAGAATACACATTTTTCTCAAATGACATGGAACATTCTTCAGAATAGATCACATACCAGAACACAAAAAAGCCTAATAAATTCAAAAAGATTGACATTGTATCAAGCATCTTTTCAAAGCACAGTGGTATGAAACTAGAATTACATGAACAAAAAAAACCACAAACACGTGGAGGCTAAACAACTTGCTCTAAATAATCAATGGATTAATGAACACATCAAAGAATATATGGAGACAAATGAAAAGAGAAACACAATGGTTCAAAATATGTGGGATACAGCAAAAACGGTTCTGAGAGGGAAGTACAAAAAATGCCATATGACCCAATAATTCCACTCCTAGGAATTTACCTTAAGAAAACAAAATCTCTGATTTGAAAAGATATAAACACCCCTATGTTTACTGCAGTATTTACACCAGCTGAGATATGGAAGCAACCAAACTGTCCATGAGTGGACGAATGAATAAAGATGTGGTACATACATATAATAGAATATCACTCAGCCATAAAAAAGAAAGAAATCCTACCATTTGCAGCAATATTGGTGGACCCAGAGGTGATTATGCTAAGTGAAACAAGCCAGGCAGTGAAAGACAAATACCCTATGATTTCACTTACATGTGGAACCTAAAAACAAAACAAAATGAACAAAACAGCAATAAACTCATAGATACTTGGAAGTGGTTACCATGGCATGGGGGCTGGGGGGTGAAATAGGTGAAGGGGACAGAGGCACAAAATCTTAATCAGAATATAAATTAGTCACAGGGATGAAAGTACAGCATAGAGAATAGTCAATAGTTCTACAACATCTTTCTATGTTGACAGTAACTATACTAGTTGGGGTGAGGATTTAATAATGTAGATAACTGTCAAATCACTCTTGTGCACTTGAAACCAATATTGTATATCTACTATACTTCAATAAAAATATATATATAATAAATTAACTTAGTACTAGGAAAAAAAGAATAGAGAGTGAAAAACTAAACACCAGCTTTCACAGTCAACTAATATTCAACAAGGCAGCCAAGAATACCCCATGGGGAAAGGATAGTCTCAACAAATATTATTGGGAAAACAGGAAAAACATGAAATTGTACCACTATCTAACACCACTTACAAAATTAACTGGAAATGGATCAAAGACTTGAACATAAGACTTGATACCATAAAACTCCTGGGAGAAATGTAGGGAAGTAGTTCATAGTTACTGTCTTGAAATAATTTTTTGGCCATGACACCAAAATTACAAACAAAACGAAAATCAAGAAATAGAACTACAAACAAGACATTCTGTACAGCCAAAGAAACAATTAACAAAATAAGAAAACAGCCTACAGAATGGGAGAAAATTTTTGTAAGCTATATATTGAATAAAAGGTTAATATCCAAATTATATTTTAAAAATACAGTCAACTCCATAACAACAAAAACAACTTAATTTAAAAATGGGAAGAATTAGGCATTTCTCCAAAGAGGACATCAAAATGACCAACAGACACAGGAAAAGATGTCCAACATACCTAATCAGCAGAGAAATGCAAATTGAAACCACAGAATCACCTCACACTTGTTAGACTGGCTATTATGATGACAAGAGACAATAGGTCCTGGTGAGGTTGTGGTGAAAAGGGAACCCTTTTATACTATTGGTGAGAATATAATTGTTCTAAGCACTATAGAAAA
This sequence comes from Phataginus tricuspis, assembly GCA_029783875.1. Lineage (NCBI taxonomy): Eukaryota > Metazoa > Chordata > Mammalia > Pholidota > Manidae > Phataginus > Phataginus tricuspis. Next base: position 15,608,722 of record JAQQAC010017683.1, on the reverse strand, counting down.
CAATATGGAGTTTCCCCCCAAAATTAAACATAGATCTACCATATGATACAGCAGTTCTACTTCTGGGTATATATCCAAAAGAAATGAAAAGAAGATTTCAACAAGGTATATGCACTCCCATGATTATCTCAGCATTATTCACAACAGCCAAGATATGTAAATAACCCAAATGCCCATCCATAGATGAATGGATAAAAAATATGTGGTGCATATATACAATGGAATATTATTCAGCCACTAAAAAGGAAATCCTTCTATTTGCAATAACATGGATGGACCTTGAGCACATTATGCTAAGTGAGATAAATCAGATAAAGACTAGTATTGTATGATATCACTTATATGTAGAGTTAAGAAAAATCAAACTTGTAAAAAACAGTAAAATGGTGGTTACCAGGGGTGGGGAATAAAAGTGATGGTGTAAGGGTAAAAATAACAACTAGTAAATAGGCCAGAGATCTAATGCATAGTATAATGAATATAGACAATATTATACTACCATGATGCAATAAGTATAGCTTCATTGGCAATCATATCAACATATATAAATGTGTCAAAGAAAAGAGAAAAGCAGTATTCAACAAAAATGGTTGAAAGTTATTCCCAACTTAAAAAGACATGGGTTCTTATTCAGAAGGGTACACTGAATCATCAGAAAAGTAGAGAAATTAATTCCAGCAACATTATAGTGAAAATATAAAATACTAAAGACAAAAATCATTTTTAAAGCAACCAAAGAAGAAAAAAAAGACACAAATTACCTACAAAGGAATGGCCATCAGACTGGGAGTATATTTCATACTGGCATCAATAAGTGCCTGAATTTTTATCTCCAAAGGGCTGATTCTTAGGTCCTGCCAACCTAAGAATTTTATACCCAGGTCATCTGTCACTGTGCTGCCCAATAAGGAATGTGGTAGCTTCAAGTCAACTGTGGCCATGAGCAACTAAAATGTGGCTAGTCCAACTGAGATGTGCTCTCAGTGTAAAATACACTCTTGATTTCAAAAACATATTAGGAAAACAAGAATATGAAATATCTTAATACTTTACATTGATTACCTTTGAAATATTTTGTATATACTGGGGAAATAAAAAGTTATGGAGTATCTTTTTACTTTTTTAAATCAGCCTTACTAATCTCCATTCAGTAACTAAAATTCACTACCTTTCTCCAACTTCACCACCTTCCACAAACTTGCACTCCTTGGTTTCAAAGTATATATTTATGTAGACTCATTTTATCCATGTCTCACTCCTCCCTAACATGAACATAAACTCTGTAAGGGACAGAAACCATATCCTCCATGGTCACCCCATATGCTAGTCTCAAGTGCAGCACGAATCAGGGACTCTGTCACCGTTATGGTTAAGAGCATGAGCTTTGGTTTTGAGTGGCAGGTTTTGAATCTGCCTTCATCAGCACTGTGTATCAGACAAGTAACTTACATCAAAGCTCAGAAAAGCTCTTTGGTTTTAAAGAACACATTTCTTTAAGAACACATAAAAGTCTTCAAGATTTTTATGAAATAATAAATAGTTCATAGGTGAGCTCCTTATGATGCTTTTTAATTAGCACCTGGGTCTTAATTTATAAAGTGACCACACGGAGAGGTCAATGCCATTAAAAGGGAAGGTTATCACTCAGTGTCCCTAGAAATGAGAGGCATGGCATGCAGGGCCACCCGGGGAAGCACCAGCACCGGTCAGGAGGAAAAAGCAGGAACATTGAAAAAGCAGGGGCCACAGATTTTACTGGAGTTTCCCATGAGAACAGCAAGGTAGGGTTGGGTAAATATCTTAGGATTGGCTAGTTTGTATAATTCCAGTAGGCTTTGGGTCAAAGGGGTTGCTGCTACTAGTTATCTGGTCTCTGGCCCTGTGTCGTTTAGGGCAAAGGAAATAGTAGATTGGTTGGTGAGAGTTAGATACAGAAGGTGGTTGGGGATATGGACTCGAGATTGGTTGGTTGGCACATGAAAGGTACATTCAAAGGCAAGTTCTATCTCTAAAAATTAGCTAGTCCTGGGAGGGACAGTTTTTCCCCAGGCAGCAAGCTGTTTGCCCTCCTACTTCCCCCCCCCAAAGATGTCAAATCATCATAAAATAAAAAATGATGAATACTCTTGAGACCCTGTTGTTCCTTAAAAGAATAACAACTAGCATGTTAAAGTGGGTCACTCCCTTGTTTCTGACACAATTCTACTCATTTAGACTTGTTTTGCACCACTTGCCCTGGAGATGACTTGTACCAAAACCACCCTACTTACTTACCAACACACCAACCAGCTAAACGCTAGGTTGCATTAGCAACCAAAATGCTGGTTCTACTTGCTCAGATACTCCCTGGCTTAGCCTAGGGCAGCTCCCAAGGCACTCTGGAACAGATTATTGCAAATTCCTTTGCATATTCAAGGATATGCTATTTGGCATCCTTCAAAAAAAAAATTAAATATTAAAGTAGATGTTTCCCATTCTAAGTGACAGAGACCACTCAGTGACTTGAGCAGCAAAGGAGAACCTACTGGAAGGACACAGTCAGCCAGGCCTACAGAATGAACTGGATCAGGGATGCCAGGCAGACACCGTCTGTTCTGATCCTCTTAGCTCCTCCTGCTTCCTCTAAGACTGCTGTTCTTCACTACTTCAGTGCACATCACAAGTCAAAGGTGGACCACCTTAGCCAGTTGGCCCTTGTTCATGAGGTCACCAACTCCAGTCCGACCAGGTGTCGGGAGGTGTGAGTCACATGATCCAGGATGGTGCTAAATGCCCTCTGCTCCAGGAAAGGGACAGTGTTTAGTAGAGCAAGGAAACTGTGAGCTAAGGAGGCGAAAACGTCACCACGATTGGATAGCTTGAAAGATGCTGGTTAAATAAAGTTAAGCAGGATATCACAGACCCCAAAACTAGTGTGCTTTGCACATTTAAGAGGGTGATATAGTATGCAGGGTTAACCAGACAATTAAAGTGCTAAACATCTTTTCCCCAACGCTTTATTAAACAGTATGGAATCAGCATGTGTAGAGCACAGTTGCGAAAGGGCAGAGATAACGGCAAATTTTTGAATTTCCAAAAGTGCTTTGCCCACGTGTCAGAGATTCAAAAAAAAATTATCTTGTGGTATTTGATCTGTATGTCTGATATAATAGATGGGGACCTTAAAGGTTAAGAGTACTCCATGAGAACAGGGAACTCCAAAGTCCCTGCCTAGAACAGTCATCGACGTTTGAGCTAGACCGTTCCTCGGATCCAACCTTCTCATTTTAGAAGCCCAGGAAAGCTGAGTGGCTGGTCCAGCACCACACCGCATGTTAACGGCAGAGATGAAACCAGAACCATTGTATGACAAGTAGAGTAATTAACAGTAGACAACCTTGATGGATTCCAGGTTAGAGATTTGATTTTTCAAATATTTGCTGAGCCTGCTTTGAGCTAATTGGCACATAGGTACTGTAGATGCATCTGGAGTTTACAACAAGAGGAGCAGGGATTTTACATTACAAGTTCAGGGATGGAATGTGTGTTTGCCAGCCCAAGCTGAGGCTTTGGAGACTCTAAATTACATTCTTCACGCCCACCCTCACAGCCTGGAAGCAACCTGTACTCAGAGTGTGAGCCTCATGGAGTGTTTAATCCTTAATTTAAATCCTAATGATCATTCAGCCTGTTTGAGAGTTTAACTCAGTCATCAAAAGTTAAACTGCCTCTGGGTTCTGCATGCATCAAGGCAGGAAATAAGTTTCCCAGCTCTGAATCCAAGTGGAAATAAAGATGCACGAGTGAGAAACTGACCGCACCTTTGTTCAAAAGACCCCACCTACAGCCCCACAGAGAAGAAGGTCAGAGTGGGCACACCTCCATCAGCCCCAAAGCAAAAAGTGGCATTTCTGGAAGCTGTGAGAGCAAGTCCTTCCAGGAGAGCACGCGAGTAGCTGGGTGGATGACAGAGACCTCCTGCCACCTGCCTGTCCACCCTGTACCTATCTTTACTCAAATGTAGGAAAAGGGGTGTAGTGAGGAGACTCCCTGCCCATCGTGTAGAAAACAGCTCCCAGCATGAATATTTTTCTTGGCCCAAAGCTTTTGCCAGGACCTGTTTTAAAGTAGACAACCCCTCCATGCCTTCTACCACCTGGTGGGAGTAGATCATTGAATGTAACTCATCTGACAAAACGATGAAACTGGGAAAGCTTTTTACCAAGCACCAGCCTCCCAGACAGTTAAGTAGTTTATGTACATGCACTTGGGGATGGAAACATCACAGGAAATGGAGGGGGCTGGGATAAAAGCCACAGCAGGAAGACCCCCCTGGATGTTAAATTGATGTTCCTTCTCCAAATCCATCTTCCTAAATAAGCCCCTTCCTGAATAAGGGTTAAGCCCCCACCCACCAGGACCACCTCTTTCCCCCACTCAGCCCTGCACGGTACCCAGCAGAGCATCACAGAGGCCATTTTTGCTAGGTGTTGGGTTAGGGCAAATCAGAGAGGATGCAGACACTCTGTGGCTTTTTGCGGATTGACTGAGATAAAAATACATCAGATGCCCCTGGAATTGATGAAGAGCTTATAAATTGTCCAGGCAGATCCCTACTCAGCACCCAGCCACTTCTCCTGAAGGAGGGGGCAAACCCATGCAAGTCTCCTCCTCCAACCCATCCTTAAGCTGTGTTTCAAATTGTTCCTTCCTCGGCCCTGTTTGAGAGGTTTAAGTCTGTTTGCAGGTGCTCCACCTTTACTTGATTTTTCTGAGCATTGTCCTCTTGCTGTGATTACCACCATCTCAACACAAGAGCTGGCTCAGCCGGGCTTGCAAGAGAGTCACAAGGTTCTCCCTTCTCTCTAACAGTGTTCACTTAGAAGGGGATTCAAACATAAAATTATACAAAAAAAAAAAAAAGAAAATATAGGTCTATCTATTTCCCTCATATTTAAATGGTTCATTTTGACATATTTGGAAAATACAGAAAAAGCCCTCCTGCAAATCATAACTCTACCCAAATAAGATTTATTCAATAACCCTTCCTTTTGTCTTTTTATAACATACATCTACATGAACACAGAAAACTAAAAGCTAACATAGTGTGTCCACAACTTTGGCTTGGGTTTCAAATACATTATTTCGTTTAATTCTCACAATTCTAGATAGTAAATACTAATTATCATCTCCACATGTGATTATACTGTATCCAGTTTTGTTTGCTGGGTTTTTTTTTTTTTTGCTTTTAACATTAAAACACAGATTTTCCATTTTACTAAAATTTTTATGGTTATCATTTTTAATAATTTCATGTTTTTACTTTAGACACCCTTTAAAATGTCTGAGGGTTTAAATTTCTAATTTTTCCTTTAAGTACTAACTGTATTATACTACGAGTGAAATAGCATTTAAGGCAATCTAAAAACTAATAACATTTCGTTCCAAACTTTCACACAAAACTATAAATGCTACTTAATAATAACTATTAAAAACTCTTTAAAAGCATGTTGACGTAGTACAAGCTGTTTGTGGTTGTTTGGTAAATATAAAAAAGCACAAAGCATCCAAAATTCATCCACAGACCCACTAGCACTCAGAGATTGTCCATTTTAAGATTTCCATGGGGTCTTTTTTTTTCCTATCTTAATAGATTAGAAAAATAGATTGTAATCTATTTTGTATATTTTTCCACCAAATATTATACAGTGTAAACCTTCTGAAGGATCTTGATCCTTCTATTCAAGTGCTTCCCAGAAGTGTTGTATCAATGAACACACCCTGCAACCTTTGGGGAGCACACCTCTGGGCTGCCTCAACAGCTAGAAACCAGAATGTTCTCAACAGATCTGGTCAGGGGCTGACACGTACAGGTGGTTCCCCTCTACGAAGGCCTGGATCACAGAGGAAGGTGATCTGCTGGCTACTGCTGTTGCTTCGGGCCAGATGGTTTGAGTATTTGCTCTTATATTAAATAAAATGCCCAGCAGCTCTCTGCTGACCTGGAGAAGGTGGCAGATGTCAAGGAAACTTTGACCAAAGACCGTCTCCTGTTGGCTGAGCAGCAGGAACCAGCTTTGATGACTGTAACTTGTCAGGCTCGTCAGATGGAGTGTGATGCTTGTTGGAGGTATTTTTAGAAGCTAATCCAGCTGGGAGAAGGCAGAGGGGAAGATAGGCTTATACTCAGGCTCAGTGATAAACACTTTAACCTATTGAAATTATCTGGCCTCAAATCTGGGGAGCAGACCCCACATTGATTGCACGGCATGCCCTCACCCCCAGCAGCATCTGTCAGCTTGCAGAAAGCGTGCTGCTCCTGGGAGCCTTTGCTCAAAGTTCTCCATCTCAGAGGGGGAGATAGTGAGACTCAAACAGGGTCAAGCTGCACTTGCTGTTTGGGGACTTAAAAGCATGCAGGCTGCAGGAGCTGGGGCTGATAGGACCAAGACAAAATGAGCTTTTCAACTCTAAAAGAATAGTGACCCAACCAAATGGGCTCTCTCGGGTTTCTTACGGTTGGTGCAACCCCTCACATAGACCCACCCCAGCTGAGGATTGTTAGGAAGTTAGAGCTGGAAGAGAAATAACGTGGGTCTGATTTACAAACTGCTGCCGAGGAGAGGCTGAGTGCTACCAACTAATACCATTCCCAAAGGTGGATTTAAAACATTCAAATGTGTTGCCAAAATGTAAGATTCAGGAGGTGTCACATGAGAGCCTGGATGGCTGGCTTACCTTGAAAAATTACGACATCTCCTGCGCCAGGCTCCTGTCCCTGCCTGACAACAGGAACTGCTGACTCGAAGTGCCGTCTCCCGCATTTCCTATTACTTCACATGCAAGACCCATATGCCCTAAAAGTCCATGTGCAGATGAGCAAATTGACCTCTAGAGACTCTTACAACTTGTCCAGTGTTCAGACTTGTTAACACCCTTGCTCCAGCCCCCTTGGCCCCAGGCACAGCTTCTGCCTACAGCCGCATGCGGTTCATAAGGTCTCTGCAAAAGTCTCAGAGTCGCTTTTATAAGCCACTTCCTTTGAAAGCCCAGCTGGTCTCTCTCTTCATTTCTGAATTGATGGTCCTTCCTGTACTAGCAATAAGGTAGGCACAGGCAAACGGAGCTCTTCAAAGATCCCTGGTCAGATACCCTCAATGCTTAGAAGCAGGTGCGCCCTCTCAAACCTCAGCAGCCCGTAAGAATCAGATGCCCTGGCTCCACACCAACCAATGAAATCAGAATCTCTGGATCGAGGTGTCAGTAATTTTTAAACTCCTCAGATGAGTCCATGGGTCATCGTATCTCTGACAGTCTCTGGTGACCCAGCTTCCATGCTTTGTACTCATGAGTACAAAAAATTACCTCCTAGGTAATTTTTGTTAGTTTGAGGGGTTCTGGAAACTTTCCTCATCTGGAAAGTGAAGAGGATAGATTCAAATTGTGATTTCCAAGGACTGCTCTGGCCCTTGGCACCCACAAAGGAAATAAGATTGTTGAGCTATTTTCAATATCAGGAAATGTTTAGTAGAAATAGCACACTTACCCGTGTTAAGGCTACACGTCCATGAACATGTTATGTTGCTCTGTTTTTGCCTGGAATGACATTTCCTTGGCATAGTGATTCTAGTTTCAAAATATGGGGGTGTCTTGCCAATGGGTTTTGGCCCTGGAGAAGTTCACTATGGATTCAATGAGACTGAAAAATGACGATGGAAAATTCTTGGGGTGAAAGGGTTTAGACACAACTTTATTCCCACGGTGGCAGGTCAATCACTAGACTCCCATCCACTCAGAGCGAGTCTGCGTGCAGCAAGGGGGTCTCTGCTCTCTTGCAGCCTTGCAGCCGTGCGGGCCCGTCACCCAGACCACTGGGCGGAGCTCTTTATATAGAGTCAGTAACAACAGATTGCCCACACATGTGTAGCGAGCAAGCCAACCAGGGCCAGGGGAGAATCCTGGCCACAGGAACCTTCACCTTATCCACAGGGGTCTTGGAAGAGAGGGAAAAAATGTACTTTGTGATTCAAAATAGGAGGAGGAAGGAAGAACAAGAGTGAGGAGAGAAGTTAGGCTCTGTCACAGTGATTTCTACAGGTAACACCTGGGAAAAGAAAAATGACTTTTGAGTAAGTGTATAGTCTTTGAACACCCCTCCCTGAAAAGAATTATGTTTTAACACAATACATTTTAAATAGGACTCCATCCCAGCCCCCTTCTCTGTGGAACATTCTAATACCTGGAAGCCAGCAACCCTGAAAAGAATTGGTCCTGAATCCAGGAACCTCAACCCAGGAGGGCTGGTTTACCTTAATGAGCCCGGCACTTTGACACTCAGAACCAGGCAAGGTGACAGACAGGGACAAGGATGATGTTGTCAGGATACATGTCAGTGGGCAGTAACAAAATAAAACATTTTGCTACATGGCAGATAAGTGCTCCCTGACAACCTGTCTGCTTTTATCCCTTTGACGTCTTTCTCCTGCGTGACTCTCACCCAGCCGATAAATTATTCCACCCAACATGACCATTTCCTCAATAAACATTGTCTTTGCCTGAAACAAGTAGGAATTTCATCAAGGAAGCAGAGGTTGTGTTTGTTAAGCTGGTTTTTCTCTTTGTTGTGTCTCCTGGGGAAACGCCCCCTTGAGTGTCTCTCGTGTGAGAACAGGCAGATCTGGTGACCATTGCTAGGCAACGTGTCATCATAAATATTTCATCAGTGAAAGAAAGTCTGTCTCAGAGAAGCCATCCTTCATCTGTTCTGGTACTTCAACTCCCTTTTGTAAGAAGAACAGAAGAAATAAGAGAAATCCATTACCCACATATATTCCCTGACGTCCAGGATGAAGAATGGATGGCAAAGGAACCCTATGGAGGGCTTAAAATTCACACAATACCAAGAAGTAAATTAGAAAATATAATGGGAGAAAAATCCCATTCATAATATTGTCTTAATCGGCTTGGGCTGCTCTAACAAAATACCATAGACTGTGTGGCTTAAACAATAGACCTTTATTTCTTGAAGTTCCAAAGGCTGGAAGTCCGAGATCAAGGTGCCAGCGGATTCTGCTCCTGAGGGCCCTCTTCCTAGTCTGCAGACGGCCACCTTCTCGCTGTGTCTTCACGCAGTAGATGGAGCTCTGGTCTCTTCCTGTTCTTATAATGCACTAACCCAAAGGGGGCTCCACCTTCGTGACCTTATCTCAGACTAACTGCTGCCCAAAGGCCTCACCCCCTCATACCACCGCATGGAGGTTAGAGCTTCAACATATGAATTTTAGGGAGACCCAAGCGCTCAGTCTATAATAGATATCAACCAAAATTTTCAAATGATGCTCAGAGTTTTGCACTGATACATCTTCACATTATTGCACTGATACATCTTCAATTCAAACCGATCACTATAATTACAACGATGTTTTTTTTCTAAAGAAATACTTAAACATAAGGGTGACAAAAGTCTAGAATATAACCAAAATGTCAAGAGCAGGTTTCTTAGACTAGAACTATGGATGTGATCGAGTTCTAAGATGACGCCCCTGGCACACATGCCCTGTATGATCCCCTGCCCTTGAGACTGGGCAGGGCCTATAAACAGAACGGGGTACCACTCCGGTGGCTGCATAATAATATATGGCAAGAAAGACTTTTTTCAGATATCATTAAGAACCTTAGTCAGTTGAATTAATTAAAAGGAAGATTATCCTGGGTGTACCTGACCTAATCAGGTAGTTCTTAAATGGGATCTAAGGGTTGGAGAGGAAAGAAGTCAGAGAGCTCCTGCTAGGCTGGAAGAAGGTGGACAACCATACTCTAAACTGCCTAAGGGGACCATGTGATAAGGAACTATGGGTGGCCTCTAGGAGCTGAGAGTAGTCCCCAGCTGAGAGCAAGAAAGTAGGTACTTCAATCCTATAACTACAAGGAAGCAAATCCATCCAACAACCTGAATGAGCTGGAAGAAGACTCCAGACTCCAAATGAGAACCAGAGCACAGTGGACACCTTCATTCATTCAATGGAATGAATGGAATGGAATGTTCCCTTCATTCAATGGAATACTATTTACATACTTTAAAGCTAATATAGCTCTATGTCTATTAATGTAGAGGGATGTTTATGATAGAGTGTCATGTGTAAAAAATCGGTCATAAGACCTTATATATAACAGTATCTGAATTGTTTTAAAAAGATAGATGGGTACATGGATGCAGATATTGGTTAAGAGACAGACAGATAAAAGGCTATTTGTGGACGTATACCAATGTGATAGCATTATTTCTAGTAGTCATTTTATATTTTCCTTTTTGGTCATTTGGACTTCCTAATATTTCAATGAAAATAAACTGCGCAATTTTTCAAGTAAAAAGGAACTATTCAGTAGGTTAAAGATATAAGCTGCTTGAGGCAATTCGTTAGAGATTCCCATTTCTATTTAATAGTCAATAACCTTTGACTTTACTTGAGTTTTATTAACTGGTGGCAACATTCCTATTTGTCCTCGTTTTTACAGCAATGGTTATATCTATTGATTCATTCTAAGAAAGGTCTGGCCTCCAGAATACTGAGATAAATCTGTTTTTCTTCTCATTAATGGCATATTTTCCAGATGTAAATTACAGGGGTCAGAACTCTATAATTATTTGTTCTTGCTCCAAAACATACAAAAAGCACTGAAAATGCCATTTCCATTACGAAATTCCCAGGAGAAGACATGCCGACTCAGAAAATGATCCCTGTCAGTCATCCCCCCTTTACCTTAAACTGATGCACAGGTAATCACTTCGGTCTTCAGGCTCAGAGTCTGTCTCCTATGTTCTCTACCAAGGTCATCAGAACAAAAGGCATCTAAAGTCATAGTAAATCACTGCACATGTTGAACAATGAAACATCTTCCCACTGAGGTAAACCCTTGGTTGAAAAGGCACATCTCTGCATATAATCCAGGGAATGGGATGATATACATACAAAGAGGGTGTGAGTGAGGACTTTTCTACCAACTGGGTGGCCTGAATCAGAAATTATATATTGGGCATGATTTTGGCTCCTAGGGGACATTTGGCAATGTCTGGAGACATTTTGGTTGTCCTATGTAGGGGCGGGTCAGGAGGGGGCATTGTGCCATTGGCATCTACTAGGTAGAGGCTATGAATGCTAATAAACACTCTAAACACACAGGACAGCCCCCTGCAACAAAGTATTTTCCAGCCCAGAATATCAACAGTATTTGAGAAACCCTGACCTGCAAGTGTCAGAGAGATACAAAACTGGTGATGTCAAGGACTTCAAAGAGGTGAGAGTCTAGCTCTCTTACAAGCTAAAAACACCCACACACAGCGCGACATCAAACATCATACCTAATTCCAGCAAATATGGAACAACCAGGAATGGATCACACAACTGAGTAACCATGCAACTCTATCTAAAAGGACAGTTATCATACATTAGACAATAGGTATCTAAGGACTGTAATCACTAAGAGAAAGAAACAACAGAGGTGAGCCCTACAGTTGTCCTGGCTTACTGCCTGGAGGTATTCTCCAGGCTTCAGCACAGGAAGTTGGAATCCAGATAGAGCCAGGTGGTCTCCTTGAGTTGAGGAAACATTATAAAGGATTCAGTGAGGCCACGGACACTAGCATTTGCAGGAAGGCAGGATGAGGCTAACAGGAATTTTGAGTCTTGGGCTGAGTATTGATCTGCATATGTTTGAGAGAAAACTACTGATGAATGGGGAAAGAACAACCAGAAAAGAGTACCTAGACAATTTCCAGGGCTCACTCAGACTGGGTACAGTCTGAGCAGAAAGACCTCTTAATACATGTGGTAATGGGTAAAATGCTCAGAAGCATATTGACTTAGTAGTAGGGTCAAATTAGCCCTAATTAAAGGTCACTCTGACCAGCCCTAAGAAAGCATAAAAACTTCAAAAATATCAATTTGATTCCAAGTAATGTAACTGCATAACCAAAATAAAACCCAGTACGATACAAAGGCATACAACAAAATTCTGCAACCAACAACATAAAAATGTGTCACATCCAGCATCTAGTAAAAAATTGCCAGACAAACAAACAAGCAGGAAAATATGACCTGTAACCCCAAAGAAAATCAATCAACAGACACAGACCCAGAAATCATAGAGATAATAGAAACAGGAGACAAGGGCATTAAAGCAGCTTTTATAAGTATGCTCTACATGAGGCGAACGTGCCCGTAACCAGAGGGGGATGAGAGGTAAGTGGAACAAAGCCATCTCAGCGAGCTGACCCACAGAGCTGCAATGAAAAGGAGTCACTGAATTGAACCCAGCCTACACTGGCGGGACCCCAGGCAACCCACAGATGTGCAACCTAACAAATGCTTATTATTACATCCCACTGATATTTTGTGCTTGTTTGTTACGTAGCAGTACCTGACTGATATGCATCATCGGATGAAGGGATGGGGGTTAAGTCACACAGTCAGAGTGACACTCCTAGTCAACAGCAGAACCAAGATCTGAATCTGTATCTGCCTGATGCCAGAACCAGCCTGTTTACACGGGACTGCTTCCCAGAAACCTCATTCCTGGGGATTTTCCCCCTTAAGGCAACAGTTCCTAAAAAGGCTCTTTGCATGTATATATTTACTAAAGTTTTGCTTTGCTTTGCTTGGAGCCAAAAAAAAAATGGAAAATGATCTAAGGTCCCCAAAGCAAAAAAAAAAATGCAGTTAAGTAAACTATGATGTATACCATTTTGAAGGAATAGCATACTTATAAAATGACAATTATGAAAAACATGGAACAAAGACAGAGGTCTGTATTCTAATGACAGTCTTCAAAACTAAAATATGTTTCCTAGGTCAATTAAAAGTACAAAGGCAGCCATATAGATTTCAGATACCCATGTGTGTGGATACAGATATGCAAATAGAAAAGGGGGGAAAAGCAGGTTGTTAAGTGAAATCAGTTTCATAGGGTTGTGGGATTCGAAGTGATGTATTTCAGTCTTGAAATTTTCCATTTGAATTGCTTTAATAAAAACAGTGATTCAGCTGACACACAAACAGCTCTGGTGTCACACAGAATCCACTCAAAGGGCTCACACAAGCCACCCACCGCCTTTTCACACTGAGCCTCTGAGCCCTTCAGGAGATCTGACCATTATGGGATCTTTCTCACCAACACTGTTAGCAATGTACTTCAGAGAGCATCTTTATCATCCCAAACCCTAACCAGGGGCTGCAAGGCTTACACTTAGCAGGGAACACAAAAGGCTCTCAGTCCTCAACAGCTTTGCATTTGTCAGTTGGAACAGATTTTTCCATCGCTAAATTCTTTCACCTCAAAGCTGGAGTCACTTCTTACCCTGGTTGTAAACCTGGTTACAGAATGAGGAGACGACCTGGGGCATTTGTCTCCTTCCTTTAACCTTTCCACTGTTCATAGCTAATTGCATAGAGCACTTCCTGGCACCACTGCTCTCTTCCGGGCATGCTGCACATGTCATCCCATTTAATCTCTGAGTAATGATATCACCCTATTTTCTAGGTAGCAGTGCCAAGCGCTAGAGAAGCTAAGACATTTGCACCAAGTGCCTTGAGTGGTAGTATTGGATTAATCAAGTATAAAAGCTGGTACCAATGTTGTCTTCCTTCTAGGCAGTTAGAAACCAGTTCTCCAGAAACCAAGACCCCCATTGGAAGGTCTTTGGATAACTTTCAGGTAGACTGGAGACAATACTGTATTGTGGGCAGATGAGTGGGACCTCCTACTTTGGTCCAGGCCATTACTAGCTCTTCCCTGAGCCATGGCCACAGAGGACTGGTGTCTCCCTCCCTCCACCCTGCTCTGCCTCTAATCCATCCTCCTCTCGGCAGCTGCAGTGGCTCCTTAAAAGCATATCTGATCACAGTATCCTTGCTTACAAGTCTTCAGGAACTCTCCAGCACCTTCCAGGAGAACTTCAGAATGCCTCAGCATGCCATACCAGGTCTTTATATATTGGCTCTGCTACCTCTTTAGCATCATCTCCCCTGCTCTGCAACTGAAGGTCCACCCTTCACGCAGGCTACCTAGGGATCCCCCTGATGCACCAATTCAGGGTCTTAGGCCTTGGCCTGATTGTCCTTTCCCTTCGGCCCATCTGTGTCATGGACTGATTGTTTGAATTATCCCAAATTCATATGTTGAAGCCTTACTTCCCAATGGGTTGGTATTTGGGGGTAGGGCCTTTAAGAGGTAATTAGGGCTTAATGGGATCATGAGAGCGGGACCCCCCTGATGGGATTAGTGCCCTTACAAGAAGAGACATCAGAGCTCTCTCTTTTCCTCTTTCTAGCACGTGAGGACACAGCAAGAAGATGGCCATGAGCAGACTAGGAAGAGCAGCCTTGCCAGGAACCAACTCTACCAGCACCTTGATTTTGGGTTTCCCAGCCTCCAGAACTGTGAGAAACAAATGTGGCTTTTGTTTGTTTAAGCCCTACAGTCCTTGGTCTTTTATAGCAGCCTGAGATGACTGAGAAAACCTAGAAAGCTCCTTTTCTCTCTCAAATGGCATCTTTTGATTATTCACCCCTAGAGAGGGAGAGAGAACCTTCTGTTTCTGGACAACTCCTTAAACTGTAATGCTGGGTAAACACTGTCCTGTAAAACAACTAGTATTCCTTTGTTACAGTTTCTCGAATCATGATCATTATTGTTCACATGTCTACATTGCGACCTTCTCGAGCTCTTGATCTACAAGGACTTTTTCATTAGATTCATCTGTGTGTTCCCGGAATGGTACACGCACAGCACAGAGTGGGGAGTCAGTCAGTGCTTGGCCACTGGAACTCAACTTAAAATAGTCCTCATTCAAAGAGAAGGGGGACTAACGATTCATTGAGTGCCCACTAAGTGCCAGCCACTGGGCCAGGCTCACTATCATGTTATTACATCTTGTATCTCATTTAATTCTCATAATAACTGGAAGGTGGGTATGATCACCCCCACTTGCAGATGGAGGTTCAGTAACTGTTCCACAGTCATGGAGTCACTAAGCAGTGGCGTCAGGGCTCACTCCCCCGCATGTTTGGCTCCAAAGTTGGCACTCTGGTCCTTTTCCTAAACCCACTACCTCCCACTCAGACACACATCCCTGCATGTGCTGAGGAAGCCAGGTCTTTACAGACATTCTTCACCTGAGGAGTAGTCCCCATCACATGCTGATTTCCATTCTATCTCTGGCCTGGGGTGTCAACTTTTGCAGGTGCCACCACGATAAGGTACCTCTGCATCTAGCTTCTTGACAGGCACTAGGGGAGCCCCCACTCAGCAGACACCTTGTGAGCAGGGTGGTACTGAACACAAGGCAGGGCCCAGGCTGGCCTTCCAGGAGCAGAGTGGATTCTCTAGGGTGGAAACATCCTCACCCACCAAGGGCACTTGGTGGGGACTCCTGGAGGGGCTCAGTGGCTCCCAAGTGTAAACCCAGTGGAAGATGCAATCCAAGGCTTTTCTATCATGCTTCCCAAATTCTTCCAGCCTTTGCCCATTATTCAGTTCCAAAGCCACTTCCACATTTATAGGTATTTGTTAGAGCAACATCCCATTTCCTGGTAGCAAAATCTGTATTAGTTTCCTGGGGCAGCCATCGTGAATTATACTAACTTGGTGGCTTAAAACAACAGAAATGGATTCTCTAGCAGTTCTGAAGGCCAAAAGTCTGACACCAAGGTGTTGGCGGGACCATGCTGCCTATCTGAAGTCTCTAGAGGAGAACTGTCCCTTTCCTCTTCCAGCTTTTCGTAACTCCAGATGTTACTGGGATTTTTGACAGCATAATTCCAGTCTCTACCTTCAGATTCATGTGGCCTTTCCCCCATGTCTATTTGTGTCTCAAACCTCCCTCTCCTTTCTCTTATAAGAACAACAGTCTTTGGATTTAGGGCACATCCCTAAATCCAGGATGATTTTATGCCAAGATCCCTAACTTAATTAGATCTGCAAAGATCATATTTCCAAGTAAGGTTATATTCATAGGTACTGTGAGTGAAGACTATCTTTTGAGGGGTTACTTACTCAATCCATTACAAAGAACTTTGTTCTTTTTAATTCAGAATTTCGTTTTTTTTTTTCATAAACCAGAAGATATAAAATTGAGAAGGGAACTTTCTTCTTGCATCTAAAACTAATTTTTGGTCTTGTGAATGGCTCGCTTTGCCCTGGCAGAACTGTAGCAGCCAGTTGCCAATGGCGTATGAAATGAAAACCCCTTGCTCACTACCAGAGGAAGAAAAAGCACTGAAGTGGTTTACAAATGTCTGTGGGCCAAAAAAATCGAGCACATTTTAAGATGAATATGAAACAAGACATATGGATGAAGATTCTTCTTTCTCTCTACCATCTCTTAACCACTGTTGAGCAGTAGGAAGATCTGGAGTCAGATTCAAGTTCAGATCTTCACTTCATGCCTCTTAGCTGCCTGTCTCTCGGCAAGTTGCTTAACCTTGCCAAGTATGTTTACTCACTCATAAAATGAAGATGACAGTGGTAACAAAGCATGCCTTTCCAACCTCCCAGGGTTGTTCTGAGAATAAAATTACTTATGTGTAGTCACTGTGCAAATATCTGTGGCTATTTTGAGAGATTCTTATGGAGTCTTGGCTACCAAATCGACTCTCTCAAAGTGTGATAACCATGCAAACACTGAAAGGTCAGATGTGGGAATTGTTTAAATCCCAGCAGTAGACTTTTCCTTAGAGCCTGGTTAAATAAGCTGTCAGGTTAGGCATTGATGATGGGAAAAGAATTTGAAAGAATCAGCTAGCTGCCCACTATCTTGTCTTTCCTAATCTTGTTTCAAGACACTGTCAGAGCAAATACTATCTCCTCCCTTTAGAATTCTAGCAGTACATGCAAAATATGCTCCAAAAATGCTTGATAACTCACAGTAAATGTATATATACCTCCTATAAGATTATTCCCTATTTCACCATTTGAATTATGTGTTTATTCTCTACAGAGCTTCCTTCTTTCCTTCTCATTAGCATAGTTTTAGTATTCACTCAACGAACATTTGCTGATCATCCACACCGGGCCAAGCCCTGGACCAGCACTGATGCTATGGGACCCTTATGGTTCAAGAGAACAGAATCTCAGCAAACAGCTTGGCATCTACTGACCTCTACTGCAGTGTCCCAACACACATCAGAATAAAAACATCCACCTCACTTGGTGTCCCTTAAAAACTACTGCTGGAAGAGCACCTTGGAGAGCAAATGCATCAAGGGAGCAAAGAAAGGCATCCAGTAAAGGCAGCAAGAAGGTGCCCTGAGAAGTAGGGAGGGAGATGGGAAGGAGTAACAGAAAACAAGCACAGAAACATTCCACAAGTGTCTGGGGTCTCCGTCGGAGCCCCAAGAACAGAAGGTTTAGTGAAAATCAATAACTCATCAGGACATAACTCACAAAAACATCAGAAAGTCAAGAAACAAGCATATTCTAAAACCATACAGGAACTCTGCCAACAAACATACTTACAGGTGGGTTTAGCAACCAGCAGCCAGGTAAATTAAAATGAGGTCCTTTCCATGCTCCATGCTTCTCTGTGCTGTATGTGGCTTCAGAACCCTCACAGGAGAGCTGATGGACTCCAAGAGTAAAAATAAGAGAATAGACCAGTGGATTTGACGACCTAAAAGGTATACTCCTACATATCAAAAATCTATAGGTGCAAAATTAAAAAGCAGATCCAGAGAAGAGCTTTTATGGACAAAGCTGTCTTTAATCATTTTGTTTATTCTCGTAAAAAACTGGGGACAAATTATATAAACAGCTCACGCACCTCAACAAACAAAAAGCAAATAAGCCAATTAAAAAATGGGCAGAGGAGCTGAACAGACACTTCTCCAAAGAAGAAATTTAGATGGCCAACAGGCATGTGAAAAGATGCTCCACATCACTAATCATCAGAGAAATGCAAATTAAAACCACAATGAGATATCACCTCACACCAGTTAGGATGGCCAGCATCAAAAAAAACTAAGAACAACAAATGCTGGTGAGGATGCAGAGAAAGGGGAACCCTCCTACATTGCTGGTGGGAATGTAAGCTAGTTCAACCATTGTGGAAAGCTATATGGAGGTTCCTCAAAAAGCTAAAAATAGAAATACCATTTGACCCGGGAATCCCACTCCTTGGAATTTACCCAAAGAATACAACTTCTCAGATTCAAAAAGACATATGCACCCCTATGTTTATCACAGTACTATTTACAATAGCCAAGAAATGGAAGCAACCTAAGTGTCCATCAGTAGATGAATGGATAAAGAAGATGTGGTACATATACACAATGGAATATCATTCAGCCATAAGAAGAAAACAAATCCTACCATTTGCAACAACATGAATGGAACTAGAGGGTATTATGCTCAGTGAAATAAGCCAGGTGGAGAAAGACAAGTATCAAATGATTTCACTCATCTGTGGAGTATAAGAAGGAATAAAACAGCAGCAGACTCACAGAACCCAAGAATGGACTAATAGTTACCAAAGGGAAAGGGACTGGGGAGGGTGGGTGGGAAGGGAGGGATAAGGGGGAAAAAGGGGCATTACAATTAGCACACATAATGTAGGGGGGGCACGGGGAAGGCTGTACAACACAGAGAAGACAAGTAGTGAATCTATTGCATCTTACTACGCTGATGGATAATGACTGTAAAGGGGTATGTGGTGGGGACTTGATAATAGGGGGAGTCTAGTAACCATAACGTTGTTCATGTAATTGTACATTAATGATAGCAAAATTAAGAATTAAAAAAAAAACTGGGGACAGCCTAATAATCCAACAATCAACTTGTAAAAGGGAGTTATGAGGACGGGTTAATGTGGAAAGTGCTCACTAATGCATCTAGCTAAGTCATAAAAACAGACCATGACATTTTGAACATATATTATGATTTTATCTAGGTAATAAAAATGTTATACATTTAAAAAATATCTAGAAACAAGATGTTAAATGTTTGTTACTCCTTAGTCCTTTGGGAAAATGTTATCAACCAGAAGCTGATGGGAATGTTTCTGGACACAAGGGTTCAGTCCTAGCTGTTAAATCCGTCTGTTGGGGTTTCATCTTCCTTTCGCAATCTGAGCCCTCAGCTTGGTTTGGGAAAAGCCACCTATGGAAATAAGCATGTCCTTTGACCCAGTGACACGGATCTCTTTTTTCCCCTGTGGGGGCCAGTAATATATGTATTTGAGCTCCCCTACTGGGAGTCCTGAGATAACAGAGACCTGCCACAGCCCTCACGTTCTGTTCTGTGAGGGCATGCTGCACGCCTTCAAGCAAAGGGCTTCCCCTTCACCTTCCAGGAGGTAAGACCGAGACTTAGGCAGCTCCTTGCCCCCAGGCGTATCTAACACAAAGCAGGTGCTCCACAAATGGTGGTGAAAATGTATCAGAAACGTAAACAAATTTCATGTTCAACCTGGCTCCTAGATAAGACAAATAAATGCCAAATGAAAACCAGTTTATCCACGGACCGTGAAATGTAAATCACTCTAGGAGGCTCTTTTGTGTCTTTGTGGGAGGAAGAAGTCACTTGTATAAGTGAAGCCAACTCTTGCCTAATTCTTGCACCCTATGCTCTGTCTGGGTGGCACAGGGAACCTAAAAGCCGTGTTTCCCTGTCTGGTTGGGCAGCGGCATTGCACACGGCACGACGTGGGGGATGGGAGGGTGAGCCTAGATGAATGGGCACAGCGGCACCAGCCCCGGGACTCCCAGCACACGTGGCAGACACACCCTAAGAGGCTATGTGCCGACGTGCAGAGGGACGAACTGCTTACTGCCAAAGGGAAAGACTAAAGAATGGAAGAATCGAAGTTCCCTATGAGATAGAAATACAAAGTAACGCAAACTTTCATGATTCCCCTTGCCAAGGCCCTCCTGCAAGAGCGTGCTGGAAACCTGCTTCTGGGGAAGGTCCCTCTGGGTGCATCAGTGCTGTTGACAACTAGGTTGCCATTACCAAGGGCAGGGACCAGGGCCGTTTTGAAAGAACAGAGGAGCAACTCTGCTCTCACAAAGCTATCAAGGCAGTTTGGGCCTCCTGCACCGACCTACACTGACAGTTTGGAATTGTATAAGCTGGAGGCAGTGCATCTGGGGGTTCCTACTGCTCTGGCTGCTACTCCGTCAATTTGCAGAGTGCTCTGACCACCTGAAAACTTCCCAGGGGATGACTAAGAACCAGGAGGACCACCACAAGCAAGCAGGGTTTCTGCCTATTGCACTCAGGAAAAGGAAAGCCCTGGGCACTGAGGGTTTGCATAACCACAGAACTGCCCCCTTTTGATCAAACCCAGAAGGTCATGGTTTGTGGTTTACCCCCCAGTATCCCCCAGGTAGCTCTCCATTTGCCTGTGCAGCAGGTAGAGATCCAGTTCATAAAACTCTGGTTTTGCAAGAAAGGTGACTTCATTTTGCCACCACCCAACTTATCTGAAGCCCTGTCCTGTTTGAAAGCAGAAGACAGTGTTTTAGTCAATTCTGGGTAAATGTAGCATTTCAGGTTTAAACACGAACAGTTCCAGGTTTCCCCCTCCCCTTCTTTTCCCAGGAGTAACACCGCAGTTCAGGGAGCCTTGGTAGGCATCACAAGGTCCATCCTGTGCAGGAGGAAGAAGAGGTCATACTCCCCATCCCTGTTTCTAGGTTGAGAGACATGTTTGTAGCTCCAGGATCCCTTCCTCACTCCTTGAGGAGGTATCTGAGATAAGGAGCTAGGCCTGCCCCTCTCAGCACCTTCCTCTTTGAGTCATCTGTCTGCAGAAAGCGCCCACTTCTCTCTGTCCCTCCCACAGAAGGGTTGCCGGGCCCTGTGCCTTCTGTGAATGCCTCTGCCCACTGAACACTGAACTCTGTCCACTGGTGCTGTTCAACTCAGCAACCTTCTCCTATTTTGCCTTCCTCACTTATAAAGATGACAGGCGGATTTATAACTGTCCGACTTCTGTGTCTATCTGTCAATTATTCTGAACCTAGGTGATGAACAGGGATACCACTTATGAGCCCCTCAAATCCTTGTGGGTAGGGTCAGACGATGCAGGAATCTGCTGATGTGTTTGCATTTCTTTCTGATCCCCAGCCACAGCACCCCAGCCAGCGTCAGCTGATGCAAACTTCATTGTGACCATAAGCCTGTCAGGACCTGTTCTCGTGAGGATACAGAAAAATTCAAATTCCTTCCCACATCCCACTGAGAACTTTCTGGCTCTCCCTGACCTTGACAGCCCCCTCGTTGTTACTACTCCCGTGACAGGAGGTACAAGCCTGCTGCCTCCTAGGCTTCTCTGTACTCTTGGATCCCTAAATTCTTCTGTGAATTGTGTTGTTTCAGAATACTACCTTAAGGTACAATTGCACTATTTCCAGAATCTCTTGCCTGGCCTTAGTGCATCTCCATATCAATAGGTGTTTCCAAGAGGTGGAGAGAAGTAGTCCATCTCCATATCAATAGGTGAATACAAGGGTGGGGGGGCGAGGGTTTATCTGGATGGGAGAGGTTTAGCGGGGTCCCTTT
Organism: Phataginus tricuspis; assembly: GCA_029783875.1. NCBI lineage: Eukaryota > Metazoa > Chordata > Mammalia > Pholidota > Manidae > Phataginus > Phataginus tricuspis. The sequence continues at coordinate 15,587,188 of JAQQAC010017683.1, read as the reverse complement.
TTGCAGCTGGGTGGCAAGAGACACAGGCAAGCAGAAGGAGGCAAGCAGAAGTGGACAACTGCTTGTAAGCAATGAATGGTTTCTCCCACTTTATTTCTCCCTTTCACTGATTTCAGCTTCGAAGATCATTTCTGCAAGCTGGGAACTTATTTGCCCCCCAGAGTTCCATATCTGTAATAGTTTCCTAGGGCTGCTGTAACAAATGACCAGAAGTGAGTGGCTTAAAACAACAGAAACATACTCAGTTCTGGCGGCTGGACGTCTGAAATTTCAGTGGCAGCAGGGCCATGCTGTCCCTGTAGGTGCTAGAGGAGGAGACTTCCTTGTCTCTTCTAGTTTCTGGTATTTGCCAGTGATTCTTGACCTTCTTTGGCTGGTAGATGCATCATGCCAGTCCCAGTCTTTGCCTTCACATGGCCTTCCTCCCGTGTCTCTCTGTGTCTGTACTCAAATCTCCTCTTCTTACAGGGACACAAGTATGGCCTCGGCTTGATTTCATCTGTAAAGATCTTATTTCCAAATAAGGCCACATTCACAGGTACTGGGGGAAGGAGGTTAGGACGTTTTGGGAGACACGAGTTAACTCATAACACAGCCCCTTCCTTGAAGTAAATCTTAGGAGGGCCATCATCTGTCACTCCCACTCCCTTCATTACCAGCTCTTCCTTCTCCTGCAACCCAATGATGTTTTAAACTCTTTTCTGGTGGGGAAAACACTCCCTGTGGTAGCTGTCCTACTGATTCTTCCCTCAGGCATAGCTGGCAGTTTTTCATTTAAAAGCCAGGATTTTGATGACTTTTGTTCTCCAGCTTGTGGATGCCCCTTTCTTGAGGCACCAGACGTCTCCTGACTAGAGACAGGAATAGAGAGGGTCATCCAGACATGGGCATGTGGATAGAACCACATGTTTCTCAATAGTATCCTGACACATGTATGTTTCTTTCAGAATATATTCTGAGCCTTTCTTGATTTCTACCCTCTGCCTCCACTGGGATCTTATAGCTCTGAAAATTCCTATTAAGAGGGAAGATAAAAGATGAGAGGCCCACCCTGTCCAAAGCAATTTACAGATTCAATGCAATGTCCATCAAAATACCAATGGCATTTTTCAATGAACTAGAGCAAAGAATCCTAAAATTTACATGGAATCACAAAAGACCCCAAATAGCCAAAGCAATCTTGGGAAAGAAGAACAAAGCTGGGGGTATCCTGCTCCCTGACTTCAAGCTATACTACAAAGCTACAGTAATCAAAGCAGTATGGGACTAGCACAAGAACAGACCCATAGATCAATGGAACAGAATAGAGAGCCCAGAAATAAACCCACATATATATGGTCAATTAATATATGACAAAGGAACCATGAATACACAATGGGGAAAAGATAGTCTCTTCAATAAATGGTACTGGGAAAACTGGACAGCTACATACAAGAGAATGAAACTGGATTACTTCCTAACACCATATATGAAAGTAAACTCAAAATGGATTAAAACCTAAATATAAAACATGAAACCGTAAAACTCTTTGAAGAAAACAGGCAAAAATCTCTTGAACATAAGCACAAGCAGTTTTTTTCTTGACATGTCTCCCTGGGCAAGGGAAGCAAAAGCAAAAATAAACAAGTGGGACTATATCAAACTAAAAAGCTTCTGTAGCAAAGGACACCATCAATAAAACAAAAAGGTGACCTACAGTGTGGGAGAATATATTCATAAATGATATACCCAATAAGGGGTTAACATGCAAATTATATAAAGAACTCATATTACTCAACACCAAAAACAAACTAACAAATCACCCAATTAACAAATGGGCAGAGGACCTGAATAGACACAAAGATGGCCAACGGACAAGAGAAAAATGCTCCACATTGCTAATCATCAGGGAAATGAAAATCAAAACCACAATGAGGTATCACCTCACACCAGTTAGAATGGCCACTAACCAAAAGAAAAGAATACCAAGTGTTGGTGAGGATCCAGAAGAAAGGGAACCCTCCTACACTGTTGGGAATGTAAATTGGTGCAGCCACTATGGAAAGCAGTATGGAGATTCCTCGGGAAACTAAAATTAGCCAAATAACCCAGTAATTCCACTTCTAGGAATTTACCCAAAGAAAATAAAATATCTGACTTGAAAATATATATGCACCTCTGTTTATTACCACATTATTTACAATAGCCAAGATGCAGAAGCAACCAAAGTATCCATCAATAAATGAATGGATAAAGAAGATGTTGTAGAAATGTACAGTGGAATATTATTCAGCCATAAAAAAGAAATAAATCCTGCCATTTGGGACAACATGGATGGACTTTAGGGTATTATGCTAAGTGAAATAAACCAGGCAGAGAAAGATAAATACCATGTTATTTCATTTATATGTGGAATCTGAAAACAAAACAAAACAAAATGAACAAAACAGTGATTGACTCATAGACACTAAGAAGTGACTGGTGGTTACCATGGGGGAGGGTTTTGGGTAGGTGGATGAAATAGGTAAAGGGGAGAGAGAGGCACATAATCTTAATCATAATATAAATTAGCCATGGTGATGAAAGTACAGCATAGAGAATATAGTCAGTGTTCTATAACATCTTTCTATGTTGACAGTAACTACACTAGTTGGAGTGAGGATTTAATAATGTATATAACTGTCAAATCACCCTTTTGTATACTTGAAGCCAATATAATATTGTATAGCAACAATAATTTATTTTAAAAAATCAAAAAAGGAAAATATAAAAAAAAAAAGATGAGAGGGCCCAACATTTGCAGAATTGGTCCTCCTTATAAAGACCCTGCAGGCTGCTGGTGAGAAAGCTGGAGTTCGCAGACCGCTTTCTGAAACCCTGGGTGCCAACATAATGGTGTAGCTAGAACAGAGAGAAGAACCTCTCTGATGAAAGATTGCCCCCAAAGGAGTCTAATATCTTCTTATAGAGGTTTATTTTGAGCATTTTGGCCCAAGTCTCCAATAGTCCTTATTTAAAACATGGACATCAATGGAGCCATGCAAACCTTAATGACATTTATGTGCACATTTGCCCTCTTTTGACAAACATAAAAAACTCATGGCATTCTTTAGAGTTATTTGGAATTTCCAAATAAATAGAACATCATGACAAGAAAAAAAAAAAAAGCAAAGCCTAATTGTTCTGACCACTTCTTAACCTACCCGCCTCTCCCCATGCCCCAGGGATTCTAAGCCCCCAGCTATGGGGCATACACCCCTCCATGCTCTAATCACTACTTTAGGACAAAACCCTGATTGTCCCTTTAGGTTTAGAGAACAAAGTCTTGAGAGAATGGGCCCTGGACTGATCGGTTTGGGCGATTGGTGATAAGGATGGTGAACTGAATGGGATGGACTTTTACAGGGAAGAGCAAACATTGCAACACACCATAGCAGAGATGTGGGGGAGGCCTTGGGGAAGCAGCAGAGACACCATAGGGAGAGTGGAAAAAACCCTGGACTAATGGTCAGAAGCCCCCGGCTCTAGCCAGGGCCCACTGCCTGCAAGTCTCAAGACTCCTCTGTGGTCAACTCCCCACCAGAAAACCGAGCCTCAGTAATGTCCTAAGTGGTGCCAGGCTGAGTCCAGTGTAGAAACAGACTAGTTCTTAGGTCATTTTATCCCTGACCTATTCTGCATACATGGCCCACCAACTCTGAGGTGGGTTTATCCCAAAGTCATTCAAGAACCTTTGTGTAAGCTCCAGATATAATCATATTCTGAAGACACGGACCATTCTGGGCTGGAGTAGCCATGTCTTTGTCATTGAATGCCAATCTGAATGCCCTTTAGTTCCGGAGGTCCACGCTGATTCTGGGAGATGGTCGGAGCTCCCCACCAACTGGTGATGGATTTGCTGCTTGCATATATTTTCCCTCTGTCTACAACATAGTTGAAGTAGCTTCATTCAAGGGGAGCAAAAGCAATGTTCCCTTGGGGTGCTCATTAGGAATACCGTTCTGGGATGGAGGAAGGAGTTAAGCTTGATGTTAATCTTTATTAGCAGGAAAAAAAATAGATGGGAAATAAGGTTGAGGTCTCCAGTTAGCAGTTTTTTTAAAATCTGCCAGATTTAATTAAATCATCACAAGTGTCTTTTAAAGGGCTCTGTGTGGTTGTCCTGCATGGCTGGAGGAATTCAATCCAAGAGGCTGCCAGGGCTTTGGGGGCACGCCAACTTCTGTCCTTTCCCAGGCAAAAAACACGAGTCAGCCCAGTTGTGCCCGTCATTATGTGGACCCAGAAGGCCATCAAATGCAGAGCTGGCATCAGGTCCTGAGGCTCAACACGGTGCGGGAACTTTGCCCAAAACTCCAATACCGCATCTTTCTGCCCTGAACTGGCCTAGACTTTTTCTGCAGGGCTGTCTCTGCATTGTGTCTACTGAGTTCCTAAGCCACAACTTCCCCTCCCTCTTCTTTCCCCACAGCACCAGAGACAGAAATAAATGGAACTTTAACATCCATTCAGTCATTCAAGAGACATCTATTCAGTGAGAAGGCTCTGTCAGTAAAAATATTATATATTACTGTCTTGGAAGTAATAGTGGTAAAAATGATCATAGAAAACACTTAGGAGACAGACACTGTTCTAAACACTCTACATATTTCCAAAATACAAGACAAATTTAAAAAGCTAAGTGCAAAAGAGTGTGTGTGGTCATCAGTCATGCTGTTCACCAGAACCAGAAGCTGGTTCTCCCACTTCTGAGCACATCCTTGGTTTGCCATCCTGGCCCCATTGTCGTTGGGGGGTGGGGAAGGGAGGCAGACTGCCTTGACTCATTCTGGGCAATGAGTTTTCAAAGTGGTCCATGTCTTAAAAGCTAGAGCATTTAACTGCCAGTACAAGCCCCTCCAGTTCTCCTCCCCCCTGGCATCGTAACCGGCAACTTCAGCAGTCAGAGCCCCGGACCAATTCACAGAGGATATGTGTCATGATTGAGAAATAAACCTTGTTCAGTCTTAATTTTGAGCCACTATTATTTGGGTTGTTGGCTAGTGTGGCCCCTTCTAGTCTTATCTGACTAAACATATATTCACAGGCTATTTCTGAAAAGATAAGCAAAAATTTGGCAACAGAAAGAGAAGGAGACCCAGGAGTGGGAGGGATTTTATACTTGTACTTTTGTGTACTATCTGCTTCATTTAGTATATCCACGCATGAATGCCTTTCTCCTGCTTCACCCTGAAATTTAAATGAATGAATGAATAAAACATAATGAACAGGTAGTATGTGCTAGACATCGCACTGGGTAATTAGGAGATAAAGTTTGACGCTTTTCTATTTCCCCAGCCAAGGTGCTGGGAGGCCAGTCTTCCCGGTCTTCTCTGGCCATCTGTATCTTGCTGAAATGGGCACCCCATACCTACAGTGCTCCTTTTCCTTTCAGAGCCAGAAAGGCAGACAGAATGGAGCCAGAATCTTTCTGGCCATGTCAGAGAGGTTTAATCAAGCCTCTCCACTCCCATCACTGATGGCCAGTTTGGAGTGAGCTCGAGAAAGGCTATAATGATGCCCCAAGCCTCTCAGCTCACTGTGTGGATGAGCAGCACCCCAGCTGAGTCACTTAGGGGCACTTCCTGGCCCCTGGATGTGAGCCAGAAGCAGGCTGAGTCCTGCAAAGTCTTCTGTGATGCATGAGCCCATATCCAGTCCTCCTTGACAGAGGCTGAGGCTACAGTTAGGGTCATCATTCAAGTTTAGAAACCCAACCACAGTGGCTTCACCAAATAGAGGGTTATTCTCCCCCATCACAAGCAGTCCAGGGGAGGCTGTCCAGGAATGGTTCTTCAGCCCATAATGTCATCACTGTCCCCACCTCCATCATCTGTAAACTGTGGCTTTTATTCCTGCTTGTCACCTCATGTCCATCAGCATTCCTAGCCAGAAGCAGCACAGAGGAAGCAGAAAGGGGTTGACAGTCATGTCAGAAAAACCCATACTTTCTCAGAAAGCCAAATTCTATTGGCTGGAAGCTGCCAGGTGTGAGACTTAAGAGCACTGACTCTAAAAACCAACTGGGTGCACATCCTGGATCCACCGTTTAATAGTCTTGTTCTTGAGCTATTTACTCAACCTCTCTGTATCTCTGTGCACTTGTGAGTAAAATAGGAATGACAGTACCTACCTCCAAGAAATGTTATGAGAACTAAGTTTCAAAGTGCTTAGAATCATGCCTGACCCAAAGGAAATACAACATAAGTGTTTGTTTGATAAACACCTGACCACCCATCCTGCAGGAAGCCTGCGAAGGTGGGTATTTTAGCTGGGTATATTATTACTGTTGTGAACAAGGCAGGACCCTGTTTACAAGGAACAAAGGAAGATTGGGTACCAGATAGGTGCTCAGCAATGTCTGCTACAGCCACCAAGGTAGGTAGGGGCCAGAATTCAAGACTGACAGGTGAGGTGGTGGCCAAGAGAAGAAAGAGTCAGAGGCCAATATGACCAAAATCCTTAGTCAGGTTGGTGGTGATAGGTATCTGGGAAACAAAGACCAATCTACCAACTCAGAGGCTCCGTCAGAATGGGGCTTGGGAAGCAGAGGCCTAGTAGCCACAGAAAGAGGAATATAATCTAATCAGTAATAAGAGCTCCCAATCACTGAACACCTCTACTTGCCAAGTACTTGACATACTATCTCATTCAATGCTCATTACAACTGTGACAGACAGCACAGTTCCCTCCATTTTACAGATGGGGAAGCTGAGGTTCTAAGTTGTTCAGTAAATTGTGCAAGGTCACCCAGCCTGTAAGTGTTAGCACCAGTCCTACAGCATGTGTCTGCAAGCCACCCAAGGCCCCTCAGGGTCCAGTAGTGTGCCTAGAGCGAAGGGCTGCTCCTCACCACCGAGGGTGTGCGGACCCCTGAGACAAGCCTGTAGACGGCTGCATCTGTCTTCACTCAAAGGCACTTGGTTGCTGCAGTATGCTGCAATTTTAGGCAGGGCCTGGATGGGGTGGTCTCCCAGGAAATCAAAGTCCAGTGGTCTGGAGGCCTGATAAGAAAGGTGCTCTGAGGCAATGCCCACCAGGCCCAAGTCACACGTTAGGTATGTGGCAACACAGAACAAGGGCATATACCTAGTAGGTGTATCTGGCAGTGACACTGGAGAAGCGTAGTCCATCACTTTCAGAGCACAGTCCTAATCCCCAGAAAGGGATGCAGATGAGAGGTGGGGAATGGGAGCAGAGCACAGGCCCCAGAAAGAAGAGGCCTCAGAGGCAGCTCCCCCCTACCTGGGAACTAGAGGGCAAAATCAAAGCTCTCAGGAGGGACACCTGGACACTCGCACGTAGGGAGAAACAACATTGCACAATTCAGAAGGTGGTTACCTGAGCAGATAACTTTGGAGTCTAGGAGTCTGGAGTCCCCTGCTGTGCCAGGAACACCAACCTTTAGTTGCTGGTGAAGCATTTCGGTATGTTAACAACTAGCATATCAGTACCAGCGCCTTCTGGTTGAATGTCAGCACGGCATTTATCAGCTAAATTCCAGGCACTGTCCCCAGCACTGTGGGTGTACATGGCCTAAGGGCCCCCATCCTACTCAGAATGGCTCAGACAAGAACAGGGCCTAACCAGCAGGTACAGGGTTCTGGTGCCCACAGACTGAGAGGTAGGGCTGACCCACTTCCCCTTTGGTTTTTCTTTAAATGTTCCAGTCTGTACAGGGGAAGATAGGAGTTGTCTGCCTTTTGTTTTCCACTCTGAGATATTTGGGGATAGCTGTCTGAGATGTCCTCTGGGCGGACAGGGACTGAGGGGCAGGCCCAGGGGAGTTCCTGGAGCATGTAACAGGGAAGCTACACACCGCTCCTCCTCTGCTACTTGCTCCACTTCTTTTGGCAGCTGGAACTGTCATAAAAACCTAATTCTGCTTTTGTCTGGTCACCCTGATCTCCACACCAACAAGCTGCTTTCTGCTAACAACAATTTCAAAATTGATCTTTCAATTGACTCCCCACTTCAATCAGCTCCTGAGTTTTAAAGGGTAAGAAAATGTCTCTTACTCATTTAGTCTAAAATGACGTCCCCATTGACTGTGTCAGAGATACGCAAAGTCTACCGCCTAGAAATTACCCATTAGCCTCATTGCAGGCTCCCCCGCCTGTCAAGCTCTCCTCCGGTGCTGCCTCGGAGTTCTAGATCTCAGACTTCACGTTGGCGCTCCCTGCCTCCAGAGACTCAACAGCTCTCCATTGCCTTATGGGTAAAATCTAAAATCCTCAGCCTGTGTTCTAACTTAAATCTTTCTGTGTCTTTCACCATGTCCCCCCTCACTTCCGGCTGGGGAACTTCAGGCTGCAGCTGTGCCAGACTTCACAGCTTTATCCCACTTATTCTGTGCCTTCCACCTGGTGAGGCTTCATTCCACCTCCCGGGACAAATCCTAGCTGCCCTTCAAGGGAGGGACTTAACTCCAACCTTCTCTGTGTTGTCTCTCCAAATCCTCCTGGTTTGGAGGGTTAACCATCCTGTACTCTCTTCCATTGTCCCTTGTCCGATCTAATCCTTCTCCAACTGTGCCCACTCTTCGTTATTCCTGGAAGGCAACTTGTGTGTGTGTGTGTGTGTGTGTGTGTGTGTCTTTTGTGCCTCTGTATGTTTATTCCTGTACTATCTTCTCTCTTCTCTCCTTTAACACATCCAGCAAACTCAACCTCATCGGCCTGAAGCAGTGGTTCCCAACCTTGGCTGCAAGCTGCACTCAAATGGATATCATTCAAAAAGCCTGCTGCCCAGGCTTCTCCCCACCGGTTTCCCCAAATGGGAACCTCTGGGAGTGGGATCCAGGCATTAGTGCTTTTAAAGTTCCCCAAGTGACTCCGATGTATGGCCAAGGTTGAGAACACCCGCTCTGGAATTACCTCCAGCTTTCACCTACTTCCTTCAGGTTAATTATTATTTGTATCCTCAGAGTTTAACATTATGATCATGACTTAAGTAAGTTTTTGTTGAATGACTGAAAAATGAATGGGTGGATGGAAGGAAAAAAGAAAAAATGCAAGACTGGCTTATGCTGTGTTACTCAGGAGGACTCACGGGCTGCCTTCTACTTCTTTCTGACTTACCCTGGAACCTCTAAATGCGACTCATTGGTTTGTAATCCGGCCACACACGGAGGGCAAGGAGAGACCCAAGAAAGAGGCAGGTCACCCCAGACTGATGGGTGGCAGTTAAATAAACAGAGGAACTTACGCACGAGACTTGTCTTGGGAAGGTGAGTACATCTCCTCGCCTACCAGCATCATCAAAGTTTGCATAGAGGCCTTAACTAGGTTCAGTCACATACACTACCCAGTCTCAACACCACCTTACCTTCTCAAGGCTACATCCTTGAAAACTGCCCCCACTGTGGGAAAGGCAGGCAGAGCCGACATCCGCAGGCGGGAGAGTGGGTGAGGAGCTCAGATGGCCCAGGTCCAGCTCGAGGGCCATCCAGAGATCACACCCTCTCAATGACCTTTCCCAATGCTTCCTTACCGAACACAGACGCTGAGTAATGATTCGTAGACTTAAACTGAGCAGTGGCTTCTCTCGGTTGTCAGGAAATGCACCGAGAGCGATTTTCCGGCTTGGCCCACAAACCACTTGGTTTTGACCTAGACCAAAACGGACCCCTACTAAAAATGAGGTCATAACCGTAGGTCACCTCCTAATTTGCAGACAGACTCAGACTTGCCTATACTTAAAATTTTTCCTTTCAAAAATTTGTCTTAAAACTTTACCTCCCAACGCCTAACTTTTTTGCTAGCAACTTCGGATAAATCAATATAATGACTAAACATAAGAGCAAATGAATAAAGGAAAACCTCTAAAATATGAGCAGAAAATAATGTCCTGAAGAATGTTTCTTCTGGTTAAATTGATTACCTTCCCTCAGAAATCCATCTCCCTCTTTTCCTCCCTTTCTTCTTTCTTTTCTTCCTTCTTTCTACAAATATTTATTTAGGATGTGCTAAGTGACAGGCAATGTGCTAGGATTCATGGCACAATATGGACAGTCTTTTCCCACAAGAAATTTACTCTGACTATCTGAATACTTCATGATTCTCACAAGCCATGTCATGACCTCCAAAAACTCCACCTGCTTGACAAGGTTCTTAACCATTGATACATTAATCTTTCACAACCAGGGCACACTGGTGGCAATACTGGGACTTAGCTATCTGTTTAGTGGGTGAGCAGAGCCTGAGAAGGCAGGACAGCTCATCTGGGCATGGCCATTCCCTCTCAGGACCCCAGTTTATCTTTGGGAACAGCCGTGGTGCCCTCTCAGATCTGCCAGCCTCCACTCAGGCCCACCCTTGCCTTTTGCTATTAGGCTATCAGATTCCCGGATCTTCCTGGGTTTTATGCTGTTAGGCCTCCCATCACCACACCCCAGGACCCCTGAGAGTTTTCACCTCCCCATCTATACCCATCATGCTGTGAGAAGACACACTCACTTTAAGCATTATGAAGATACAGGGACAAAAAGAACATAGAAAATAAGGTCACAGAAACATTGCATCAATCGAGTGACCTCAATAGAACTGTGAGCAAAGAAAATCTTTCCTAAGCCCACGTTTCTCGACCATCCCAACATCAGGCAGGTGGGGGGTGCTCTTTGGAATGCAGTGTGAGCAGGTCTCTCCCAAATCTGCATTCTGTCCTTATTTGGGCCCCAAGCTTGTGCTTCTCAGCCTCAGAGGTCAGAGCGTTTCTGGGCAGCTTCTTCCTGTCCACGGTGTCTTTGTCCCCAAAGCCCTCTGATATCTGCCTCCGAAGAGCCCAGCCCCGAGCTTCCAGCCCCCTGGCATGCCCCTGCCAGCCCTCCAGCGCTCCTGCTGAGATTTGTGTGGCACACTTTCCAGTCCTCAGAACAGTCTTTTCCTCTCTATGGAACATTGAGTCCAGTGTATTCGGTTTGTCTGAACCGTTTGCTGATCTGTTGCCAAACTGTAGCCTTGAACAAAGCTAGACTTTTTAGCCTATTGATTTTACTGCGCACTGAACCCCTCCCTCCACGGAGAGTACATCCACGTGGGAGCCATTTCACCCTGGGGCTCCTCCCACTGCCTCAGGCCCCTTGGAGAGGCCCTCCTGGTTTCCAACCCTTGACTTCATCGAGGTCACCTAGCCAATTTCTGTGTTGCCTGCAAGAGACACTTCTAACTTCCAACTGTGCAAAGCAGGAAAAAAAAAAGGCCTAGCCTCTGCTCACACTATGATCCAGTCATTCTTGGAAGATTCATCATTCAAGAGGAGGAAGAAATGGAATTTTCCAGAGGCCTCTTAATTGCACTTTTATAGACTATGGTATTTTAAACATTAATACTCTGTAATTAAAGAAACAAGAAGAAATTCGGATTAATCAAAAGCAGAAGCTGGAAGAGAGGACACATTATGGAGATTGATGACTTGGATTAGATAATCACAGAGAGCTATGCATTTGTTCAAGAAAGTAATGTTAAAACTCTGGTCTTAAAATACTAGGGTCCTATGGGGATGCTGCCGGTCTGCAAGGATTCCATAAAAGTTTGATTCAGAAATCCTATATATTTGTTTCTCAAGGTGTCTACTAAAAACTTGCATATTATTCAACGGTTATTATTTCCAAAATTTTACGATTGCTCTAGACCCCTGGTGCTTTCATTTGTGTGCTAACTTGCCAGTTTCGGAGTAAGCATAACTGTGCACATACAAAAAGGGTGTGTGTGGAACACACCCATACAATGTAGGATATCAAGAATGTGTGAAAAAGGTTTTCCCATTTCCCTGACAGCTGGCCCCCAGATTCCTGCTAGGTAGGAAACTGTCCTTATCTGCTGGTTTGTTGGATTTTTTATTGCATGCCCCTCATGCTTATATCTATTTGTTTGCTTCATTTACCAACTCCCTTTCTCCGCAGAGCCCAGGAGTCACCAGAGTGGCTATTTGTCCCGCAGGGCCACTGTCCAACACACTTGGTCACTCTTCTTTCTGGCCGAGAGGCAGACCGGAGTGGATGACATCAATGGCTCCCTCGCCCTGAGTAGGCCAGTGGAGGTCCCTAGCTGGAGAGCTCAGGACAGAGGAGGGCGATCAGGGTGATGTATGCCTGACTCTCTCCCTTTGGATCGCTGAGGGCCATCACTGCTTTCCTTGTGACCCTCTCTTCACAGCAATGGTTCAAGTCCCAGGAACCAGACCCTCCTCTTGTCCCTTCAGGCTGGGTTGAAGTTAGGAGCTCAGCTTCTACTAACTCTGGGTTCTGTACTACCTCTTACGGTGTCCCTATACCCTCCCACAACTTTGCAAACAAACCTATCTTGAATGATGCTAATTTGGGTGTGCCATCTGTTTCCTGCTGGAAGCTTGACTGTGCACCCCACTCCTGGTCCTCTGCCCACCGTGGAAGCCAGCCATATGCACTTAATTTGCTTCTGTTTGTGTGTGTTCTTGCAAAACAGTGTTGTTTGATATGCATGTATTTGGTCTTTCTCATAAATGTTATTGGGTTATAGATTTCATTCTGCTTCTTACCTTTCTCACTGATTATAATTTCTTTAAAGTTCATCCATGTTGCTATGGCTACAGCTAATCTGTGTTGCTATAGGTGCTGCTCCCTCCTGTGCTGTATGCACCTTCCACATTCACTTATCCAATCTACGGTTGATGGGTGGGCATCCTGGTAGTCTCCAGCTTCCTGCTACCCTAACCAATGCAGCAATGAAGAGCCTTGCATGGGCCCCATAGGGAGGTGTGCAAGATTTCCTTGGACTCCATACAGGGCTAGAATTGCTCAGTCATTCAGTGTGCATCTACTTAATTGGACTCAATTAAAGAAACATACCAGCTGTGCTCTATGGCACATTCATCCCATCTGTCCTCCTGGCAGCCATGCCCAAGAATTTCCATCCCCAAGTCCCTACCAACACTTGGCATTATCCAGCTTTCTAATTTTTGCAGTCTACTATGTATGAAATATTTTATGGTTTGCCTTTATTAATCATTTTAAGCATCTCCTCAGATGCACTTGGTTTCCTCTTCCACAAATTATATGTTCCCCACATGCTTTCACAATTTTTCTATTGGCATTGCTATTTTTCTTGTTTCTATGCAAGGAGTTCCTTGTATATTATTTTTTTAATACTCTGTTGGTTTTGGTTAGCTAATATTTTGTGTAAGATTTTTTTTAGATCTGCATGAGTTAATGAAATGGGCTATTTATTTCTTTTTTCCTGTTGTCCTTACCTGGACTAAGGTTAATAATACAAGAACGAATTGTTCCTTACAAGATTCCGATGGCTTTTCACCAATTATACCCTGGTACAAGTTACCACAGTCCTTCACCCGGACTGCCAATGAGACCTAACTCAATGGGGGGAGCAGAAGACACTGGGTCTTGGAATGAAGCAGGCCCCTCGCTTGAGCCCCCTCTGTGGCATGATTATAAGCTGCTGGGGTCCCCATCCCGCATGTGCATAAAATAAATGTTTAATTCTTCGGTGCATTGGACTCCTGCTCTTCTATGAACCCTATGGTTTGGGAAGGGTCAAATAACCTTGGTTTTCTCATCTCTATTATCAGGGTGATAATGATAAAACCACATCCCATATTTGTGATAAGGGTTAAATAGAACAATGCCTGTGGAGTGCCTTGTTACCACCTGACACATGGTAGTATGCACGTGTGGATGGAGCTCAGCTCAGGAAGAATACGCAGCCTATTTAAAAATAGGGAGGGCTCAGGACACCAACTGGCCAGAAGCAGGGCTGATGTTTCAGGCTAGGGGAAATCCATATGGACTACTGCGTCTGCCTCTACAAGAGCACAGATCCACTGGGAGTGCCCTCCCTAACTTCCAGGGGTCCCAGTGCTGATCAGCATGTGAACAAGGGGCAGGGGAAAAGGAGTCTCTCCTCTGGTCCCCAGGCACGCTCCCCACACCTCTCACACCCATTTGTCTCCGCTGATTAGTGCATGAATGGGGCACTGATTACCAGGCTAAGCTATTGTGCAGCCTTTCAATGGAGTGGCTCCATGTGAGGATCTATTAGTAATTAAGCCTTGAATAAATATTTTGCAAATGGAGTCCCTCCCGATGAATAGGAAGGGCTTTAGGTGCTGAGAAACCCTCAAAGCTGGGCTCATCGAGGCCTGCAATGTATGCTTTCTCCTCCACATCACTGTTTCTGTCCACTCTAAGGCTTCCAGGGCTCCAGTTGGCAGATAACAGCCAGCTACAAATGCAGGTCTGCCCTCTGGGTTGTGTCCTTTCCTGGAAGAAGTGGGTATGTTTTCTGGATTGTTTATCTTGGCTGTAACCAATGCAGTGGCACCCTCACGCTGGCATACCTCCAGAGAAATACCACAGACAAGGCCTGCAGGGAGTTCAGCCTGGTGGGAGAGCTCCATTTCTCCAGGTGCCATGCAGTTACATTCAAGTTTTGCACAGGGTTTGCTCTGGCCAGCAATTTCCAGAGTGATTACTCTGAGCTTCCAGCAGAGTTCTTGACCTTGATGCTATTGACTTTTGGGCCACATGATTCCTTTTTTGGGGGCAGGGGCTGCCCTTGGTCTTGTAGGATGTTTACCTGCACCCATCATCTACCCCTGCTAAATGCCAATAGTCTGTGTGACAACAAAGATGGCAGAAGACATTGTTAAAATTGCCTCCAGTTGAGTTCTGCTGCCCCTACTGGAAAGGGCTTCCAAATGACTTCAACAAAAACACTGGACTTGCTTGGGGGGAAAAAATGTCTATGGACCAACAAATTCTAAAGGGAAGGGAAAGGCTGTTGACAAAAATCCATTTATTCATGCCTTTGTCCATTGAGCCACCCTTCCGGCATTCCTCCACTGTACCAGGTACTATTCTGGGTGCAGAGAGTCAGCAAACAGCCAGACACACAAGATCCCTGTCCTCGTGCAGCTTGCCTTCCCTATGGGAGGGGAAGACTGACAATAAACAAGGTAACAATACATGGAATCTTTATGTGTGGTCGGTATGACCAAGAGTAACCTCAGTGGGGGTGGAATGGGTCACTAATTTAGATAGGAGGTCAGGGAAGGCTTGAAGGATGAGCGGCAGTCAGCCACAGGGCTATTTGGGGGAATGGCTTTCCAGGCAGCAAAAAGAACAGAACGGGGGCAAAAAAGAAACGGGGAGGTATTGAGCAGGGTCAAGGAAGACAAGAGGCTGGTGTGGCTGAGCTCAGGACTGAGGTACAGGGGTCGGGGATGAGTTGGAGTTTGGCGAGGAAGCTGGGAGGCACATCACGGTCTGGATCACATACTATGTGTACTTACCAATCACCCCACCATTAGTCTTCCTAGCACTCTAATTCCAACAATTCTTTAGTTCCACAAGGTCTACCAAGAAGGTACAATAAAGGTACTGCTTTCCTGGGTGATGGCTGTCTCAGCCTCAGAGGACTGTCAGCCCCACAGGTTCAATATTATCTGGACCACGGGATTTATCAGTTGCAAGCCCTGGGACAGAAATAAGCGCTGTGAGCTGAGCTGGCTCGTCAGACGTGCGGGTGTATGCGGTGCCGATCTTCACTCCCGTCCCAACGTGGCTACGGGGCCCAGAGCTGGCTGAGGAAACAGGTGACACCAGTGAGTGTCTACAAAGCCGAGGCCTAGTGTAAGACTTGCACTGACAACACATGTTCTCTCATTTGTTTCGAGACCCTGTTAACAAAATGACATTTATAGTGTTGAGTTTCAAACATGAAGAGGGAAGCAATCCAATCCTGAATGCCTGCCTGACCAGTGGAGGATGGAATCCCCATAAGTTATAAATGACTACCTAATGGACTTGCGACTGATGGCTGAGATGTGGCTCCGTGGGACAGGACCTGAAGAAGGAGCTGAGGAAATTCCTGGAGAGGTATGATTTTTTGACTCTAGAAGCCTTCTGCACAGATGCCACTGGCAGAGGGAGTGATGGTCTCTCACCCACATCCAACTCCTGCCTGTCTTATTGAGCTGGGACACCAGTCTTTTCCTGACCTTGGGTCCAAACTGAAAAATTACCTCTTCTTGGTTCTTGAGCCAGAATTTACGCCATCTTTCTTGGTTCTCAGGCCTTCAGACTCAGACTGGAACTACACAGTGGCTCGCACCTTGTGACTGCAGATCTTGGGGCTTCCCAGCCTCTCTGGCTGTGTGAATCAATTCCATATAATAAATACGTGCATATTTATGTGGATATGTATAAATATGTGTATCTGTTTCTCTGAAGAACCCTAACACACTTATCAAAAGATATCAAGTGCTTCCCAAGACAGATTTATATCGGCTCTTGCAGCATCATGTAGATAATTACCATGGCCCATCCATGGGCAAGTAAATAATATTAAGACCCATTTATTGAGTAATTACTATATGCCAGGCCATGGGCTAACCTATTTACATACAGTATTTCATTTAACCAGCAAAATAACCTCAAATTCATTTTATGACTCCTATTTTACAAATGAGAAGAGTGCCTAAAAACATTAATTAACCAGGCCTGGGTCACAAAGCTGGAGAGCTGTGGGTCTAAGGTTTGCACCCAGGTATCTCCAACATGAAAGTCTATGTTCTTAGCCACTGTAGGAAAACTCAGTCATGGAGACTTAAAAGAACATTTTGAAAGGACTTACGGTGGACAGTTTAGAAAAGCCAGGTCTGGTCATTACATCACCTTCTCTTCTGACTCTGGCTCTCTCTGCATCTGTCTTACAAGGACCATCGTGATTTCATCAGGTCTATCAAGATACTCCAGCATAGTCTCGCCATCTCAAGATCTTTAACTTGATCACAACTACAAAGTCCCTTTTGCTATGTAAGGTAGAAGCCACAGGCTCCAGGGATTAGGAGTTGGACGGATGTGAGAGACCATCACTCCCCTGGCCAACAGCATCTGTGCAGAAGGCTTCTAGGGTCAAAAAATCATACCTCTCCAGGAATTTCCTCAGCTCCTTCTTCAGGTCCTGTCGCATGGAGCCATGTCTCAGCCATCAGTCACAGTCCATTAGGTAGTCATTTATAACTTATGGGGATTCCATCCTCCACTGGTCAGGCAGGCATTCAGGATTGGATTGCTTCCTTCTTCATGTTTGAAACTCAACACTATAAATGTCATTTTGTTAACAGGGTCTCGAAACAAATGAGAGAACATGTGTTGTCAGTGCAAGTCTTACGTTAGGCCTCGGCTTTGTAGACACTCACCTGTATCACCTGTTTCTCAGCCAGCTCTGGGCCCTGTAGCCATGGTAGGATGGGAGTGAAGATCGGCACCGCATACACCCGCACGTCAGACGAGCCAGCTCAGCTCACAGCGCTTATTTCTGTCCCAGGGCTTGCAACCAATAAATCCCATGGACCAGACAATATTGAACCTGTGGGTGGACAATCCTTTGAGGCTGAGACAGCCTTGACCCAGGGGAGCAGTAGCTACTACCGTATCTGCCAGCTAGGCTACTGTATAGGGAAGAAATGTATGCTAAGGAAAGAGTCAGTGAGGTTCGAACTACCAGATCCAGGGACAGTGAATTTCATCATTCAGTCAATCACTTAATCACTCACTCTTTATTAATTACAAGTCTGACGGTTCCCACCATTGTGCTGGTGCTGAAGAGGTAAGAGGCAATATTGTAGACATGAATTTAGGGTTTCATGCAACTTACTGCCCTTCATTTGAAACTTGCTATGGGCCAGTCACATGGAGGAATTATTTGGAATGCAGAACTTGTATTTATAGCCCTCCAACCCAGTATCCCAGAGAATTTACACCCATCTTCTGATTCAGGAGGACCTGGTGGCTGGAGTGAGTAGGGAGGGGATTCAAGTCAAGAACAAGTCGAGTGACACATGGGCCCGTGCACTGTGGATTCTGTTAGCCCCTGGAACACATTTGGGAGCTTTGGAATATGCGGATTGTATCCCACCTGTCAGGGCTAGGCATGTGCTGATTCAAATCACTTACTGAAAGGATTAAAATAACCAGATTGAGTCCATCTGTACAGCAGCCTCGTATTCAATGTGTTTCGTACGATTGTTTCAACAGAGCCCGGGACCCAGCTGTCCAGGGACAAGGCCATCGTCTGAGGATAGCCATTATCACAGGTCAAACCTCATGTCTCAGAAAATGTGGTGCTATCTCTCGGAGGCAGGAGGGAATGTACATTTTGTTCTCATCACAGGGACAGGAAAATTCCCTTTCGGAGAAGACGCTGCCAGGAGCTGGTGTGCAAGGAGCACAGAGCTAACCCTTGTCTATTGTGGAGACAGGAGGGAAAACAGGACCAGCTATTTTGAGCAGCAAAGTATAGTTATTTCCTTGGATGGCCGTGGATAATTGTAAATTAGACAAAAACAAAAACCCTTCATGATGCCTGGCCGAATCACACTTCTGATGTGATCAAATTCTAATGTCAGCATCCAAGAAGTCCAGAAGACTGGCTGCAGTGTGTGGCCCACATCCATACACTCCGCAATTTCGGGGACACATGCTCTTTAGCCACTGTCACTGACTTCCACTTTGAACTATGTGCCCAGCCTGATTGACGCCACCCTTTCTGGAGGAGGGAACCAGGCCAGGCCTACCCGCAGCCCTGACCTTAAAATGGGGTCTCAGGGGCCTAACTTGGGACAACTAAAAAATTTACCTAAAATAGCTAAAAGCAAAAAAAAGAGGTATATGATGTGCAAGATACCTGTAATAAAAACTGTGAGAGATGGGACAAGAGGAAGCCTTTCTCATTCATTCATCAGCCAGCATTTTATACACACATACTGAGCCCTTACTCTGGGCCAGGCTCTGTAAGTAGTGATTTCAGTTCAGTGGTGAATGGAACACAAATCCTGCCTGCAAGCTCTCCTTGCAGGGCAAATGGGCAACATGGTTTATCAGGAGAAGCATGGACACAGCAGCCAGCAGGGCCCGGGCCACTATAGGGAGAGTGGGTGGCTGCTCCTTCAGCGTCTATTACACCTTATCCCATCCAGATCATAGGCCACTTCATTCAGGCCTGGGGTTTGGGTGCATGAGATGCTCCCTCTGGAGCTGGGTCCCGTTACCTGAGGCTAATCACCAAATCTGTAACTGCAATCAGGCAACAGGGCCCCTGTCTTGCAACCCACACTTCAGAATACCCACTTCCACCCTGCTCCAAGCATGCATTTTACTATGAAGCGAGAGTCTGAGGGACTGAGGGGACAGACCGGCACGAAGCCTGTATCTCCCCTTTTAGACCACACCCTTGGTATCAGGCTCTACTTCCTGGGCCTGCACTGACCTCTTCCCTAGTTCCCCCATCCTAAGGGCAATTGTGCTGCCAGTGGGCACATGCACATGCCAATGTGGAGCTTGGATATGAGTGCAGGGTGTCCACATGCATGCATACAGTGCATACATGTCTGGGGACCATACTTTGAGAACCACTTTTGGATGAAGTTAGGACTTCATCCTCCTAGCAACATGGACCCCTTTATGGCTTTTGAGTTGGGAAGAAAAACAAATAATTAGCTGATTTGTGAAGGCTTATCTGCCAGAGGTCTGTAGGATGGGCTGGAGAGGGTGGAGGTAGAGGTAGAAACAGAGGTTGTGGCAGTAAGAGGGAAGAATGAAACCAGCATTGGAGGTGTGTTTGGCAAAGCTTAACTGTATTTACAGCAAAGACATGAAGATGCTAACCTCCAAACCCCAACTTTACCAACGGGGAGCAAACTAATCGAGCTGGCTGCCTTATGCCAAGGAGAACTCTGGTACTGAAGGTGTGTGGTATTGATGACTGATTTTTTTAAAAAGAAAAAAGCAGAGATGATATGTGCTTCTGTCTTTGTACTCTACCCAGTTGCAGCCCAAAGAAGTTTATATTGAAAAATGAGAAGCAGTTATGGAACCCACAAATAAATTATCAGGTCATGATTAGAAGAAATAGGATGGCAGAGAGAAACCAGGTCAATGGATCCCCATTCCTTCCAGCTCTGACTGTCCCCCACTTATTCTTATTTTGCCCTAACCAGGGTTTGGACCTCTTTCGGGCTTGTAGGTAAGACTGAAATATACAGGGAGGCAGGATAGTCAGTTGAGGATATGTGGACCAACCTAAGTTTAACCCTAGTTTTAGTTGTGAAGCCAAGTGGTGGCCAGTCTCTGGGAGACCTTTGTAAATTAGAAAAGGTACCCTCTGGGCTCAGCATGACAACCAGAATGTGGCTAAATTTCAGTCCCCACTTGTCCCCTTGGCCATGAGCCCTTGTATAGGACACAGCCTTGTAGGACTCAAAGAGGTGGTTCTGCTGTGAGAAGTAACTTACCCTCAAGATCCCTGGGAATTTCTTCTGTTAGATGGGATGGTAGGCAGAAGCCCAAGAGTTCTGGGTGCATTAAGTGAAGTAAACCATATAAAGTCGCTGGCACATCACTGATGCCCAGTGAGCATCAGTTTCCTCCCAGATGTCCCTTTGAATCGGTGAGGATAGACGGATGCGTTAAGCCTCTTGGGCTGCCAAGGAATCATCTGTTCCTCTAAATCTTGGCACACTTGCCCCGGCCTGGCATTTGCAGCGGTGTGCCTGCTGCCTCTCTGCCAGCATCTCATTGTCTGGCATGAGGAAAAAATGCCAGCTCCCCCTGCAATGCAGAGCACAGCAGACGAGACCAGCTGAGCTCTCCTGGCCAGCACATTAGCTCTCTTAATACTGCCAAGCTCGGGGGGTCGCAGAGCGCCTGACTGAAGCCTAGAATCCCAGTGACGTCCCTCCCTTTTCATTAACTTCCTAAGCTCCATCGCCGCCAAGATAATGCCCTGCCAGGTGCAGATCCTGCTCTAAACCACTTTGCCCGCCAGGCCAGCCCAGAGCAGGGCCCCTGGGCGGCTCGCTCAGGTGCTGGAGAGGCCAGAAGGGGCAAGGGGGTCATTTCAGCAGCCCCGTAGGTGTGCCACGATGTGCAGAGCTTTCACTGCTGAGGACTCTCTTTCTAAAGGGGACAGCCAAGAGTGGCTGAAGCGCCAAGTCCCAATTAAATCACAAAAGTGGGAGCAGCCAGAGGACGACAAGTGGGGAGGGAGGGAGTGAAGCTGCTGTGCCGATTCTCCAAGGGCCACTTACCCCACTGGCCTGGGGCCCAGGGAGGCTTGCTGGATGGGGACTTCTCTCTACAATACGCATTATTGTCACACATGCTGAGCGCCATTCATGGGCTGGGCACAGGCAATCCGCAGCTGAGTGAGACCTCGTGCACAAGCTCACAGTCAGGCCGTAAGACAGACCTGCAAACAGAATTCAGCCTCACAATATGACAGATGCTCTACCAGAAATCAGCGACAGGTATTGGGAGTATTGAGAGTGCCCAAAGGAGGGACTGTCTAACTCTGCCTGGCCGCAGCCAGAAACCTCAGAAAGGAGGATGCAGTGGAACTGGTACCCTAAGGCGTGGTGGGAATTTGCAAGGCAGAGAAGGTGGGCACGGTATCCAAGGAACAGGAACAGCGCGTGGCAGCACCAAGTCCTGAAACTCGGTGCGGGGGGAGGGGGTGTAGGTAGAGGGACATGTGGGACAGTGAGACCAGGAGGGGACTTGTATGCTGACAGCCTTGGGGGGTGGTGAAAGCAGAGGAGGGAGAAGCCTTGCAGACCAATAAGCAAAAAGGAATATCGTTAAACTGCCCTGTACTCACACTCACAGACACACACACACACACACACTTTCCCAATCCCCATTTTGTGGGGCTAGGGAAGGGCAGGCTGGCAGGATGAAGCTCTAGGCATTGGTTACTTGATAAGATATCCAAGAGGCAGAGAGTAAATCCTAAGATCAGTGCAGAGGCAAGATACTGGGAACAGAAATTAAAAGATCTGGAGGAAGGCAGTGGAATAAGAAGAAAGAAATTGCGCAAAAAGTGGGACTTTTGCCTCACCTAAGGTTCTTCAACTGCACTATTGCCTTAAGCTGATCCCCCCTGTAATTACCTGTAATTGGATTCATCGGTTATCTAAGCCCACCTGACCTGTGCCCTATGTAGGAGTTAGTATCAGAAACGGCAGCAGGCAGGGAGCTCCTGGGGACCAAAGGTCGGCCTCTTATAGAGCAAAGCTGTTTGAGTTACTGCTTATGGGTTCTGTACGGTCTGGCCCCGCTCAAGGGCTTGGAATGGTGAGCGTAGGGACTAGATTTAGGGCTCAGAACAGAAGCAGGACCGTTCTCCAGCCACTCAGAGAAAACCAACATCCTGCCCATCTGACTTCTCCCCAAACCGTGAGATGGAGAGAGAGAATACACTCAGGCCCAGCCCCTGAAGCTGACAGTCTAGTTGGGAAACGGAAAACTAAACCTCAGTCCCCGTTGACCTGGGCCCTACCCTACGACTGAGGAAGCCCAGGCAGCCATGGAAACCTGCCCCAGGGACCCAGTGCGAGGCTGGGCAGGTGTAAAGGATGCTCTGGGCAGAGGGAAGACGTAGCTGGCTCTGCCATCACAGAGGCAGGTACAGACGAGCAGCAAGAGAGCCGTGGCTGGAAGGAGGGTGTGCACTGGGCTGGGAGGTAGGCGCAGACCAGAGAGAAGTCCCAAAGATGGTGGCAGGAGAATGGGCTTTACATGGAAATCAGAGGGAGGCTTTGGAGGACGTAAAGCGGGGGAAGAGCCTCACAGTTTGCGGTAGATGACTCTGCCTAGTGGAAAAGGGGCTGGAGGGTAGCAGGAGAGCAGACAGGACATCAGCAAAGGGATTACTGTGTAGTTCAGACAAGAGATGATAGAACCTGGATTTGACCATAGCAATGGAGAAAGAAATACAAAGACTCAAGAGATGCTTAGGGAGTAGAATGGGCAGGATTTGGATATTAAGTGTCAGACCACTGACGCCTAAAGCAATGGTTTTCAAAGTGTGGTTCCTGGACTAGCAGGAGGGGAGGGGGTGATGGAGGCATAGCAGGCTGAGTCATGGTCCCCAACAGTATCAGTTCCTAATTGCTGGAATTGGAATGTGTAAAGATTACATTATATGGCAAGGCCTTTGCTGACGTGATTGGGTTAAGGATTTTAAGCTGGGGAGATTAGTCAGTGGGTCATAAATGCCATCACAAATGTCCTTATAGACAAGAGGCAGAGGGAGATTTGACAGAGAAGTCTCTGTGACCATGGAGGCAGAGATTAATGTGGCCACAAGCCAAGCAATGCTGGCCAAAACCTGGAAGAGATTCTCCCCTAGAACCTCCAGAGGGCAAGTGACCCTGAAGACATCTTGGTTTCAGCCCCGTGAGGGGAACTCCAAACGGGGAGGGGAAATTTTTCTATTGTTTTAAGCCACTAAGTTGTGGAAATTGGTTACAGCAGCCCCAGGAAACTAACAGAGAGCTGAAGAGCACATGTAACCACTGGTTTTCTATCTCGGGCAACTGGGTGGAGGCTGGTGCCCTCCATGGAGATGGGGGAGCTGGTAGGAAAGGGTGGGTTCCAGAGCAGCCGTGCTGACTGGGAGGGTTCCGTGGGATACTGCTGGGTAGACGTCTAGCAGGTGGTGGGAAATACAGGCTCGCTGCTCAACACCAGTGTCGCGGCTACCCTAACTGACTCAGCCGGGGCGCTGCCCAGACCTCCCTAATTTTTTTTTAACTTCTCATATGATATTAATGTGCAACCAGGAGGCAGTGAAGAGAAAGGAGCCCAAGACAGACACCACAGTCCACTGACCCCTAAAGCAATGGTTTTCAAGGTGTGGTTCCTGGACCAGCAGCATCAACCTGGGAACTTCAAAGAGATGGACATTCTCCGGACCCCCCCTCCAGGCCTCCTGAATCAGAACTTCTGGGGGTCGGGCTCAGGAGTCTGTTTTAACAAGCCTTCCAGGTGGTTCAGATACATGCTAGCATTTTTGAGAACCATGGGCTTAAAAGAGGATCTTCAGAGACAAAGAAGCCCCTCCTCCGAAAAAGAGATTGAGTAGAAATAGCCAGCAAGGTACGTGGAGACCCAGGAAAAGGTGGTGAACTGGCATGTGAAGGAGGCAGTATTTTTTGTCAAGGGAGTAATAATACACCACAAGTCAGATAAGACAGGGTCTGAAAAGTACTCTTGGGATGTAAGGTCTTTGTTGACCAGTCAGTATCTTTGTTGACTTGACAAGAGCATTTTTCATCAGGTCGGTGGGATTACAATGGGTCGCAGAGACCCAGGAGTGGGTAAAAATGACGATGAGGAAGCAAAGAGTAAAAATCAGTAATTCAGAAATATCAGTGAGCAACGGGGGAAGCAGAATGGGGCCAATAGCTAGAGGAGAGATGGGGGGCCGAGGGAGGCTGTTCCCTATTTATTTATATTTTTTAGGGTGGGAGTGACTTCAGAATCTTTGAATGTGGAAGGAAAAGAGGCAGGAGGGAAGGATAAGTGGAAGATACAGGGCAAAGGGGGATAAAGAAAAGGGGCCTAGGAGGCGGAAGGGGAAGAAGTCCAGAGCACATGGGGTGCCTGGGCTTGTATGCAGGGGAAAAGGAGAAATGGCACGTTTGGGTATCAATCTGTTTGTAGGTTTGAGGAGGCCCGAGGACATTTGCTTGTGGTGTTATTCTTCCCTGGAGGTCACACGCTGGCACAGGGTGGGTGTAGGACTGACAATTAGAGGCACTGTGAAGATGGGGACAGGGAGCGACTGGAGAAAACAGCGGCAGTCCTGGGCGGGGCCACAGCTCCACTTGAGGTTGAATATTGGGAATGTATCTTGGCTCCAATTTGCAGGCTTGTGTGGTTTTTTTTTTCCTCCCATGATGCTCAGGGTTGGAATCTTCCAGAAGGGTGAGATAAAGGGACTTGAGCAGAGGATGCTGGCAGGAGGGTGGCAGCCACTCTGGAGGGACCCTAGACTCGGAGCTGGGCCGGGCAGACAGGAAGGACGGAGCTGCTGACAGGCAGGGGCAAATCGATAGGTCAAGTGACCGACTGTCTGAGCAAGGGTGAGTGTAAGTCCTCACAACTGTGAGCAGAGACGGGGTTGTGATCAGAGACTGGGATGCTGGGAATGTTATGATTTCCGAGGTGGATTCTAACAGAAGCAAACTGAAGGTAAAGCTCAAAGGAAGTATCTGGGCATGTCCAGAGCAAGGAGTGTGAAGTCAGGTCCAGGCAAAGGGTTAAGTGGAGACAGGAAGCCAAAGACAAGAGAAGTGGAGCTGTGCTCGCTGAGCTTTCAGGGGGCCAGAGCAGGGCGCTAGAGAGATGCCTCTTGGGCGGGAAGTGTCAGGACCTCTGGGCCTGTGCATCCAGATCCAGGGCCCCAGTTCTGGGCTCTTCCTGCCTTGTGTGTGACCATTGCCAGAGGAGGTATTAAAGGCCGATGAAGTCACATCTACCTCACTGTTGTTGAGTTGCTGGGGTGATGGATCCAAACATACGTATTACGAAGTCAGCGTCTACACTGTCCTCATCTGAGCCCGCATTTTGGAGACAGCAGAGTTGGGAAGAGACAAAGGTATCATTGCCTAGTAAAGGAAGCAATTTCTCTGTTCTTTCCCAACTCCCGTATTTATTACCTTTCAAGGGATTTCCTCTCTCTCTTCTCCACCCCACGTTGGTGCTGAGGGCAGAGGGGAGCTGGCACTGCCTCGCAGTAGTGAGGGGCAGGCCTTCTGGTCACCAGCTGTCCTCTCGGTCCCTGTACCCTCTGCCAGGCAGTCCTTCTCACTTCCTCACTGGGTTTCCTGGGCATTTTCACTGAGCACCTAGCTCTCTGTTTCTTGAGTATTTTGCTAGAGTCCAAAGTGAAGTCTGGAGTCCCTGACATGAGCCTTCACTTAGGTTCCTCGCATGCTGGGGCTACTTACCAGCAACATTCTGGACACTGGGATCCCAAAGTACTTTGTGTCCCTGCCTGGGACATGCAGGAACTTCTGGCACCAGCTGCCATGGGTGGACACAGGGGAACCAGGCACTATCTTGGGGACAAACATGCCCAGCCATAGACGGTTCCCCTTCTATGCTGCTGCCAAGCTGGGAGCATGCCTTCCCTGAAAGGCCTGTCGTTTTCCTGGGCTACCCTCTAAGAAACAAGTGCAAGCCCTCTCTCTCTGTGACTCCCCCAAATGATCTGGAGGATCCTACACATCCTCTCGGTCTATCAGAGGAGGTGGAAGTTGAAGAAAGGGAGGGCATTTGTCTGACCCTTACCTTGCTTCTGCTCTCTCCCTTTTCTCCGCCTCCCCAGCAATGGAAGGGCTTTCTACTTCCTACCTGAAACAAGCTATCCCTCTGACAAACCTTCCTTCCTTAGCATATTTATTCTTCCTTCCCTCAGGCAACGAGGAAAGAAATGTCAAAGGAAAAAAAAACTCTATTACTGAGAAAAGAGAGACCTTTGAGGGGTATTTTAGAATTATTACTCCAATTACAGTCATAAGCAATACCAGTGTAAAGTGACATGCATATACTGTTTCATAAAACTGCATAAAAAGCCTGTGAGGTGGTACTTTTATCACCATTTCATAAATGGAGAAACTGAAACTCAGCAAGCATAACAGAGCCAATATCACACAGGAACAGGTGATAGAGGGAAGCCTCAACCCAGGTCCACCTGACCCACAGGCTCAGATCACAGCAACTATTCTACACTAGCCCACCCAGCTTTTGTCTGTCTCCAGATCCCAGAAGCCATGGATTTAGTTTTCATTTTCTGTTTCTGGCACCCCACAGGTAGCATCTTCAGCATTTTCCCCTAACACCAACTGAAGGGTGTGAAGGAATAATTTGCCATCTCTCCAGGGTCTTAACCGCAGGGGTGGAAGACTGGGTTAATGTTT
This sequence comes from Phataginus tricuspis, assembly GCA_029783875.1. Taxonomy (NCBI): domain Eukaryota; kingdom Metazoa; phylum Chordata; class Mammalia; order Pholidota; family Manidae; genus Phataginus; species Phataginus tricuspis. The sequence continues at coordinate 15,560,407 of JAQQAC010017683.1, read as the reverse complement.
CATCCAGTTTGCTCCAGACCAGTCATGTCAGTTGTTAAAATACTGAAAGTTGAATGGTTAAAATATATCCATTCCAGTTGGTCAGTAGCTGCTGTCCCCACATCTGCCAGAGGCCATCCTCCAGTGCCTCCTTCTGTTTAGTTGGTACCCAGCCCATATGCACTGATAAATATATTGAACATCACCCCTGGAAGAAGAAAATAAAAGTTTTGCCCTAGTAGGGTTGGACCCATCTGTATAAATGCGACCTCAAGCTATTGATGGTTCCATAAAATAATAGTCATCTTCTATAACATGAGTGAGACAGTGTGTGTGAAAACACAGAGAGTAATGCCTAACACATAGCAGATGTTCACTAAACATTAGCTGAATTATAATCTAGGTTGTGTTGCTCAAAGTCTCCCTTGAGGGAGAAACTGGATCTCTGTAATCCCCAGAGTTGATATAACTGACACATACTCTTTCAGGAGGCAACACTAGAGCACTTTTCATTCAAGTCCCTGAAGTGGAGATACGAATCAGAGATGGCTGGGACTGGAGCATCTGCGTAAGTTAGTGAAGGTAATTGCCTGGCCATCAGAACCACCTGACCTGGATGGGCACTGGCCGACAGGCAAAAGCAACGTGCAACAGGAAAGGGATTTCTGCCAACAGCAGAAGCTAGCTGTATACACTACCAAGTCTTCCCCATGGACAGATGTTGAGCACTGACATTTGCTGAGTGCCCTATCCTCTTTGAACCCTCAAAACCACTATAGAAAGAGTGACAGCATTCCCATTTTTGATATTTGGAAATGGATTTAGAGAGGGTTGGTAACTTGTCCAAGGTCACAAAGGTATGAGGACATGGAGTCAGGAATCCCATCTATTCTATCTGGCTCTAAGGCAGGTATTCTGTCCCCTCCACTATGTGCCCCCTTACAGCTTCTGTGGCTTGTTTTTACAGACCCTTTCATAGAAATCACAAAAGTAGTAGTTTAATATTCATATATTCCAAATTAGACATGTTTTCAATAGAACCCATCCACGATCCAAAGAGGCCAGCAAGGTCTGCGAGGATAGAAAGAGCAGTGAGATGCAGAGGACGAAGCAGAAAAAAAGGCTTCGGTTGCCAAGACCAGTGACAGTGGAAGGCCTCTTGCTGCCTCCAGTGCTTTAACTGTGGGCAGAGGACTCAGTGGTGCCATGGATATGCTTTGTCCATCAATGGCATCTCTGGATGAGCAGGCTTGGTCTTGGTGTAGAAAGGAGCCATGAGTTATGAGACAGATAAAGTCCACGGTGAGCTTGGTGGCTGGTTCAGAGCAGGAGAGTCTATGTCCTTGGATTATGCATGTATGCAACTGGCACCCACACAGGGTGGGGCAGTGTAACTGACGTACAGACACAGGGCAACCTCAGCCTGGAGTCTGTACTCTCGCCCGGCACCTCTGATGTCCAGCCTTCACTAATCTGTGTATGTGTGTATATGTGTAGCTCTCTATGGTCTTCAAAGTGCACTCTCAGACAAGGTGGCTTTTTCATTGGATGAGGATTTTGAAGCCATTTTGGTAGTCTGCGCCACTGGAGCCCGCCTTTTCACTGGCGGGTGGGTGGGTGAGCTTGCTTTTCCTTTCCTTTTTCTCTCACTAGAATTAACTGATTTCTAACTGGTCTCCCTGTCTCCAGGCTAGACGCCACTGTGTCCATCCTTGATCCATTGACCAAGATGCCTTCATGATCACAGAGCCATGTGTGCATCATGCTGCTCAGAAGCTATCTGAGGGTCTCCACTGCCTGCTGCCATCTGTCCATGGATGATAATTCTGAGCATGGAAACGTGGCCAAATAAGTATGGGGAAATGGTGCAAACCAGATCCTCTCTTTGTGTTTCACAATGCATGGTGGCATATTAAAGGGAGAACATAAGCTTGTTTTCCTGTGTTTTGAGGGTCTTCTCAATGAATTGGGCTACAAAAATGTACTTCCTTTGCCCTCTGAAATATCTGCTAACATCTAAAGACTGCATCTTGTAGCACTGGCCTTGGCAAAGGCTTGCCTCAAAGATAACATCCATACTTCTTAACCTGATGTTTAAAACTTTCCAGAATCTTGACCTAATAGTCTTCTTCAATAGCAGTTGGAGATCAAGCTCAAGAACCAGACAGATCTTAGTTTAAATCCCAATGCTGACCCCGGCCTCGGTTACTCACCCATTCTGTACCACAGGCTCCGTATCTATAAACTGCAATGACTGCAGCAACCTTGAAGGGTTGCTATAAAAGATGGCATGAGATGATAAATATGACGCTCGCAGTAGACTATCTAGCCTACAGAAAGTAACTCAGTGAACGGAATTTCTATTATTATCATTATCTCTTAAAGTCCCTTCGCCAACCTTCTGTGACTCATTCCAACCAATTTGTATGCCTCTTCCCAAATATTGCCCTATGTCCAAATTTCTAAGGAAATGGAAGGCCTCTCTTCCCCATCTCCATGAATCAAAACTCCTTCCCATTACTCAAAGCACAGGAAAATGGTGATCACATATTCAGCTTCCCTGCCAAGAATCAGTGTGGGCCTCTCCATTCCTCCCACGCCTAGTTTCTGTATCTACAGGGCGGCTAAGCCCAACCAGTGTCTGGGTCCCCTACTCTAGAGGCTTGAGGAAGCCTTGTGATGTGGTGAGATGGGCTCAGGTTTTGCAGCCAGACAGGTTTGAACCGTGAAAGGCTAGCTCTGTTCCCCATCTACAAATCAGGATGCAATTCTGATAGAAATGCTATGAGAACTAAAGGAGGCAGCATGCAAAGTGTCCACTGTTAAGAGTTAACCCGTGTTTCCTTTTCTCAAATTCCCACCATGAAATTATACACATACCCCACCCCGTGTTAGGGACCCAAGGAATATTGAGCTGACTAGTCAAGCAGCCTTGGTCAATCAAGAGTATCTTTCAAATCAACTTGGATGAGCACACCTGTTTGCTTGGTCTCCAGCTTGCTTTGATCCAAAAAAGAATGAGATAATTTCTGGGCACATGGTCCCCGATTCCCTTCTGAAACTTCTATGGAATCAAAGAATCAAAGACCCTCTGATCACAACAAAGCAGTGAAATAACTGACCAGGATGCCAAATATTAGCAATTTTCAGCACCAAGAAAAAGAAAAAAAACAAAACAAAGCAACAACAGCAACTTAGCTACATGACTTAACTTACTATGTACATCACTGGTTGTAAAAACTAGAAAACAGAAGGCATTTTCTGGTCCTGGCTCTGCCTATTACCTTGCTATGGGCCTCTGGGAGAGAGTCTTGCCCTCTGAGGGACTCCACTTCCCCTTCAACATATGAGGACATTGGCCAGAAAGATGGCTAAGCTCCGTACCTACTCTAAGTCTCTGGGAAAACCATGACACTCTCTCTCTCTATTGTCTCAGGGCTGCTGCGTTAATTAGCTCCCAGTGTGACATTCGCTGTGGCCTCTAAGAGCACCACACTGAGCATGTAAGTCCAGCTGTGTTGCCTGACTTCACAAAGGACTACACTGGACCATCCACTCAGCCCAGATCTGCCTGTGTGATTGGGTCCCACCAACAGGAAGCTTTCTCTGAACATGAGGGTCCGTCAAGAGGAAAGGAAAAAAGAGAAGGCTTTTCCTCTCCACTGATTTGGCGTCTTTGTCTTGTCTTTATACGTTAATCCCCTGGGATGGCAGTAATAATTAGGATTTTGGTTTTACGGTACAAAACCGTGGGGTAATCTCTGTAGAGAGATGATGGAGCACTAGTTTCAACTGGGTGAGAAATGACAGATGCTCTGGTCTGTGGGTCTGTCAGGCTATGTTAAGCTCTGGCCAATTAAGAATTTCATGCCCACAAGGAAGGAGCTCAGCTCTTTGAAATGTGAGCTAGCAAGTTTTTGTGTTTCTGTATTTACTTTGGATGTCTGCTGAAGTTGTAGAATTGAAGCCACACACTCTGTACACTTATCTGTGACTTCTCATTGTAACAATTAAAACTGTTGCTTGGGGGCTATTAATAAATCAGATGGTGTTCCTTAAAGGACTACTCTTCAGGTTTGTTTATAACCATAACTAAACACATACATGGAAATAAAAATATTGAATTTCTGATACTATAATATTCTAGACATGAAGAAATCTACTTGTGCAAATTGCTAGCTCAGAAATATTTTAAGGATCTAAACTCACACGAGTATGGTAAATTTTGGCAAATCACATTGCTTCAAGAGAAACTAGCTATATTTAGTTGATAAAACTGATTTATTAGTGTTAAGTATAATACAATAGTGTATTTTCTTTTACTGGGTTTGTTTCCTCAAGAAAAAAATCTGAGTCTCCTACATTTATACAGGTTTGCTAGCCAAATAAGCTTACATTACTCCACTGATGTTTAAGACTATGAAAAAATGTAAATCTGTGTTCAACTAAATTGAGTCTTTACCTGACAAAGTTTTCATATCAATAGTACTTTATAGCAAACCAGCTCAGACATAATTTCTACCTCTTTAGGTGAATTAAAACCTTGGCCAACTATCAAGGTGAGCTAATTAATGGATAATTATTAGATATGTAGATGTGTTCTACATTAAGATAGAATACTGAAACACTGATTAATTTAATTAATTTAAAGTTTATGTACTTTTGCTTATTTTTTTGCTATAGACCTATATCTTTGGGGCATGTTAATAGACATGTTCATTCTAAAGTAGAAAAGTGAGGTCTGTATCATATTTATCCCAAGCTTAGTTAGTCAGCAAAAATGCTCATATATGACAGACAGTTCTCAATTATCTACCCCCCCCCAATTTTCTCCGTGAAAATAGAAGTTAGTTACTTTAGTTAGAATTCATAATTAATATGGACAGGTGAGACTATGTTAGGAGCCATAGTAACAGAAATACAGGTGCCTGCGTGCTTTCATTTTTCAAGCAAGTCTGTTCCAGAATATGAATGAGGGTAAGCAAGGAACAGAACTTGGAAACTGAACTCTATAGCCTTGGTTTATAATACCTGAGTCTGAAAAGAAGCCATGAAAATGTTAACATTTTGGCAAAGTTGTCTCAGTTTTGAAGGGCTGGCTTCCCTGGGTCACTGACCAACACCTTTATCCACAGTATCAAAGAATATTGTTCACCTTCTGTATAATCTGCCTAGGTAGCAAAGATTGTCTTTTCAGAATAATTTTTTAGGCTTCTCTCTGTGCTGTGTTTATCTTACAATGTCCTTGATTATTAAAAAACAAAGTCTCATCACTTTTAAAGAGCTAAGATGCTTTAAGTCTGTTACTCTAAAATATTTAATTGTCACTTTGATGAATAGGTAGTCAGTTGTTATTTTTTACATATCCAATGACCTTATCTTAACCAAATGTCTAAGTCTCACCTGGGAACTCTTCAGATTTCACCTTTCCTAGAAGTCTAGATCCTGGTTTAGAAAAAATACAACCTTCAGGATATTTTTTACACCTATCTTTGAAAATTCCCTGGAAAATTACAGAGATTTGTCTTACCTTATAAAAAGTGAAATGCTAAAACATAATTAGTTTTGTTTGGTGGGATTCATGTTCTTTGAATGGATTCACCAAGGTAAGAGATGCTTTGGAAGGTCTGAGACATCGGGAGGAATGCTCAGCTTTCCCTGCCTGGGGTGAGTTCCTGCCCCGACAGCCAGGAGGCCCCACCATGGCTCTGCTCCCTGGTTGGGGCAACAGTGAAAATGGCCTGTTTTCCCTCCTTCATCTTAGAGTTTCTCTAGGGCGAGGGGACTTAGGAGTCCAAAGGATGTAGGGTAGGTAAGAGTTTAGTGATTGGAGGGAGCATAGAGGAGCCCCTTGAATGCCTTCTCTCCTTACCATGCCGGCAGGCCCATCACCTTCCAGCTGTTTCATTTTTTGTGTAACCTTTAGAAATCACAGAAAAATAGAACCACATGGGTAGATGGGTGGACGAGTGGGTGGGTGGGTAGTGGATGAGTAGATGAATGGATAGGTGGATGGATGGGTGAGTGGATGGGTGAGTGGGAGGAGGGGTGGATGGATTTCATGTCTTCTGCCATCATCCAAGGAACAGTGACATATTAGCTTGTAAGTAGGGTAAAATACCAGACCATTGATGGTTCTTTTCAGTGGTGCTTTCTCCATGCCTTCTCCCAAAGGGCACATAAATCACATTCACCACCCTCAGTGTGACCCCCACTAAGACCCTGCTAAATGACATGACAAAAAGGAGACGCTGGCTGTGATAACAAAAAACAAAGCCTTGGTAGGAATCCACTGTCTGCCTCCTGCAGGATAGTCTTGACTGGCACCCGTGCCGAGAAACCTAAAAACATGAAACAGGAGAGGCCAGTTTGATGGTATCCTGGCCCAGGATACGTGCCTGGCTGATGGGGACTGCATTCTTGGTGGTTTTAGGAAGAAGAAATCTATCCATACAAACCGGCTTCTTAGCCTGCTGCGAGCAAATGCCTGCCATTCCCAGACTCCTTGCAGCCTTTCCAGACGGGTTTTCAAACCTAATTAAGCTTAGCATTATCATTGTTTTTATCACATGAAGTTCCCACTTGGCCCTCAGCAGCAGAGACCACAAAGTCAGCACTGCATCTTTAAACAGAAACAACAAATTTTGGTTCAATTAAAAATTCATTAAAATGCAAATTAGTTGGTAAATTTTTTTTCCTCCTTCTGATGATTCCTCGGCATGGTTTTTTAATCATAGCTGGCGCTTGAAAGAGAGGTGAACCTGTGGCTAGAAAGGAAGAGAGGCAGAACCAGCGTCTGCAACTCCTCTCACCTCTGCGGGACCACCGATTCCCCGAGAGCCTTGCCCCGTTCTTCACCCTCCGTGGCTCCATTTCTCCCCAGAGGGCACTGGTTTCTTTCTCACTGTTCCCCAGGGCTTGACTGATAAACTCAATCATTTTTCTGATCTCAGTCTCACGGAGCAATGCTATCTTAAGGGAAACACCAGGATAACAAGAATAATTAACCTTATCCTCCTACAGTCTCTGGGCTATCCTGTAATATTTTGATAATGTTTTCAGAGAGCTTTCTCCACTAAGAGGACATTGACATGTGACTAGGGCCTCCTGCAATGACTTAAAATAACAACCCCCCAAGTGCTCAGCCAATCCCCTCTTTGCCCAAAGCCCTCCAACTCACAGACCCTACTGAGCAACACATACAAGCTAATAACGATGTCTGCTGTACGCAGGACCCATAAGGCCTTTTCCCTCACTCCCTCATCTTTCTACCCAGCAACCTCCCCGAGCTCTCTATTTGTTATGCCTAGGGTAGGAATGTGGAAACTGAGGCTTGGGGATTTCACGGATACTTGCCCAAAGTCACATTATTAGAAAGCATTCAGCAAGAGTTGAACCTATGTCCTTTGGATCCCAAAGCTGGTCCTCTCTGCGTTACACTAATTCCAGAATACTGTGTTTCCATGTCCACAGAACTAGTCCAGCTTAGTGTTTTGTTGGTTGACCAGCTGTTCAATTCAAATGGTCCTAAGATGGGTTGGACGCATACACTGACACTAGTTCTCAAGAAGACAATCCCACACTCTCAGACACGGAGGGCAGTGTTCTCATCGTCCCGCTTGTGGTGGGAAGCAAGCAGTGACTGAAAGTTCATTAAGTGCCCCTAATTGCCGAGAACACATTCAGGAAGGATGGCAAATGCAACTTAATTGAGAACTCATTAACTCGTTATAGTTATCTCGTTACATGCCAATTAAATGTCTAAATATTCTCTTCTTCTCAGATGAAGGAATAAAAAGGGAAACCCAGTAGGGGAACTGGGTCATCCTGTGAGAATTCAGGTAGCAGGGCCCAGGTAGACATCAAACCTAGAGAATCAGCCATGGGGCCTCATTGTCCTGAAGACAGACGTAGTCAAGCTCATTAACACCATTTCAAGGGATGATGTTCCGCATCAGAGACAGGCCCTGGCGATGGTTGCAACTACCACCCAGCTTCTCTCCAGCTAGTTAAGGTTTGGGCTTTTTATCCCTTTGTTCGCTTCTAATCTGCCCTTGACTGTGAGCCTCCAAGGAGACCTTCGCGTAACCGCCATTCTCAGGAGCATATTGCCAGGGCCACGCTCAGTTTTAGCTCAGCTCCCAAGTAATCACTCGCTCTTCATCTGCTTTCAATGGCAGTGCCGCTGGGCGCTCCCCCGTGCAGAGCTGCCAGAAGCTCTTTCTAGCGGCGGAGATGCTGAGGGGTGCCTGCCGGCAGGGCCAGCGGAAGAGCCAAAGCTAAAAGGGTTAAGTCCACTCAAAGCGCTTCGCTAGCAGCCCTGGTGTTTCTTCCTCAATTATGTCTGTTTAAATCACAGAGCAAAGCAAATTCTGTTTATTCCTGTCAGAAACTCAATAACCAGTCCTGGCAGATGAGGGAGCCAGATCCCATTCTGACGGGCTCACCACCATCAGAACTGATGGACTGGCGATTGGGCTGCCATAGTGAGATCGGTTTGCCCTACATGAGGAAAGGACATACCCGATTTTTCATCCTAATGAAAAGCAGGCATGGCTGCTTCCAAACAGTCCACTTAACTCCCCCAACCTCTCCAGTTTGACTAGTGCCCTTTCCAGATCTTTCTGGGTCCATGTCTCCACGGAAGAATTCCCAACCACACTGTTCCCAGGGCTTTCCCAATCTTCCCTTTTCACAAGCAGTGTTTATTCTCTATTCAGGGGCTGATGGTGCTAACATAACTTGCAGCATCTTAGAAATTAGAATGCACAGGGTCTGCTCCAGGCTGGACATCCAAACCTCTCAGTCCAGGTATGTTTCTGTAAAGGAACCTGATGGGATTCCTTAGCTCTGGCTTTCATGGGGATAATAAAGAATTAATTAAAACTGATGAGTTCACCCCGCGGAATGAAAAATGATAGACCTTTTATTATACAGTCAATTTATGCTATAGTGCATACAGCAAACTATAAATAACACACAGTGAGATTCTGATATGAATTTCCAATCTCTTTTCACTACAAAACTAGTGTAGCCCCTCCTTAGCATCCCGAGAAGCTTGTCTGCCATCTGATTCATCTGGGGTTTTGGAAGTTATATTACCACCTAGGTTCAGCTGTGTTACCAGCACTGAGTCTCCAACCCAGTTCTTGATCCACTTCCGTCTGCACTGGGGACATGGCTTCTTGGTGTGAAGTCCTTGCTTGCTGCTATTTGCAGAAAACATTCCATCTCTGCTTATGTATTTGTTCAAAGTTCACTTTAAGTACAGAGTATTTATCAACTGTGTTGCTCTGCAAAGATCCTGCCGCTGGTTACTCATTACAGGGAACGGCTTCTCTCCCTATTTTGCATGGCCCCGCAGCTTTCCGTCTGGGTGTCTCTCATCTGAGCACCCTGGTTCCTCCTGCCAGCTGCCTCTGTTCTCAGTGTAACCTGATGCTCGGTGGCATATTTCAAACCCTACTCCTTCGCAGTGAGGGAGGTAACTATCAGTTGGGGACTGGCGCTGAAAGAGCTCTACTATTGCATGGAAACATGGTTGCCTTGTGAAAATCCTCCTGGTGGGAGCGGCATCTTGGTGACAGAGGTTTAACCAAAGCTCTGGGAATGGAGGTAAAGGGGGGGGGCCCGCAGGCGTGTGTGATTTCCACCAGAGCATAGTTCCCTCAACCTGGTGGCCCATTGGAATCCCCCGGGGGCATTTGAAAATTCTGATGTCTCTGTTCCACCCCAGAGTTTCTGATTGAATTACCAAGGAGAACGGAGCCAGAGTCGAGGTTATTTCAAATGCCCCAGGTGAGACTGGGATCCACGGGGCTAGAGGTTTGAACCACATCAGAGTCAGCTAGAAAGAGCTGAGCCTCACCTTTAGGGGAGAACAAGTCCCAGTCTCAAATCCAGTGGGCCAGCAACTGGATTTGAGTACAAGACTATAAAGCCAAGAGTTCAAAGTGGGGAAGAAATGGAGCACGGTGTAAAATAAAGGCCCGTGGCAAGGCCCAGGGTGTGCAGGTGTCCACAGCTCAGCCTTGAAGGGTAAGGTGTCTTGAGCCACAGTCAGCTTGGTTTAATATCTGAGGCAGGACCCATAGGGGTCTGTGACTCCCTGTTTAAGGCTTTCAGGTACCATTCTGCTTTCCGAATGGGTCGAGCTATTTCATACCACTGCTCCACAGATTATAATGGTGTACAATTACACAGAGTTAGAGCTGGAGGAAAGAATGTGCACACCTCCTCCAATACATCAAAATCAGATCAGGGCCCATTCCTCCTCCCACAGACATCCACTCTAAAGACTTAAAAGATGAACCTCAGATGTTCATAGAGGCAAGCGGAGAAGGTTTGAAATCTTAGTAAGTTCCAGTTACCATCACTCTGTTATTGCAGGGCGGTGGGAAAGAGGAGAGAATCCCTAATCAGACTTTCGCAAACTTCAGCATGCTTGGAAAGTGCAGGAGGGGAACATGTGAAAAAGGCAAACTCCTGAGTGCACTGCAGTCTGATTCAGTAGGTCTGGGTAGGGCCCAGGAATCTGCATTCTTAACACACACCTTGCCCTAGAACCCCAAGGATTCTGATGTAGGTCCTTCCAAAGCCAGGTTTTAAGAAATACCAGGTCAAGCAGTGATATCACCATCTGACTCCTGGGTGGAAAAGCAGTATTCCAAATAGGCAGTTATCAACCTGGGCTGCACCTTAGAATCACCCGGGCAACATTTTGAAAAATACTAAGGCCTCGGCCTCAGTTTGAACCTGTTGAATGAGAATCTCTTAGGGCTAAGGCTTTGTATTAGTGAGACGTTGCTAGAATGATGCTGCGTGACAAACATCTCAAAACTCATTGGCTTAAAACAAGCATTTCTTTCCGACTCACAGGTCTGGGGGTTGACTAGAGCTTCGCTGATCCGAGCTGGGCTCAGCTGTACAGACGCTCCAAATAGCTAGTTGTACGCAGGTCAGCTTTACGCATGTTTCATTCTCCTCAGACCAGCACCTACTAGGATATGTTCTTCTCATGACAGGTCACTGGAGTGTCAGAGGTAAGCCCAACTAAGCACATTTAAGGCTGCTGCTCATGTCACACCCAATAACATCCCATTGGCCAGAGCAAGTCCCAAAACCAAGCCCGGTATCACTAGGATGGGAAAAAATACTCTGCTCTATGGTTCCGACTACCACAGGGCTCCAACTCAGAGAGAGACCACTGACACGTTCGCAGTGCTACATATTTGAAATAAAACGGGAGCAACGCACCAGGATGATAGGATTATCAACTAATGATAGAAAGGATAATAAAAATCAAGCTAAGCACACAACCTGCTCATGTCGGCCCTTTGTGTATGTCTTGCCAAGGGGTTCCAGCCCTGGACAAGCCTGGACAAGTTCACAATGGATTCATTGAGACTGAAAAAACGGACAATGGAACGTTCTTGGGATGCAAGGGTTTATACCCAACTTCATTCCCACAGTAGGGGCTTGATCACTAGAATCCTGTCCACTCAGAGCAAGCCTGCGTGCAGCAAGCTGGTCTCTGCCTCTAGGCCGCTCTGTGCCCACAGCCGTCTCAGTCTCTGTCCTCAGCACTGCCACCACTCCGGCCTCTCCTCTCCTGCAGCTGTGCAGCCCTGCAGGCATGCACCACCCCAGAGCACTGGGTGGAGCTCTTTATAGAGTCAGTAACAACGTATTGCCCACATCTGTGTAGTGAACAAGCCAATCAGGGCCAGGTAAGAATCCTGGCCATAGGAACCTTCACTTTCTCCCGGTATATTTGGATTCAGTGTTCTGCTCCACTACCCCCAGATCCTCCTCCAAGCTTCACATTGTCTGTTCCACCAACCACTGTCCACATGCAATCCCCTTTGCCATCAGGTCTCACTCCGAACGCACCCTATACATTTCATGTGCACCCCTTCAATCTGGGGTCCCCCAGAACATCTGTCAATGCCCCTGCAGTGGTTCTGACTTAAGGGTAATAAACTCAGACAGCCTCTTCCCTTGTCTCAGACCAAATTCCTGTTAACTTAGCCCAGAGGAAACCACCCGGGAGGGGCAGTGCCCACCCACCCAAGCACAGCAAGCCCAGCTCAGTGTCAAGGCTGGTTTCTCATCCAGTTGCCCTCCCTTTGAGTCTGTTCCCAGCTCTGCCTCTGACTCCCGGAGTTTCCTTGAACAAGTCATATCCTCCTCCCTGGGTCCCAGTTTCCTCGTTTGTAAAAAGAGGACTCTGGAGATGGCCACACCCTCCCCACTCTGACCTGGATGCATATGGGATTATGCAGGCAAAGGGCGGCCTTCAGAGAAGACAAGATCATTCATCCAGCTGCCTTTATCCTAACCTACAAGGCCCTGGGAGGCCTGGCTCTGCCTCCCCCTCTGTGCTTGTCTCCGTCTCTCTCCCCCTGCGTTACCAAGTGCCCATCACGCTGGCCTCCTGACATCCCAAACACACCAAGTTCTTTCCCTCTTACCAGCACTTGCTCCTGCTATTTCCTCTGCCTGGGACACTCTTACTAAGGTGACCAACCTTTCTGGTTTGCTTAAGTCCATCTGGGTTTAGCACTGAAGCCCACCTCTCAGGAACACCCTCAGTCTTGGGTAAACAGGAGGGTCGACCACCCTGCTGTCCTAAACATTCACAGGGCTGGCTCCTTGATTCCCTTCAGGCTCCACTCCAATGTCACATCCACAGGGAGGCCTCCCTAGACCACCTTTATAAAATGGCCCACCCCAACCCTTTCCCTTTTCGTCACTTACCACACGCTGAACTTGATTGAAATGTCTTTATTTTTATTGTCTATCTTCCCTCTATGTAATGATCAGGGGCCTCATCTTATTCCCCATTTAGAGGAAAGTCTGGCCCATAGAAGGCATTCTGTAAGTAGTTTCTATTGGACTGGTTTTAGGTAAGCTGAGCTGGTGTCTAAGGTTCTCCAATCACAGATTGGAGTCCAGGGTCATTGGTTTCTACACTACACTCTTCTGGAACACTTTAGGAAGCCACTGGCCTTTGAGTCCCAAGAGCTTAGACCTTTGCTCACATCATTACTTTAACAATGACACAAGCTACCCAGAGATGCAATGGCCGAGACAGCAAACAGAATCCCATCATCTCGTTGAGCCTGCAGCAAAGTTTCGTGCGGAAACATGGGACCTGCTAAATACAAATGGAAGGGGGAAAGGCGTAGTGTGCCCAAGAACCAGAGAATAGCTCAGGATCATGCATCCACTTAGTCATAACGTGAATGCCAGCCAAGTATAGAATGCCAACCTTGGAAGCCCTTCTCCTCCTCTGCTTCTCAAACCCCTATAAAAGGTAGACGATATTACTTCGCTTCAGAAATGAGAAAGGCAAGGAACAGAGAGAGCGAGGAAATCATGTACCTAGTAAGTGTGGCGGGTATTTGAAGATAAGTCTGCCCGACTCTAAAGGCTAGTCTTCTCTCGATACCAAATTGCCTCCTTATTCACTAGCTGTGCAGTAATTTTAAAATATAATAGAACATTTCTATAAAAACTTCAAAAGGACTATGATGGAATGTGTCATATGAAATTGGGATATAAATATGTATGCATATTTTCTTTTTTAAAAAATTTATTTACGTGGGATAAAGTATCCATTGAAACCCAAGCGATAGAGTGGTTGCACTGATAGACTTTTAAGTAATTTTTTAAATACTTTGCAAATATGTGGTACTTCTGTACTTTAAAAAAAAATGTGTTTATTTAAAGGGGAGTTTACCAATATGTCATGTCCTTGTTTGTGAGGAGGAGAGAGAGAGGAACACCCCTGAGATGTCCTAGCTATAACTTCACTTGGTTCTTCAATGGCTGGAGGCTTAGGGTGGGGATGGAGAATGGAAACAGTCTTCCAAGAAAGAAGTTGGAGATGGAGCAGAGAAAGGTTGATGGGATTGGACAATGTCTTGGCTGGCATCAAAGGTAAGACAGGGGCCGAAGACCCCTGTGCTCAGATTACTTAGTGCCCAGCGTAATGGCCACCTGTAGGCAAGGGTCCCAGACCAAGACCATTCCCGATGGAAGGTGGACAACGAACTTGCTGCTCAACCCCCTTTCACTCACAGGGGTAAAAATCAGGAGCAATTTTCTTCTTCCCTAGGTGTTTTGGATCTGATGCATCTCAGTATGGATCCGATAAACCCCTCAATATGACTCAGCCTTTAGATGTTCTGACAAACGTGTGATCAACCCTGAACAAGTCTCATGTGTACTTGTAACCAAATCTGTTTTTTCAAAGGCAAAAATTGGGGCATAGTGAAAGAAGGGCTTTTCTGTAAGGGGAACCCTGTTGTTTAGGATTTTTTTATATCCTCATGATTAGAAATGTCTTAATCTATTTCTATGAAATAGAATTTTCCAGAACCCTGGACCATGGGTGATAAGACAGAACTGTTGATTACAGACTGTTGATTACAGACTCCTTTCTTTCAAAGGAAGGGAATTAAACGTCTCCCTTTGAAGAGCAAGCATCCTTATGCCAAGTTTAAACACCAGAAACTATCCCCCAAACGTTACAGCTTTGTCAGGGCAATTTGTGTGTCTTTGCCATGAGTTATTCTGCCATTATTGTGTTGACATTTGAACAGAACAGCCTCCCAGACCCTACATCATCCTGAAGAGGTGGCAGGATACACTGGAACGAAGGTGGGTATTGGGGTCACAGACGTGGGTTAAAACCCAGTGTCTTAGCTCAGGCTACCACAAAAAAATACCACAGACTGGGTGGCTTGAACAACAGAAATGCATTTTCTCACCGTTCTGAAGGTTGGAAGTCCGAGGTCAGGGAGCCAGCACACAGGCCCTGGTGGAGTCCTTTTCCCAGCTTGCTCACAGCTGACTTCTCACTGTGTCCTCCTGTGGTGGTGGAGCTGGCAGAAGGCGAGAAAGAGTGTGGGCTCTCCTCTAACTAAGCCCATCACCTCCCCACCCTCATGACTTCATCGGAACTTCATCACCTCAAAGGGCTCCTCTTCGAATTATACTGGGGTTTGGGGCTTCAACATAGGAACGGGGAGGGGACACATTCAGTCCACGACACCCAGTTTCGCCATTCGCTGGCTGGGGGGCCTTGGGCAGGCCACACAACCTTTCTCTGTCTCAATTTTGTCACCTGGGAAACGGAGAGACTTGGGCAGCTACCAATTTTAAATGAGCTGAAGTGCACGCAAACCTCAGCATAGTTCATGGCGCACATGAGAGTCTCCAGGAGCATCTCAAATATGTCATGAGCAGCAGAACCCTTGTCTGCATGGACAGAAGCACAATCTAAATGGGTAACAGGGGCAGAACTGCTTCTGCTAAGGCCACCCTTCCTTTTGAGTCCCACGTCCCTCCCGAATCACACCCAAGGACCCAGGACTTCACAGAACACTGTGGAAAAGCCATTCGTGTGGCCCAGCTCCATGGCACCTGCTGGGCGGTGAGGCCACCCTCACCCCCAGGGGTCATAAATATAAACTACACTTTCATGTGAAGACCCCGTCATAGCTCAGACAAGCCTGGACTCCTCGGCCACACAAACGTCAGGACGGGTCTCTGCCTTGGCACCGTCATCTCGTCCCAGTGCCCGGTTCTCTCTCGGTATCAGTGTCATTCCCTTTGTCCAAGCATGGACTCAGAGCGACTCTAATCCCAGTTCAACAGAACCTGTGTACAGCCCTCCCTCCACCAAACAACAAAGGAAAAGGAATCTGAAAGATTTATGTCTTTCACATTCCAGGTTAAAAATTTGGAACGGCAAGTGTGTGTATGCAGCATGAGTCTCAGTTTAGACAAACTTACCAGATTTAGGAGTCCTATTTTCTCTTAAGGAGTTGTACAGCAGGTTAAAAAGTGTATGATTCATAAGTTTTGCATTCATTGGTATCATTTCTATGCTGCCAAATGCATAATTCTGACTCACAGTTCCCACTGAAGCTATAAGCAAGAGAATTTATTCTATCATTTTATTTATTCATGGCTTATCCTTCCCCTTCAGTGTTGCCCTAGGACGGTCATGGGCAGTTTTACCAGTGGTTAGATGCGGTTTACAGTAGTGGGAGTTGGGAATCTGGGTACCAGTCCCTGGGTGGTTGGTACCTACACCTGGGTGGGATGGGGATATTTTTCAGGAGGGTTGTGACCCCCATCAAAATGTTTCTCCGTCTGCGTGGAGAAAGAGATGCAGATATAAACTTGTTTTCCCAATCATGGGGAGGGAAGATAGCATAAGATTTAGCAGCTGTCCACGTCCAAGGCAAATGGGTTTAAATGCCATAATATGAGACATTGGTAGAGTCATATAAACTCTCCAAAATGCAGCCAGCACAGAGAAAGCCTTACTTTCAAGAAAAAGTCACACCTCTGATGCCAGTGTTTAAACATTAGCCCCAGTGTATTAGGACGTCCTCCTTAATATTTTGTATTTTTGCACAGTACAAAAATGCAAACAATGTATTTCCCCTTTAATCTGACTATCCTAAAATTCATAAGTAGTTTCCATTATAAATAGGCAGTTCACAAAAGAAGCATAAGAAAAGATGTTCCCTCTCACATATAATGAAATAATTTGCATTTAAAACAACAAAATGCCAAATTTTTTCCACCCAGCAGATGGCAAAGATCAGCAGGTTTGATACCAAGCTATCTTGGCAGGTGTGGAGACACATCTTGATGGGAGAGTATATTTGCATAGCTCTTTAACAATGGCCATCAAATTGTGGAGGGTATAAAATCCCTCATTAAGCAATTCCACTCCTGGGACTCCATCCCAGAGCTACAGTGGGACAGGGGGACATTGCTGGAGAAAATCCCATGCCCGTACAGACTGGACTCCCTCAGATCTCAAACAGGCACTGTAGTCCTGCCCGGCAACTCTACCACTCTTCCCTAGTCAAATGACTTCCTGCTTTTCTAGATGGCCGTGTAATATGGACCCCTCGATTCTTAAACCACCATGTGCTCTCAGCTGAAGCCCCTGCCTCCGTCTGCGTGGAGAAAGAGATGCAGATATAAACTTGTTTTCCCAATCATGGGGAGGGAAGATAGCATAAGATTTGGCAGCTGTCCACGTCCAAGGCAAATGGGTTTAAATGCCATAATATGAGACATTGGTGGAGTCATATAAACTCTCCAAAATGCAATTTCTTCATCTAAATCACCAAGATCCCAGCCATGGCCATGAAGAAATGAGAAGAATCAAGAATGACTCCTAGGTTTTGGCCTAAGCAACTGTATAGATGGTGGTACCGTTATCTGAGATGGTGAAGGTTTAGATCAATTGTTCTCAAGGTGTGGCCTCTGGCTCAACAGCAGGAGCATCCCTCATCCCCTCCCCAGACCTACCGAATCGAAAACCCTGTGGGAGACCCACCAGGCTATTAAGCAAGCCTCCCAGGTATTTCTGATGCATGTTAACGTGTGATGACCAGTAATTTACACTTCAGAAGTTACACTCTCTGAGGTATTTTAAGCAGGAAAGGGTTTGAGATGGTAAAACTTACAAAACCCTTGAAAGGGAGTAGGAACACAGGTCAGGGAAGGGTACCACTGCCAGCTTGATTTATCTCTGGCTTGCAGAGAGCAAAGAAGTTGCAGAAGTTCAGGGAACTTCTTGTAATAAATTCAGCTTCAGAGGTAGATGATTCATGGGAAAATGCTAGAAGCCACTGCAAAATCTTCCATTTGTTGAAGTCTGAGAGGAGAATGATTTGGTTTCTGCTTCTCTTCTCTCCAAATCTCATACAAATGTTTCTTGGTGGAATCTGAATTGGGAACCCACAGTCAGGGATGCAGGAAAATGTAACTGCCAGATTCCCAGCCCCTGTGACAGGGGCTGAGTAAAAGGGAGAGAATGAAGTTGGCACACTAGGAAAAAACGAGAGTCCATCTGAGGCATCGTTGAGCCAACCAGGTGGAGATGAGAAGTAAGCAGGTGCGTATCTAGACTGAAATTCAGGGGTGACCAAGGGCTGGAGATCTAAGGGTGAAAGTCCTTAGCATATAGATGGGATTCAGAGTCTGTGTTGCTACAGAAAATATCACGACTCAGAACCGGGTCCTGAGGAGGTAGGTAACAGTCAAAAACAAGAGAAGAAAGGGCCACTCAAGAGAGTGAGCGCTCAGACGGAAGCCTGGAGGTAGAAGTCTTTGAAGACAAAGGAGGGGCCGACTTTCACACTTAGATCTCCAGTCAAATGCTCCTGGGAGGTCTGTAACAGGCAGACAGAAAATAGACCCCTTGGTTGGCAAGATGGAAGCCAGCGGTGAGGCGGAGAAGAGCCACTTCAGAGGGATGTGGGGTGAAATGCTGTCTGGAATTAGTAGAGGAGGGAACAAGCAAGAATTGACAGTCCATTCAAGGACATTTTGCTATGAAAGAAGATAGAGAAATGGGCCACTGCCAAGATCTTGTTTATCTATAGAAAGAAACTAAATTTCAGAGAGTTTATAGGACTTGACCAAAGCCTCATGCAAACCCCTTTGTCCCTGAGGTTGACTGTCACCAAATCCTACCACCTACTTCCCTTCCCGAGACAGACTTGCCACGATTTTGCAGGTTGTTTTTCCTCTGGGTTTGTTTTTCCATAGTTATTGGAAAGAAACTAAATTCCCTGTGACTCCTCAAAGCCTCTTGTTAAGAAGTAACTTTTCTTATTGGAAAAGATATCTTCTTAGACAGAAGTGCAGGTGAAACCCCAGGCAGGTCTTTGTATCATCAAAAGCAGGGCCTTCTACTATTTCTCTCCCATTAGCACTTCCACACAAGGAGAACAGAGAACATTCAAAGTGAAAAAAGGGAAAAGAAAGATTGGCATTCCCCCAGCCCCCCTTTGAAATGAACCAGCATTTCTGAAAATGGATTGACTGTCATGGCCACATGAATCTGAGCCAGCCAAATAAAGACAACTCCAAAAATCAGCACAACACGGACAAGTCAATGCCACACTGGGCCAGTCACCATCTGCTTGTCACTCACTAAGGACATCAGATGGTGTTACCTCCCAGGGCCTGGGCCACGAGACTGGCTGTTAAATCTGACTTTGTCCTGTGTAAATGCAAAATGCACTTGATTTAGTCAACGCAAGAGTGGCCTAAAAGCCTGCAGGGCGTCCCACAAAGGTTTTAAAATTATCTACGGACCAACTGGTTTGACTGAATTTACCCGGGTCTACCAAGATGTTTTGGGATCTTTTTCATCCAAGTTACCTTACACCCTAGAAATGATAACCAGATTAGTTGGAACAAGTAATCAAACTAGGAAAAGGTGATCGGATTTGAATTCCATCCTGAAATGAAAAATAAACATTGTCGTATCTTCTTGCTTTATTAATTTACTCAGAAAAGTGATACATAAACATTGCAGGGAAAAAAAATGAGGAATTGCATTTCAGCAGTGTGATAGCCTGGGGAGGCTCCACTAGATTCCCATTCAAGTAAAGGCTTGTTGCCCCAGCTGCTAGGGGTGCAGAATCTGACAGCTCCAGATGTCAGGTCCTTCAGGGTTTGCCCCAGCTCCTGAGGGTTGCTTTGCCCCCAGACATACCCTTCCCGGGGGAGTCCATGTCTACTGCCTCATCACTGGTGCCCAGCCATTTCAGGTCTCTAACGGTGACAGGACAAAGAGACCAGGGGACCAGACTCGGGGCTTCATGTTAGAGAGAATAAGTTCCAAAGAAGTTAAACCCCAACCCAGGTAATCCTGTTACGTCAAGGTCAAGGCCCTGGAGGGGCAAACTAAGACCCTGATTTTAGGGATATTTAGGCAAATGCCTCTGGAATTTTGAATTCTCAGATTCCCCTGAACCCTCTGAGTCTCCAGGAGGGTTCTCACTCTCCTTCTTAACACCTAGCCCTCCCTAATGAAGAAGCCACTTCCCCACAAGGCAACATCTACCCCTCCGGGATCTGTCCCCCTCTCTCCTTCTGGCCATGAGACCCATAAATAGGATTAAGTTACAACATAATCCATCGTGGACCTGCTGAGTCTTATGAAAGAGGAAAGGAACTACACCCAAGGAAGCAGTGAGCCCCTCCAGCATGTACCAGCAGGAGCCTGGGGGAGATTAATGGGAGCTTGACTAAGGCAACCAGAACATAAGACTGGGTTAGGCAGAATTTGTTGATCTGGGAACTCTCTCCCAAGAGGCAAGTTGGCAAGGACCCCAGGAAATGGTGCAAACTTGCCACTAGGATGCCACCTAGAAGCATGGAACAAGTGGTGGTTCATGCTAAGCAAAGCTGAAACTCCAGGACTGCCATGGGCAGATGCTAGAAAAAGGGATTCAGTGGCTCAGAGAAGTGGGCATAGTGGAGGGGATACACATAACAGGTGTTCAAAGAAGTCACAAAGATTCCATTTTTCTAAGGCCAGAGGTTAGACGGAATTAGTTTCACTAAAAAGCTCCGTGAAATAACTCTTCTGAAAGTCAGGGCTGGCGGTAGGAGAGGCCATCACAGAGCTAAGTGCTCTGAGAGCAGTGGGGGTGAGGGGACGCTAGAACAGTAAAAGCCAGGTGGACACTATTATCATGAGTACTGGGAAAGGAGTAATATCTAAGGAGGCTGCTACCCACAGAAACTTCAGAACGATATGGAGCCAGGTAATAGAACATAATGTCAGTAGAGGTGAACCAGATGGGCATTCGACCATGGGTACTACTAAGCTTGAACAGTCAGAAGAGATCAAGAATGGATGAGCAGAAGCTGAGGACAATCATTACACCAAGGAATCATACCCCCTAACCCATACTCTTGGTTTAAGCTATTTCAGACTCAGACCTGTTGGCTGAAGAGGTGGCTGAGTCCCAGGAGAAAGGACCTCATAACACCATGGCAAGTATACATTGCCATGACTCCCGGTCCTTCCTCAAAGGGACACACATTCATTTCCTCAGGTAGCTGTGCCCTGGGGAAAGGGAATACTCAAATGTTTGGCAGACCATTGGACACATGTCTGAGTTAACACTGATACTCATAAGCCTAAAGGATCGCTGTCCTCCCCTGCTGTCAGGGTGGGAGCAATTGGGGGCCAGGGAACAGCTGGAGTCCTGGCCAAGTTCTGGGTTATAATAGATCCACTGGGTCCAGGGACCCACCTACTGGTCACTTCTGGGGACCCCAAATGCAGATTCGGTAGTTGGTACAGCCCTTGTGTTGGGTTCTTGTCTGTGGGGTGAGAACTATCATAGAAGGGAAGACCAAGCAAAGCCTCTAGAACTGTATCCTTGTTTGGGGGTAATTCTCCTGATTTTGGCTTTTCTGCTCATCTTCTGAGCCAAGGTCCTGGCCCAGAATGTTTCTATAACAAACAGCCTTTATAAGCTAGACACAGTGCCTAAAGATAGAAACCCTTAGAAATACTCCAGAATAATAAAATTTTTCTCCTCTCAAGAGATTTTCTTGCCTTCCAAGGTCGTAAGCCTAATCTTTCTCTGGAGAGGAGCTCGGGTATGTTTTTCGGCAGCCCCTTGTAAGATTTAGTGTTTCCTTAGCTCAGTGGTTCTTGGCTGTGACACATGGAACTTGGGGGGCAATGGGAACCCGTGCAAACATATTGTGCCATGACTCAGAGATCGTTTAAATTCATTTTACCTCATTGTTCATGGAGATTTACGGAAAAGCAGAAAGCAAACCTCAGGAACTGCCTGGCTACTTGACCTGACACACCACCCCCACTCCCCAAAACAAGATAGTACCTCAAAAATAGCCTCACATTCTGGGGAGGATGGCAAGAATTAGTGACCCTCTTAAAGACCTGAAGCAGGTATCAGAAACTTATAGCCCATGGGCCAAACCTGTCCCACCCCCTGCTTCTCAAAATAAAGTTTTATGGGACCACAACCATGGTTATTTGTTTATATATTGTCCGTGGCTGTTTTTGCATGACAGCAGTAGTGCTAAGCAGTTATAACAGAGAGACTGTGGGAACGCAAGCCCTAAAATATTTATTATCTAGCATTTTAAAGGTTGGCTAACTTCTAATCTAAAGATTGCAAGCTCCATCATGCCTCAGATGAATTCATTGGTCTGGCTCCTGGCAGAAACCAGATGGATCCTGAAAGATGACAATAAACTACCACAAGCTCAACCAAGTAGGACCCCCAGTTGCAGCTGTCATGCCAGACTATTGATTTTGTTACCTCAGATTAACACGACCTTAGATACATGGTATGCGGCCATTGGTAAAGGAAGTCTTTTATACTCCATCAGCCAAGAGGATCTGAAACAGTTTGCTTTCACATGGAATGGGCAACAATATACATAGTTTTGTCCCAGGGGTATATGAACACTCCTAATAAAAGACAAATGGATGATTTGGACATCCCATAGAATATCACCTCTATCTTCTACATTGATTACATTGTGATAATTGGGCCAGATAAGAAATAATTGGCTAGTACAATGGATGCTTTGGCATGACACATGCTCCTGAAGGTGGAAGATAAACTATGTACATACATGGCCTGTCACATGGATACAATTTTTAAGTATACAGTGGTCAGGGGCGTGCCAGGACATCTCCTACCATGTAAAGATGAAACACTGAATCTTCTATCTCCCACCATGAAGAAGGAAAGAAACACAGTGTCTGATAGGTTTAGTCAAGTTCTGGAGGCGTGGTATTCCATACCTTGCAATACTGTTCCAGCCCATAGACTAGATGAATTGAAACACTGCATACTTTGGGTGGAGCCCAGAGCCAGAAAGGACTCTTCAGCTGGCCCAGGCTATAGTGCAAGCCACCTTCGTACAAGAGCTCTAATGACCTGGAAGAACCTGTGATACTGAGTTACTGGTTGTGGGAAAAGATGCTGTTTGAAGCAAATGGTAAGGTCAAGTGAAAACCGCAAGCCCCTAGGGTTCTGGCAGGGCCATAATATCTGCAGTGGAGCTTACAGACCTTTAGAAAACAGCTCTTGGCAGAGAGAGAGCTCCTGACCATAGAATACCAGATGACCGTGGGTCCAGAACTTTCCAGTTTGATCTAAGTTTGTCGGACACACCATGTCCTGAGATGGGCTGGCACAGCAACAGCTGTTCATAAAATGGAACAAGATGAGAGACTGTGCAATAGGCCCAAATGGTACAGACAAATCACATGAGCAGAGAACCCAGATCCCCATGACTTCTCCCTCAGCTTGGGCCGATAGCATTATCGGGAGTCTGTGTGACGGCTCAAGGGTGACCCTGGTTTATAGGTGGGTCAGTGTTAAGGGCTGAATATTCATGTCTCCACTCCAAATCCATATATTGAGGCTTTAACCCCTAGGAGGGGAGGCCTTTGGGAGGAAATGAGGGTCAGATGAGGTCATAAGAGTGGGGCCTTCATGATTGGCTTAGTGCCCTATGAGAAGAAGAAGAAACACCAAAGCTTCCTTTGTCTGCCCCGTGACGATACAGAGAGATGGCAGCCATCTGCAAGCCCAGAACAGAGAGCTCACCCGGAAATTAATCTGCTGGTGCCTTGATCATGGATCTCCCTGGGCCCAGAAGTAATGTCAGTTGTTTAAGCCATGCAGCCTATGGTATTTTGTTATAGTAACTTGAGCTGACTCATACAGTCAACTCGGTAGGTGAGTGCAGGCCAAACACAGAGGACGTTGCACGAGAGCCTCGCTCAGGGGTGGTCTCGAAAGACAGCGGTGAGAAATGTCCTTCCAATGGGCAGCAACTCAGGCAATGCCACTTGTCACTCACTTGGTATGGAAGAAGTGGCCCGAGGCACAAATATATACAACTCATGGGTAGTGTGAATAGTGAGGCTGGGTGGTCAGGAGTCTGGACAGAGAAAGATTTGGAGATTGAGACAAAGAGATCTTGGGTAGTGACAAGTGTGTGGAATATGGCAGTGGGAAGAAGGTGTGAAGATCTTTATATCAAAGATCTGGTAGTTAACATCTACCAGAAATCATCCACCATGGAAGAGGCAGTAAACAAGTAACAGGACAAAATGACTCAACCACCATACATGGCTACTGCTGCTATTGAATGGCCATCTGCCAGACAACCCTGAGTTCTTGACATGACAACATACCTCAAGGAATAGGTCTGGCCACTTGAATATTTCCATTCTGGAAGGCCTGGATATTCCTTGTAAGAGGAATAGACATATATTCCAAACATGGGTTTGCCTTTCCTGCTCTAAGGGCTTATAATGATTGATCCACCAACATGACATCTTACATAACATTGCATCCTAGGGGACAGACTTTGCAGCAAAGGAGGCATGGAAGTTGGTCCATATGGAATCCACTGGTCATACCACATAGTGTTCCTCCCAGAAGTTGCCAGCCTTAGAGAGGAATGGGATGGTTCGCTGGAGTCTCAGCTGAAGCACACAATTAGGTGCAATACTTCATGAGGATGAGGTGCCATTCTCCAGGATGCCATATGCACATTGAATTAAAGACCTTTATTTGGTCTTGTGTGCCCAATGGGAAGAATGAATGGGTCTAGAAATCATGAGCTGGAAGCAGGAATGGCCTTACTTAACATTCCTCCCAGTGATCCACTGGAGAACTTTGTGCTTCCCACCCTTAAAGGTCCTATTTCCCAATGGAGGCACACTTTTTTCAGGGGCAGAGCAAGCGTTTTTCTGAATTATAAGCTATCATAGCTACACAAGCACTTCAGATTCCTTAGATCCAGGAATAAACAGGTACAGCAAGGAGTCACCATCTTGGCCGGGATAACTGTGCAGGAATATGAGGAGAAGATGGAGCTCTGGATGATCGAGTGGGTGCCTTCTGGTCCTTCCTTGTAAGTATGGCGACCCAGGCCTGAGAAACACATGGTGATGAGCATCTCAGACCTCTGGGTCATTTTAGCAGGTAAGCCACTGAGACCCACAGAGGTGCTAGCTGACAGCGAGGAGAGTCTAGGCTGCGTAGTGGAGGAGAGAACAATGATTCCCATGTGGGGCCTCAAGATCAGATGCTGTAGTTCCTTCCAATCTTCCTCTTCTATGTTTCCCATGGGAAGGGAGGAGCTCACTGGGTTCTTGGTGAAGCTGCTCAAGAACATATATGAAGGACTAGATCTGAGTGGTGCAAATAGTGGCCTGTGGACACAGAGTTGCCCACCAAGATCCCTATAAAAGAAAGGAGGTTTTGCCCCAACTGCAAGGAGTGCTGTCAGTAGACAACTTTCAGCTGTCAACACTCCAAGGATTTCCTTAGCTGCAGAGAGTGACCACACCCAAGGGCATACATGCCTTGTGGTGACACATCTAATGACCCATTGTGGGCATATAAAAATCTGGCCTTTTCCATCCAATGGGGGAAAAACTCTGATAGCCCAAATATGGTCAAGAGCTCCCTGTGGTGGAGATTCAAGATGGTGGTGTGAGAGGTGAGACAGAGAACTCCTCTCAAAACCACAGATAGCGTGAAAATATAGTTGATACAACTAACCCTAAAACAACAATAGGAAAGAAGGCTGAACCAGACTGCATACAGACCTCACTAACAGAGCAGACCTCACGAAACAGGGTAACATACCAAAGCTTTGATCCAGTGGGACCCAGGCCCTTCCCCCACCCCAGCTCACTGGCGGGAGGAAGAGAAATGGAGCGAGGAGAGGGTGGAAGCCTGGGACTGCTGAACACCTAGCCCTGGAGGTCTGCTTTGCAAGCAGAAATCTACATTGTGTGGTGCTCTGGAGGATGGGGAGCTGGGACAGGTGGAGTGCTTGAGAGACAGATTCTGGCTGTTTGTGGAGAATGGGATCCACACCCGGCCGCTCTGGGACAAGGGAAAGGCAGGTGGTTTGAGACGCTTCCTAGCAGCGAGAGAGCTGCTGAAGGGGTGGGATTTGGGCAGAGCTTGCTGCGCGGGAGAAGGGATAGGGGGACAAGGTTGCCTGGGCATGCCCTGCCCAGCAGATTGGGAACTTTAAGGAGCTTCAGGTGCTCCATCCCCCTGACTGGCTACTCAGCTCCGAGGCCCTCCACTGTGACACACAGCCTGCTGAGCCTTCCTCCTGGCCTGACGGCACCGGCTTGCAAACCGGCAGTCACTGTGCCGGCATCAGGCCAGTCAGAGGGAGGCCTCACCTACAATAGCTAGAGACGCAAAGCACAGAGGCTTACACCTATGTGCTCGGCCCACTGGCTCTGATACGGAAGACAGGCATGGCAGACGGGAATCAGGAAACAGATCTCTCCTCTCCCCAGGCACCAGTTCTGCTCCCCTAAGACCCCCAAACTCACTCGAGGGGCTAAGCAGCTCCAGAGACTGGAGCTTCTGGGCACTAGAGGGCACCACACAGAAATACGAAATGTCAAAAGAACATGGTTGAGACCAAAATCTCACAAACCCCAGAACAAGAGCCAAATGAAACTGAACTCACGAATCTTTCTGAAAGAGAGTTCAAAATAAAAATCATAAACATGCTTATGGAGGTATAGAAAAATATTCAAGAACTCAGGAATGAATTTAAGATGGAGATTCAATCATTAAGAAATTCCATATCTGAAATGAAACAGACAAAGGAGGGATTTAAAAGCAGGTTAGAAGTAGTAGAAGAGACAGTAAATGGAATAGAAATTAGAGAAGAGGAATACAAAGAAGTTGAGGCACAAAGAGAAAAAAGAATCTCTAAGAATGAAAGAATATTGAGAGAACTGTTCCAAATAGAACAATATTTGCATAATAGGGGTACCAGAAGAAGAAGAGAGAGAAAAAGGAATAGAAAGTGTCCTTGAGGAGGCAATTGCTGAAAAATTCCCCAATCTGGGGAAGGAGATAGTCTCTCAAGCCATGGAGAGATGCACAGATCTCCCAACACAAGGGACCCAAGGAAGACAACATCAAGACATATAATAATTAAAATGGCAAAGATCAAGGATAAAGACACACTTTTAAAAGCAGCTAGAGAGAGAAAAAAGATCACATACTAAGGCAAACCCATCAAGCTATCATCAGATTTCTCAATAGAAACCTTACAGGCCAGAAAGGAGTGGCATGATATATTTAATGCAATGAAGCAGAAGGGCCTCGAACCAAGAATACTCTACCCAACAAGCTTTGGTTAGGTGCACATAGCAGTTCAACTCCCCTCTTAGCGTAGCCTTGCTTCCTTTCTCTCCTTTCCACTATGGTTGGCAAAGAAATGAGTTTCCCAGAATCCCATTTAAGGAAAGACAAGCTGTCCAATCTGGGAGGTGCAGCAGCTTTCAGTGTCAGCCCCTTCTGGGTCTGTCTCAGGGCTGAGAGCCACCTAGTCAGAGGTCAGTCCCTTCCTGGGGGCAGCCTGCATCCACTCACTGAGCAAGCAGTGCTATGTGGCCCAGCCATTTTGGCCCCATTCAAGATGCAACTGACAGACAATAGTTACTCCAGAGCTCCCCCCTGGGTTGGATGAGGCTTTATCAGGCTGTGCTACAGTTCACCTTGTTATGCTGAATCCTGCTCCTTCCTTCTCCTTTCACAAGTGTCCATCCCTGGTAAACATCTTGCAACCCAAACTCTGTTTCAGTGCTTGCTTGCAGAGAACCCAACCTGCAACAAAGAGAAAAAAAAAAAATGTGAATTAAACTTACCCCAAATCACAGGCCCCACCATAAATATAGAGTGTGTCTCAGAGACATGATAGCTCTGTCATAAGTATATGAAATAAGCAAAATAAATTATAAACTGTTAAGTCACCCTTCTGTTTATTCAATAACAGCATCAAACCTCAAATTATTCATCACAATAAAATATAAATGCCTGCCAGGACCACATCTAAAAGATCTGTAGCCCCAAAACATTTTAAGAATGCTACATTTATGCCTTCTAAACATACTGATGCCCAATATTTTCCAGACTTCTTACCCCAGATATCAGTTATCTCTTGCTACACTGCAAATTAACATGAATTGAGCAGCTTAAAACAACACATATTTATTATTTCATAGTTTCTGTAGGTCAGGAATCTGGGCACAGCTCTGGTGGGTTGTCTGTTGTCCCCACAGACTGCAATCAAGATATTGGCCAGGTTGCAGTCTTATCTGAGTGCTTAACTGGGGAAGCTCACTTAATGGGTTTTGCCAAGATTCAGTTCCCTATGGGCTATTGGACAGCTCCCCACCGGCTGTTGGCTGGAGGCAGCCCTCAGGGCCTTGCCATTTGGTCCTTTCTGACATGGTAGTTGCCTTTATCAAAGCGAGCAAGCCAAGGAGGCAACAGAGAGAGCCTGAAAGCAAGACAAAAGTCACAATCTTTTGTAACCTAATCATGAAATGGACATCCCCTCCATGCTGCTGTCTTCTGTTGGTTAGAAACAAGTTACTTGCAAAAAGTAGATTACACACGGTCACAAATACTGGCAGGAAGACCTCCCTGGAAGATGCCCACTGTACCATGCAAATATGTATGTGTTCAGGTTTGCAAAAGTGGGATTGCATTGTTCTAAAAGCTTCAACTTCCTAAGATTCAAACCAGCTTCTATATAGTCAATGTCACCTATTCATGATTGTTAATGACTGCATGGTATTCCATTGAATAGCTTTCACCAAATTTATTCATAAAGCCCTATTACCAGATATTAGGTTGTTCTCAATTTTTCATTTCTATAAAAGAGATGTTGTTATGAATAGCCTTGTATCTAAACATTTCCACACTCATTTGTGTTTCCTTAGGAGAAAATTTATAGAGATGGATGGATTTGCTGTATTGAGGGCATGATCTTTTTAAAGACTTGTTATGTTACAAGATGTTTTTACCTGATCTGTTTAATGGACTTCTGGTTAACAAGAGGCCTCCATTCCTCTCTGTAAATCATACTACTGCTCCCAGGACATGCTGGCTGCGCAGGAGAAGGAGGCCTCCTTCTGGTGCGTATGCACACTTCTCTTCTCCCTGACCATCAATGCACCTTAAAAGGCAGATGCCCCCATATAACAGGACTTCTATTATATTGCTGCATTGCCCTCCAGAGAAGTTGTTCCAATTTACGCATCTGTGAACAGTTGACAGGAT
This sequence comes from Phataginus tricuspis, assembly GCA_029783875.1. NCBI lineage: Eukaryota > Metazoa > Chordata > Mammalia > Pholidota > Manidae > Phataginus > Phataginus tricuspis. The sequence continues at coordinate 15,531,464 of JAQQAC010017683.1, read as the reverse complement.
TATCCCACATTTCTTTAAAATCTGTTGCTGACACACTCTCAATGAGGTAGACATATTCTGGATTCTTTTTCCTAATAACAATATGGGTTTCGTGTTGATCCAGGTCTTAGATGCCCCTGGAGTCAGGCAGACATCATAAGTGTGAGAATCAGACCAGGTGTAAAACAACAGGGAATGGTAAACCCAGTTGAGAGCTGGAAAGTTGGTGGCCCACTAAAGGCCTTCAGACCCCAAAGCATTGCTGGCCCAAGAAGATATTTTGGGGGCTTGGATCAAACGTGGGCTATGTGTTTATGATCCATGATTTATACTTGAGAGATAGTTGGTGAAAAACAGTTATTGCCAAAGCAAAAAAAGCATTCCCTCAGCAAAGACAACTGCCCCACAGAGATGACCCAAAAGCCAAAATCCATACTACAAAAACAGTCATATGAAATGGGCCAGCAGCCACTCCAAGATGGGCCATGTGCACAAAATTAATAAATTTTTCTCTTCCTGGGAAACAAAACTAGGTGTCATAAAAAGCATAAATGAATGAATAAGGGATGACAGCTTCTGGGTACCATGTTCACTTCCCGCTTGCCTACTACAGGAGCAGAGCGCTCCCGCTTTTAGATCCTTGGAGTAGTGGGAGTGCATTTATAAATACACCCACACTTGCAGTGCGCTGCAGGAGCTTCAACTCCACCTCCCTGGAGGACTGACTATAGGAATCTATTAAGTTAATGAGGGGTTGGGTGCAGCTATATCTGTGCAACATGTGACAAGCATCGCCCCATAATTGAATCAGGGATCTTTTGCAGACTCTGGGGAAAAGCTCTGGCTTCTACTTCTTAACTAGCAGAGCGCTGGCCATGCTTCTGGGCACATAAAAGGAATATGTTTAATAGTATCTCATGGCCAATGCATGCACAGTAAGGACCGAAGTGCTGTAATACCTCTTCCTCCTTCCCCGAGGAAGTGGATCTATTGTTTTACGTACCTTCCATGGGGAAGAAGGGGTGTGGAGAGAAAGACTCTCCCTCCTGGTCTAAGCATATGTTAGCATAACTGAGCAAAGTGGGGACATATCACATTTTTTAACTTTTCCACTGAAACAGCTACAAATGCACATCTGGCCTGGCTGTGCCTAAATCAGGGACAGTGCAAGGTGTCAGTCTATTATTGATCTCCATTATTCATTATCTGAAGAACTGCTCGAATTTAATTTCTTCACCGAGGCTAGGAGGAGGCATTAAGAAAAGGGCCTCTGCAGAGATAGCTTGGATTTTCCAACCTGCTTTAAGTGATCCATCTCCCCTTGATCTGTTTGCTCTGAATATTGATTTCTGGAACTACTATGTCTACTTTTCATTACAGTTCGTTCCATGGTGATTGAAACTGGCTTCCGTAAGTCTGATACAGTCAGTAAGCAAAATGTAAGGGTCTTGCCATCCAGGGTATGTCCTCTCCCTATTCCCACTCCCCCAATTTCTCTCTATCCTCTCTGGGCCTGGCTCCAGGCAATTCAACATCTCAGGGAACCTCATCGAGCACAGTGCCACCTGGTGGCCCCCCTCAGCTATTACAGCAAGATAACAAAAGCCCGGAAAAGCCTACCGAACGAGTGAAAATGAAAACATCCAAGGTGGACCTCATAAAAGAAATCAAATGACTGATGCAAGAGAAGAAAAATTCCTCCTTCTGCGGAACAGCTTGTAAATTCACAGGTTGTATAAAATCAAAGTAAAGATTGATTGTGAGAGGCTATTTTACAAACATCAAAACTATCACTCCTCTCTGCGTCTTCTCTCAAAATACCTTTTATATTGTATTTTGTCAGCAGACAAGAATGACTCTTGAGTGGTTAACCACTCCCTACGGAAGCTCTCTCTCTTCTGACTTTCAAAAGCAAAACTATAAAACAGTTTTTTGTTTTCTAGCAAATTATAATGCGTCATCAATATTATTGATACTTCAGAGCTTATCTTTTCAAATGGCTGCAAGCCACCTCAGAAAGATAATTCCTGCTTCCTACAAAGCATCTCATACAATGGCTGGCTGCTCGCTATAGCCCTGGGTCCTGGCTGGTATTTTGTCCTGTGAAAGAAAAAAGAACTAAGTAGCAGTTCTCTCTCTTTTTTTTTTTTTTTTTTAGCTACGCTTTGGAAATCACAACAAAAATGTTTGTTAGGCGTGATTTTTAAATTTCTCTGTTTTAAGACGAATGCTGCTTGGCGATTTCTGCCCCATCGTCTTTCGTGATCCATTCCATTCTAAGAAAAGGAGAAGTTCTTTTCTTGCCAGCTTTACCGTTCCCTTTGATTTCCTGGCCCAACGCAAGCCCGTGATGGAGCCTGAAATGAAAGCCGCTTGGTTTTTGTTTTCTCCCTTTGTTGGCAACCTCTGCCAGAGGCCAGCCTTGGTCTAGGCCAGCATGAGCCCCTCCCAAAGGCTGCAGACAGGAAGGTAAGGAAGGCGAGGGGAAGACCTGCTTCCCACACCTTTGCGAAGCCTGGAGCCTCAAGAGACCATTATCCTTTGAAATGAACGATACTACAGAAAACGAAAGCTTTGTGAAATACCAGAGAGCCAGGAACTTAGAGACCCAGGTGGAGAGTGGAATGACAATGCTGGAAATGGAGGTGGGGAGAGGCGGTCCTTGTAAAAGGCCAGGTGAAGGCCCTTATAACTTAAAAACTAGAAAACAAGAATTACAAGACTCATCTCAAATGCACACAGAGAAGAGGCGAATGGAAGGATGTTGGAAGAAAATCTGAGTCCAGCTACCACTCCTTCCTGTCTGACCTTCCCACGCCAAGAACCACAATCCCCACAAACAGCTGAGTCAGTCAGTGGACATGAGCCAATGGGCCCTTCTGGTAAAATTTAGAGATTTTGGCTGAGGAGCCTACGGGCACTTAAGGAGGTGGAATAACCCACTAGGGACCCCCTGGACTTTGCCCCTTGGAAGAAGGATGAAAGCTCAGGCTGACTTTCCTAATCTCCCTGGAACCCAGGCACTGCTGTATCAGGAAAATCACTCCGTGTGAGTGACTTTAGCGCTCACAGAAGATGCTGTAAAGTGCCCAGCCTACCTCCCGGGGATGTCAGGTGGCTGAGGCTATGGCAGCTCCCAGGGCTATCAGGGAAATTTACTAAACTGCTTTCAGACCAAAAGAGTGACCCAGTCCCTCTTCCTAATCTCAGTGACTCTCCAGAAGCCTGCACAATGGACTGCATTTTCTCCATAGGTCAAAACTCTAACCATGGTTCTGTTACTGACCGTGGTCTTGGAAGTAAACAAATCATAGCTATTACCAATACTATGTTGATTTAAAGGCAGGGACACAGCTGCAAATCTCAATAATCATTCGGGATTGTCAAGAGTATCTCCCTATTGGTAAACATTTAATCTAAGCTTCAGTTATATGCGGGATTCAGAGGCGCTATAGAGAATATTTGTGACACAAAAACAAGCACTACTACTAGGTCATAAAGATAGTCTTTCCAAAAATTGTTAACTATAATAAACATTAAACAATGATAATGTCCTCTTAGAATTGGGAAGACTTTGTGACCGTTTGGGTTTTTTACAGATCTCAAAAAAAAAACCGCTGTCCAGTCTTCTTTTTCATCTCGATTCATTTGCTCCGAGCAAAAAGCACATTCCAAAATATGCATGGGAGGCCTAGCTTCACTCAAGGTGAGCTTATTCTTCTCAAAGATCACTGTGCACAGTGGGATGACCTGAAGGGCTGGCCAAGGATATTATTTGTCAAGATTTGAAGAGGAAAAGATGTCTTGATTATGATACTCCTGTTTATCTTGGCCCCTCTGACCCTCATTTTAACATGTCCTCAGTATCGTTGTGGGCACAGAGCCAACGGCAGAGGAATCTGAGCGGTGGTGAGGCAGGCAGGTGAGCAGAACCTCAGCCTCCTGGGAGCCAGCGGGGTTTGGGGTACCTAAAATGCCCTCTCCCTGCACACGGAATCGCCCCTTTGCTCCAGAGGCTAGAACCCAGGATGTGGCTGTGGCGCCGAGCGATCAACAAAGCAGTCCAGGTTAGGTGATGACCAGGGACACCAGGTAAGAAGGGATGAGAGGGAACCATCTCCAGCGCTTGCAGCACCAGAGGGGCAGAGTTTTGTAGTCTGTGTTTTCCTTCATCAGAAATTGCAATGCGAATATCAGGTGGATGCTTGCAAAACATCAAAGGTTGGAAATTGTTTGCAAAACCAATTTTCTTTACTAAACATGTGTGTTTATATTGGGTTATGAAGAAAGAATATTAAACTCTGGCAGAAAAAAAAATCAGTGCAGAGAAAATGGGCACAACAAATTTTAAATGACTTTTTTTTTTCCTGATTACAGAGTAATTTATGATCACTGTAGAAATTTTATAAAATGGAGAAAAGTGCAGAGAAAAATAAAGATCAGCCCAGATTTCACAATGCTAAGATTCATGTTCTGGTGAATCCTGCCACGGCCGTGGAGAGCATCCCATCTGGAGTTGACTCTCGAATTGGTATTTCACCAAGTCGATCATGACAGTGGTAAACTTCCTGTTACCAGTGATCTCTGGTGTTGCACCGGAGATGGTTCGTGCTGATCGCCAAACAGAGTCATTATTAAAAATTAAAGCATGTCAACTTACAATGAAATAAGTTGTATTTTTTAAAAAAAGGCAATACATACTCAGAACTCAGCACTTCCTACTGTATTTTCTACCTTTTGCTGTTATCCAGGCTCTTGAAATTATTTCACCCATTGTATGTGTCTGGCAGAAATGTGCCAGTGCACACCCCTTCCCAACACAGCCTTTAGGGATGTGAGGGTGGTGGCGTGAAATTGGCTGTGTATTGATTGGATTTGGCACCAGAAGAGGAATAAAGTTCCCTACCCCTTGGGAGTTTACTATCCCACTGAACTGTCGTGAAAAACAAAATGAAATAGCATATGTGGAGGAGAACTAGGTGTGAACTCTACGAGAAGACAGTAGAGCTAGAATTTTGCTCTCAGCTCTGAAAGGAGCGGTACACTTGTGGCAAATCTCCTGGGCTTGGGTCCCAGGGTTTCCATGTGAAATCACACGGGACCCCAAGCTCCACGAGGGCAGAAACTGCGCCTATAGTTTGTTCACTGTGTCTCAGACCAGTAGCATAATTGCAGGTGCATGCCAGGTGACGGAGCCATACCTGCTGAGTGAGTGAATGGACATGTCGGTGCTGTTTCTACCCACTCTTCCAGCTATGAGTAGGTGGAGGTTCATGTCCCAAACAGCCGCTAAGAGAAGTGGCACCAGTCTGAAAGGCAGGGATTGCCAACAGGGGCCAGCTCCCCCAGCTGCTTCATGGGGAGGAGCTCGTACTGGACTCTGAGCAAAGCTGGGTGAGCCGATTCAGAGATCACAGTGACAGTTTCACCGAAGCCCTGGTGAGAATCGTGAGAGGACATTCCTTTTTGCTTACCTCTGCCCATCTGGTACCTGACTTCACACTTTGGTTCAAAACCCTCTCTCATCACCACTGAGAAGTGTGGAAAAATCCCAGCAAAAATTAAACCATTCCCCAACACACACACTCCCCACAACCACCTCTAACTCCCTGTGGACCTCATTCTAACGTCCCTCCCAAGATCTCTTGCTGATAATCCCAAAAACACTTACCTCAATTGCCTGCGTATATTTCTTCTCTTTCTTTGGCTAATATACGATTTTGCTATTTACAAAAGCTACAAATGGAATGCAAATGTGCCCATTTACTTCTCCATATTGTTATCTCTCAGAATCTGATTTTAAAGGGGGAAACTTTGCATTGTGAGGACATTCAAATTTAGTGTAAATTTCAAAAGAGAAGGTAGGATCTCTCAGTTACTGGAGGTGCAGAAACACAATAGCCTATTTCTCCATTCCAACTATGCTATGCTGGGTCTTGACACCCCCTCGGTTCCCCTCCCTGAATAAAACTGTGCTCAGCTCTTCCTTTCAGAGATCATGGGAAATGCAAAGCCATTACCATGCTGTAGTTTTGGGTTTTGTTTAACATTCTAAACTGCTTTCTGAGCGAGTTCAAGGGTGTTAGATTTTAGATAAGAATTTTGGATAAGAACATGTTTATATTTATTTAGTTTTTTTTTTTTAAGGTTGGATTCAAAGGACTAACCTGTTCCATGTGGAAAGATGAAAATTAGATTCATGATTACGGGCTCACCAGTGATGAAGGGTTGCTGTGAGTGAAGATAAATTTGTTCCCCGAATCTGACATGCCAGGACTAAGGGGATAAATGAAGAATCAAAAGTGGTGCCTATTTACCAATCCATTTAGAACTGCGTAAAGCCGGAGGGGACCTTGGCGATCCCAGGATCCCAGGAGTTGCTGATGCCCGGCGGAGGCTAATGGAATTAAAATGTCCTCTCAGCCAAATGAGCCGTCTTGGGCAATTTGCCTCTTTTGAGACTCAGTTTCCTTAAATGTAAAATGGAGATGATGGTTTATGTGAAAGGATGGCCACAAGGATTCTTTATTCATCCCGGGAAGCAATTGAGGTGAAAAGTCTACATATCTAGGGGTGAGAAGTGGAAGAGTTGAGTTAGATGTGTAAGTGGTAGATACAGTTTTGGGGTTTCCATGAATTGGTGGGGGTCCCAACTCCCACAGTTGGCAGCTGGAAGAAGCATGCCTTCAGTGCTAGAGATCAGAGAGGGCTACCTAGATGCTGGGTGTGACTCCACTGGGCCCCCTTCAGGGCTCTGCGGAGCCTCCCGCTCCTCTACCCCTCATTCATACATACTTCCAGGGTCTTATTAGTTCACTGAATAGATAATATATTCTGTTAGTTTGAGTTCAAATGCTAACAGGTGGTAATGACTTTCGATTTGCAGCCACTGGCATGTAACTCCTCTATTTCAATGAAACAGTCAATGACTTAACCCTAAAGAAGTGATCACTGGGAGACCTTCCAGTTTCTTATATAAACCAAGGCAAGAAAAGGGACTTGCTTAACCAGAGGGGTCATAAGGAGGGGAGGGATCAGGATGGCCGTGCCAAACGTGTGCCCATGTGGCCGACAACCCAGATTCGGCAGACATGACACTTGCTGGCAATCTGATCATTTGTCCTCTTTTCATATCCTGGAAACAAACCCAATTTTCGGAGATGGCTGCAAGGGGCAGTGAACGTACAGAGATCACTGTAAATGGAGCTGGCCCATGTGGATTCAGACCTCAGTGCTAACAGACAACAGTCCATGGTCAGCTATCACAAGGGTTCCCTACTGCTCTCTGAGTAAAATCCCATCTCAGTGACTCTCAATGCAGGGATAGCCTTGACATTACAAAGCTGGCTCTCTTTCCCAGCAAGTGTACTTAAGGGGCATTGCTCTGCAGAGCTGGCTACAGGGATTTGTCTGTCAGATGGAACTGTTCTGCAAGTTTCCACTTTTTCTGTCTACTCATAATGACCCTTCTCCAGTAAGTCCAAAGAAGGAAGGCTCTGAGCCTGGGATGATAACATGGATCACCTAACAGGAAACGGAGATAGCTCTGTTATAACAGAGTTTGCAGCAATGAGCTGTACCTGACCTGGGATGAATTCAGGATCGTGGCCATCTCTCCATGATGTTCTGCATAATAAGGGGGTGGGTGGCAGAGAAGCTGAGAACAGAGCAAAGAGAGGCCAGCCAGGTTCTTCCTGCTCTCCTGGGTGACTTTATGAATCAATTATAAGCTACACAGCAGACCACAGCTGTATTGTTGCCCACATCCCATAGCATAAGTGCCTCTGCCTTCCTCCTAAACGGTGAGCCAATAGAGGGCAGGAAATGTGAGTCTCTCTCCTTGTGGCATCTCTAGCCCCAGGCTCGGAAGCTGGCACAGAGCAGGTGCTCGATAATATTGCTGACGATGGATGAATGAATGAGAGACTGAAATATTGTACAGCATGCCAGGAACACCTGCTCTTACCTCTCCCTGTTCAGAATATCCCAATCATTCATCTCAGAAAAATGAGAACAAAGTGATAAATACAACTCCACAACTCCTTCACCACCCATCAAGCAAAACAGAGGGAAAGATCAGAAAACTTGGCATCAGGACGGTGAGACCACAGGACCAGCCACCCTGATAGGAAACCCTTTTGATGTCTGTTACCATCGCTACCACACAGGAAGGGGGCCAACAAGCATTGTGCTCACCATCAGAAGGGCACACCCTGGGAAAGTATGCAGTATTCTGTGAAAGGAGTGGAGGCACACGGGTTTTGCAAGGGGCTGGGAAAGAAATGAAGTGTTGTCATGGGAATTAGTACACCCCTCCTCTGGGAAAAAGGCATCTGCCCCCCACACTCAGAGCTTTCCCCATTTCTCTGTTCTGCTTCCTTCTCCAGCTCTCCAGTGAAGGGCACTCCTGCAGGGAACAGCCTACCCTGGCTTCCGGAGTCCAGCAAGCCCCTAGCTGGAGGCTTCTGTCAGACCTTCCTTCCTGCACACAAAGAGGCAGAAGGACTCTGGACACAGGCAGTCCTTTGGTGGGGAAGTCAGAACAGCCCTCCTCCCTCTGTGGACCCTCCTGAAAGGACTCAGCCTCTGCCAGCCTCTCTCCAAGCCCCTCCCAGGCCTGGCTCTGTATGGGTAGCCCTGGGGGCTCAGCCAATCTGCCCTGCAGAGTGCTTCCCAGCAGTTAGGATATTCCATGTAGCTGTTACAAAAGGACTCTTTTCCCCCCAATTCAAACCCCAAACACCCTTTCATAAATCAACTGATCATTTCTGAGAAGTTAAATTTTCTGATTTGAGGATTGTTACAATTAGCACAAGGAAAAAAAATGTACGTAATTACCTAATTCCAGTAAAACTTAATGGGGCTCGTCCCGCCCCAGGATAATGGTTGGTGCAAAATTTAATTTGAGTTAAATTGTCAAAGGCTGGGGAAGCATAAAATATTCAGCATGGGGGGCATTACCCCTTGTGGGAGCCCTCTTTTCTAGCAGTCCTGTATGTAGATCAAGGCAGGACGCTACTGATTTTGAAAGGAGAGGTCAAGAGCCAGGGAAAGGAAACAGCCTAGGAGTTAGCACCGCGAGGGCCCAGGCAGGGCGGGCGACCGGTCTGTCATTGTTGGAAGAGCAGTCACTGCAGACTGTAAGACTTCAGGCAACTCTCGGAAACCCCCTCTCGCGTCTATCGGTGGAGACCAAGATGACTGCCGGGAGGGAATGGTTTGCCACGGGCGAGCACCTCGCCCACAAATTGCAATATTGCATCTCTGGCGAAGTTGGCGAGTCTTGGATATCTCTTCCCTCTCCTTCTCCCTCCATCCCTCCAAATCCGTCAACTGCTGGAACATCTGCCTGGCTGAAACCGCCTCCTCGCCGCGACGGGGGGCTTTCCCCAGGGGTTGGTCTTTGTGTCGGCAAAACTTTGCAAGAAAGCGAAGGCGCTGGACAAAGAGCGAGCGAGGGAAGGCGTTTGACAGCCGGCGGGGCACGCCGGGCGGTGCGCGCTGTTCCTGGGCTCAACCAGGTACCCGGACGCCGAGGTGCCCCAAGCCCAGCCTCCTTAGACAGGAGTGGCAGGCACCGGCCACATCCCAGCGCCCTTGCGAACTGAAAGAAGCCAGGCAGGAGAAGCAAAGGCGGGCGGCTGGCCATTGGAGTTGACTAGGGCTGGAGAAGGCGAGCAGGGCGCGGAGCAAAGCTGTCAAACTGCGCGCTGAGCCCCGCGCTGGGCGGAGGAAGGAAGGGGAGGGACAGGGAGAGGAGAGAAAGGGAGGGGACGGGAGGGGCGGGCGGGAGCCGAGAGGGAGCAAGCGGGCTGGCCGCGCCTGAGCAACCCCTGTCTGCCGCTGTCGCCACCGCCGCCGCCGCCGGCCCGCGCTCGCCCGGAGCGCAGGGTGTCTGCCCCGCCGCGCACCGCGCGCGGAGGCTCCAGCGCCAGCGCCCGCTCCTCGCCCCGGCCCGCGCGGGTCCCGGCGGGCGCGAACCCACCATGCAGCTGCAGTTCCGGAGCTGGATGCTGGCTGCGCTCACGCTGCTCGTGGTCTTCCTCATCTTCGCAGACATCTCCGAGATCGAAGAAGAAATCGGGTAAATAGCTGCGCCCGGGCCCGTGCCGAGCCCCGGCGGGATCTCTGCCCTCCCGGTGCTCCTCACGCCCCACCACACACACCCGCTTTGTGTGCGCCGCGCCTCCCTGTCGCTTAGCTGGAGAGGTGGGGAAGGTTTGGCCCGGGATGGCGGTGTCAGGGGACTGGGGCCGTTTGGGGAGCGGAGGGTGGGGGCGCGGCTGCCGTGAGGTGTCCCCGGGCCGGGAGCCCCGGCAGCCTCCAGCGGGCCGGTGTCTGGGAGCAGACTCGCCCACCCTTCCCTCCTTTCCCCGCGTGTCCGCGCGCGATGTCGCCAGGGTCGAAGGAGGGCGCCGGGGAGTGTCTGGGGCGGGCGGAGGGGCCGAGAGTGGAGGAGGCAGGAGTTTCTTTGTCTCCGGCTCGGCCGCTTTTTCGCCTTGGCAAAGTGGGCAGGGGGCGCGCGGGGATCTCCGCGCTGGGGGAGGGGATCCCCGAGCTGGAGAGGAAGGTGGGGGCTTTGCACGCGCTCCCGGAAAGGGGAGTGTCCCCAGTACATACTGACAACCACACGCGCCTCCCGCGGGCCCGGGAGCCCCGGCGTGGGGGCGCGGGCTGGCACCGCTAGAGGCGGAGCGCGCAGGGCTGGGCCGAGATCCCCGCCCTCGCCTGGCTTTGGACGCTCAGCGAACCCCGCGGCGCCCCCTGCGCCCCCAGGTTCCGGTGAGCTCTTAGCGCGGAGACCTCTCGGGAAAGTCTACCGCCGCCCGATGGTCTTCTGGGCCCCCAGGCGCACGGTCTTGCCCTTGGTTGTCTCCGGATCTCTCCAGAGGTTGAGCAGGACCGCAAGACCCTGCCCTGGAGCGGGACTTCCAGGAGTGCGCACTTGCGGCGCGGGACGCACCCGCCGTGGGTCCGAGAGGCTGAGACTTGCGCCCGCCGGGCCGGCCCGGGCCCTTCCCCGCTCTGGCGCCACAAAGAGCCTCCAAACGGCGGTGGACAGGTGGGGAGGCGGCCGGGGCTCCGAGGCTCCCCGAGGAGAGCTTCCTAGCCGTAGGCAGGGAGAAGGTGAGGTTGCAGAGAGGGCAGGGATCCTTCCCGTGGGGGCTGGTTTTGAGCCAGGCGCCTTAAGCGAATCCCGCGCCGCGCGCGCCCCTCCTTTGTCCCATTTGTTATTTCGTTTGTTATAAGCTCGAGCTGAGGGCCCGCTGCGCGGATTGACAGGTCTCTCAAAAGGGAAACGCCAGTCCCGGGCCCAAGATGCCAAGGCCCTAAGGACCAAAGGTGGGGCAGGTGCCTCTTCCTGCCATCTTCTTTTCTCCCTGCCCGTCCTGACATCCCCAACATTCCTTCTGTGAGCGCCATCGGCCTTCAAGAACCCCTCTTTCTGCCTTCTCCTCCTCCTCCTCGGTTTCCCCATGAGCTCTGAAAACTTTCATAAATGCTGCTCAGTTAATACACGATTTGTTCCCACGCGGAGATGGAGAAACACGTAACTTTCCGTAGCTCTTCGCCTCAGAAACGTGGGTCTGAAAGAAAATTGGGGTGATGGGAGGACGCAGTGGGGAGAGCCTTCCTTTCGGGGGCCCCCTTCTTCTCCCAGATGTGGGCTCTGCCTGGCCCGGACCGCTTGCTGACCTTGACACGTGCGTGGGAAGAACGGACAGCTGCCCACTGTTCTGCAGTGAAAACGTAAGAAGTGTTGCACTCATCAGGCATCCCTGCCTGTCCAGTCACTGAACTTTTACGGAACACCTACTTTTAATTTTTAAAATGCGATCAGGAAGTCATTCTATACATAATGATGCACTTTTCCTGCCAAATGCATTGTAAAGCCCTTGCCCCTCCCACTTCAGATTGTTTCTACACGGTATCCAGGAATAAGCTCCATGACTGGAGCAAAGAAGAGTATTTCCATATATATTTAAAACCCAGGGCCCGTATGCTATGGGTATGTCCTCTAGGACCTGTTTCACTGGGGGTCCCTGCTTGGGCTGACCCTGGCAAAAATTCTCAGACAGTTCAAAAGTGTTATCTTCCTGTGACATTATCCTTCCCTCCCTGTGGCCCTGACCTCAGGCTAACCCCTGGCTTGACCAGTCCTGTTCCAGGCCTGAGATATCATCCCCCTCGTAGTCCCTCCCCAGTCTGCCCCACACCCTTAACTCAGAGGAGTGGAGGCATATCTGGGATTTTCTGTGGCTAGGGAAGAAGGATATGACACAGAGGACAGGAATCCCAGCAGCTCTTATATCGGCTTACAGACCAGGTTTCAACTCAGTCACTTATTAAATCCTTGGAACCACCCTCACTTTGAGTAGCCAGTAGGTGCCCAGTACAGTAAGGGCAGTTTCCTGCCTAGTGGCCAGTGAGGGGCACAGGAATAGCACTCTGTCTTCCTCACCGTATGCCTTCCTAGGAAACCTGGAATCACGTTCCAGACCATGGTGCCATGGTAGCAGTCCTGCCCGCCCTTCCCCAACCTCATCTTGACCTGTGCTAAGGAAGACTGCAAATACCTGCCTGTGTCAATCCCTGGGAGTAAACAATGGTCCTGTAAAATCTTTCTGCGACGCAATGAACAGTGGGACCCTGTGATCTGTTATGAGGGAATGAAGGAGTCTCTTTTTGGAGTGAATTTTCCAAGGATTAAGGAATGAGATGTGAGAGAGGAAAGAGAATGACATGTGTATTCTCTGGAGGAACAAAACGGAGACACACTTTTCTTAAGCCCTTGATTCCCTTTCTTATAAAATGAGTTTTTTGATGTGGTCTCAGAGGTTGTGCCCTGCCCAAGGAACCAGTGTAACAGAGCAAGGGGCAGGACTTTCATACAGAGATGTTTTCTGAGAGGCATGTCTCTTTTCCTAAGTGATGATTTTCAAAGTTCCATTTCTTGCTTGCTGGTGGAAATGCCTCCCTGGAGCTGATGAGAAAAGGAAATGTAGAAAGATGAGCTCTCTACAGTGCACTCAGTGAATTCAGATTCTCCGATGGACTTGGCTGGAACCCCCATCCACTCCTGTAGTCCCTCAGGTTTTAGAGTCAATTAGACCAAGTTGTAAGCTAAAATCTTTTTCTCATTGTCCCTTGAGCTTTAGTCTTGAGTGTAACCTCCAAGAGATGGGTGAGGCATGGCTGTCTTGCCCACCATGGTGCCCCCAGACCTGGGCACACAGGAGGCATTCAATAAACGTCTGTTGGGTGAATGTCCTTCCTGGGTCTGGCCCTGTGATGGGCACACATGGCATCCCTGGGCAAGGCTGACACCCACAGAGCCTTGGGATGGGAAGGGGCATGGAGCTCCCCCTAAGAAACCTCCTCTCTTTTTACACTTAGGGTATATTTGACCCTGAGAGGCAGCATCACTGACCCAAGATTACACCCTGGCTGGTTAAGGATGGCAGGACTGCTCCACACCCTAGTTGGCCAAGGAGCTCCTCTAGTCATAAAAGAGTTAAAGGCCTCTTGGCTGAAGAATAGGTAACTAGTAATAATAAGAGTAATCATAATAATGATAAAGATGAAAATGATGATGGTCTTTAGCACGTATTGATTAATTGAGTGCCTTCTATGAGCCAAAAGCTCTTCCAAGTGCTTTATAGACATTAACACCTGCCATCCTCATGGCAGCCCAGTGTCACCTACCATTGGCATCAAGAGCTACTATTTGTTGAGCTCTGTGTGTCAGACCCTGTGCCAACCGCTTTAAAGCACTAGTTCACTCAGTCCTTCCTGAACCTCTCTAAGCTAACGACTGTGGCTACCTCCAGTTATCAGTGAGGAAGCTAAGGCTCAGAGACGTTATATTCCGAGTCATACAGCAAGTGACCCTAGTTCTAAGAGAAGCCAAAGCCTGTGCTCCTGAAGCCGTCTCCCCGATGCTCTCCACTGTGCTAGACTTCCCTGCCCTCTGGGCTCTTCCCACCTGAGGTAATATTATGGAACAGGTCTCACAGTCGGCCCTCCCACCTCATTCCCCGGGACTCTGCCAAAGGCCCAGAGTTTTCCTAAGAGCCTGGTCCGGCCTTAGTAGTTTTCCCCTCAGCAGTTTAGAAGGAGGAAGGTGAATGGTGAGTTCTGAAGAAAGACTCAGGGCTTGTCTCCTGAAATGTCCATCTGGTCCAGTCAAGTTCAGTGTGATGCTACAGGACAGAAAGGCACCATCCCCTGGCTTGTCAGACAAGCTCAACCGCCAGGGGCATGAACCTTCCAGATGCACAGGTAGGGCCTTGGGCTTCTAAAAGAGGGAAAACTCCCATTCCATTGCAAAGCTGTTTCTGATGTCCGTTGAGTAGGCCTTCCCACTTCTCCATGCCATAGGATTGGGGATCCAGGGTCTGGAGCAGCGTGCGCAGAAATATATTTAACAGCTGGTCCCCCTTAGACACTGACCTGTGAGAATGGACGCATGAGCGGTCAGAACCAATGCCATGCAGTGCACCCTGACCAGGGGTCCTGGTGGACCCCAGCCAAAGATCAGGCCCTGTCTGGGAAAGTAACAGACACGGGGAGCTAGTCCTGGTCATCGGCTGTGACTAGCTCCGTCCGCAGACAGCAACCACTGCCCTCAGCTCAGCAGGGTGAGGCACACCTTTTAGTGGGTGAGTCCGGGTGGATGTGAATGAGCAGTTTCCGTCCAGACGTTCTGGAAGAGGCATATGTACTTGCTCGAGGTGATGCACTTTTTTTTTTTAAGCCCATTCTTCTCCCCAAACCTGGTGTGCTTCACTGAAGTGTAAGCATAATTGGAGGATAAAATGGGCAAGAAAGCAGCTGTTTTTTAACTCACTTGCTCCAAGTTCTTGTGGCCAACTGTTCCTAGCATCAAATTTTAATTGTAAAGAGATATCCATCTTAGAGACCAGTGCACCACTCAGGGCCTCTTTCCCCTTGTAAAGCAGAGTTGCCAGGTTTTTAAATTGTTTAGGTTTTACAAATTGAGGATGTTGTAAATTGCAGATTATAAATACTTATTGGAGATAGCGGAAGTCTATAAAGCCCCCCACTGCTTTTAGCGCATAACCTGGCCTGTGCCTCCCGCTGCATTCTCCCGGGGCTCCAGCCATTCTTCATTGCTCACAGTCCCTTGGAAGGAACTGGGACTTCATGCCCCCATGTCCGTGCATGCATTCTTTCCCCTTCCTGGGAAAACCTCCTTGCACACACTACCCTCCCTGATTTCCACCCCACACTGGCCTCCCTTCCCCTGACTCCTCCCTCAAGGCTAAGGTCGGGTATCAGCATCTTTGCAAAGCATTTTGGACCTGAGACCCTCTCCAGAGGTAGCTGTTCCTCTTGTGTGTACACTCAGCATGCTCTTGTGCCAGTATTCTATGGACAGGAACTCAACAATGACATGTTTCCCTTATCCCCAACCCCTGGTTGATAAGTGTACAGTTTAGTATGTAAAGCCCTTAAAATATTGTTTTGGATGAATGAACTCAGGCCTAGGACATGGCAAAAATAAGCATTCAGCCTTTCTGCCCCCAAAGGTCTACACTATTCCAATTACAATTAAACACTCTCTGCTTGCTCAGAAAGCTCACTGCTTTTCCCAGCATATGTATCCAAAATTGAGCCAGAGTCAAGTTAACGGCATCATTCATCATCCTGGCGTGTTGGGGGTGCACCCGTGAAAATGAAAGACCCTCTCTAGTTTGTAAAAGAGGAGGACGCAGTGGTACGTTTCCTACTGCCAGGTCAGATAAAAGCCAGAGATGTAGACCCCCCTCCTCCAAGCCTCTTTGCAGCTCTTTATTCTCCAGAGAGCCCTTTCTAGCCCTGCCACTGCCAGTAGTGCCCCCAGCCACCATCTTTCTGCCTGGAGAGGACATGCCAGCTCTGCCCATCTTTATCACCTGAATGGCTTCCATGCTGGCTTTAAGAGCAGCTCAACTGTATCCCTCCAAAGGGCTGGTCCCCAGAAAGGATGCTGGAAGTTGTACGTTTGAAACATTAAGGGAGGAAGAAATGTGTGGTCAGGTTGTTGTGGGTTATTGCCAGGACTTCTTGATGAAGCAGTGTAAGCGGTGTTTTGATTCTCACTGGCCAAACCAGAGAGTCGTGATGGATGAGTCAAGACTTGTGGCAGATTTGTGGACCCCAGCTAAGCTCCAGAGCTTCATGCCTCTGGGCTCTCTCAAGCTAAATCGATTCAGAGAGACAGACGGAAAGATACAGTGAAAAGCCCGAGGTTGGGACAGGGACAAGAACCCCACCAGAGGGGCACCAGGCGGCTGTCCCCTGCCAGGGAGTGGGGTCCATCTCCCCAAGAGAAGCCCAGGGCAGGACACTTAGTCGGGTGCCATCTGTGTGCAGGGAAACTGTCCCCTGTGTCTGAATGACTGCCGGTCTGGGGCTTGTCCTTAAGTGTTGAGATTAGTCACTCTCCGGGGTGGCAGCTGGGCTGGTTTTAAATTCTCTCCAGTCACCCACAATTCGTCACTCAGCTAGGAAGCTGCCAGTGTCCTGACGGGACCTGTTTGTCCCAGTGTTTTCTCAGCTTCAGCTGTCACAGACTTCATAGTGGTAAAGGAATGGCTCCAACTGGAGGGACAGCAGTGGCCCTGACAAGCGGGGTATCTGTGTTACACGTCGGCGGGGAGCGGCCCCTCCAACACTTCCACACTCAGAATCCCGCTTCACTGCTCTTGGAAATCCAGCGCCCACCTCACGTGTGGGTGTGTGTTAGAGTTCCGCGATTGCTCCACGAGAAGGAAACTGCAGCTGTCAGAGGGTTTCCCAAGCACTTTTTCCTTGTTATTATTGTAGGAACACAGGGACACTTGGCTCTGCTTCCCGGTCCTTCTTTAAGGCTCAGGGCTACAATTTCTATGCCCCCCACCTCCGCCCCCCATAACCTCTGAGTCCACAGCTGGGAATCGAAATGACCCCAAGTCAGTGGTTCCCACATGCTGATCCACAGATGGGTGGTGGCCCAAAAGGAGAAAGAAAAGAAAAAATAATAATGAAAAGCAGTGTGGCCCATAGCAAGTATGCTCATTTCAGATTGTCAGCCATCATTCCGGAGACCTCTTCTATGTTCTGAGATGATCTTTTTTTCTTCTGGGAATTCTGATGTCCTCTCTCTCCTGAAAGGGTGATGGGAGATAGTAGTTGTGAGTTGTGATCGTCCTTCTTGGCTGAAGGGGTTGGCACACCTCTGACTCACCAGCCCTGATTTGGGGGAAATGTTCCTGATCCCTGAAATCTAATAGTCTGGAGTCGGAGTTCACCTTGAGGAGTAAACGGAGGGGATTGCTTCTGGAAACAGCCTCTTTCCTCACACATCCTTCCCCTGTGGAGGCTGATGCCTACAGAAAATTACAATTGCCATTTTTTGCCTGTCTGCTGTGGGCCTAAGAGCTTTAACTCCATTTGCACCGGTAATTGTCGCAACAATCCTGTGAGGTCTGTGTCATTGTTGTGTCCACTTAACAGAGGACAACACTGAGACACAGAGCCGTTAAATAACGTGGCCAGGGTCACACAGCTAATAAGTCACAGAGCTGGCATTTAAACCCAGGCTCCAGGGAAGAAGGAAAACTCTCTGGAAATGATGTAGTAAATGACATCCAGTTGTGAAAATATGCATGCTCCTATTTCCAAAGGATAAAGCTCAGAAACACAAAATTCTGTGGGGCAGAGAAGCCGGGGCTGTGGCGGACGGTGGTGGCCCGAGGATCGGTACAGTTTAGGCTGCCAGCTCTAGGTCAGCCTGCCGTGGGGCGGCGCCCCCACTCCCGCCCTGCCATTGCTCTGCCCTCTCCTCCAGCCGCCTCCTTTACCCCACCGAGTCTCACCAGAATGGCTCTGGAGCATGGCATTTGTTTGACCACCTCATTACCGAGGAGAGAGATACACGCACTAAAGGAAGAGGAAAGCAACATGAATGGTTATGGCCTGGAGGAGTTCTTGTCTGGACAAAGCCAGAAGGGCTCGTGCCATCCGCTTCCTCAGGCCGGGTGGAGCTGGTGAGGAAGGAAGGATGCTGGCAGGGAGGTGACAGGTGATGGGGAGACCGTATGTGCCCAAAGAGCCCCATTTCCTGGGAGCTGATGCTGCACCCACCATTCTGCCGAGAGGTCCGTGGACCACTCACTTCATCCTCACAGCCTCCCTGGTCACCCATTTGCAGATGAGGAAACAGAGGCCCAGAGAGGTTCCAGGACTTACCAAGGTCACACAGCTAGGAAACATGAGCTGCGATGCCAACCAGGTTTGCCTGGCTCTACAGCCCACACTTAACTTTTATATACTGGGATTACCAGCTGCCTGTGACTCCCACCACCACCCTGGGCCTCTGACACTCTCAGTCCCATCTTCTGTACCACACAGATAGTAAAGGGAAGCTGCAACCCCTTGAGACCATCAGAAAGACTCACAGCAGGTCAGATGGACCTCCAAAACACATGGCAGCCATCCCGCTTGAGCACAACATTGCAGTGGATGTTAGCAGGGGGTGCCCACACTCGGGCTCTGTCAGAGGGGCGTGCGCCTTGTTCTCAGGTTCCCCATCTCCAATTTCTAGAAGAATACCAGCTGCACTCCGAGGAGTGATACCCAGGATTACCTCACACCATTTTTCTTGGTAAATGCCAGCATGGCTTAAATAATGAAGGGAGGAGGCATGCCATATACAGAGAAAACAAGTTGGTAAATTGATAAGCAAGTGACTTGTTAGCTATTCTTCTATAAGCAGCCAAGCCCCTCCTACTGCAACTCTGAAGCTCCTGAAACTTGGAATTGCCTCTAAGTGGACTCTGCGTGACGTCTGAACTGTACCCTAATCCATAGGTTTGGTTCCCAGAAGAAGCAAAGAGAAGGGCAAGAGAGAAACCCCCAGTGGAGTGTCCATCCTGGCCTGGCCAGGGAGCCCCTTCGGCCACTGTCATGGGGACAGCAGCACACTGACAAACAGCCTCGCGTGGACCCATAATGGTCCAGCCTTGGGGTGGAACTGGCTAAGGCTCTTCAGCTCCTTCCCCAGCCTGCCTGGTGCCTCCCCCCAGAACATTCTGGCAGTGTCAGAATGACTGTCTTAGTTCATCGTAAATCCCTCCCAGCTGCCAACCTGAGCTGCAGTGGGAAGACTGAGGCGCTGATCTCTGGTGAAATACTACCTGTGTGACCTCAGACAAGTGGCCTTACCTCTCTGAGCTTCAGTTTCCTAATCTAAAGAAATGGCCTTAATAATATCCACCTTACAATGTTCAGAGGATTAAATAAAACACAAATTAGGAGAAGGCAAAATGGTGCAGCTTTCATGAAAAATGGTATGGCGGTTCCTCAAAAAATTAAACATAGAATTACCATATGATCTGGCAGTTCCACTTCTGCATATGTACCCAAAAGAATTGAAAGCAGGGACTCAAACAGATTTTTGTGCCTTCATGTTCATAGTAGTATTATTTACAATAGCTACAAGATATCTATTAGTGGAAGAGTGAATAAGCAAAATGTGCTATATACATACAGTGGAGTGTATACATAACTCAGTCTTCAAAAGAAAGAAATTCTGACACATGCTTCAGGAGATGAACTTGAGGACGTTATGCCAAGTGAAATAAAGCACTCACAAAAGGACTGTATGATTCCAGGTACATGAGGAATCTAGAATAGTCAAATTTGTAGAGACAGGAGGGTGGGGGAATGAATGGGGAATTACTATTAGTGGGTACAGAGTTTCAGTTTTGCAAGATGCAAAGAATTCTGGAGATGGGTTGCACAAAAATAAGAATGTACTTAATGCTACTGAACTGTATGGTTAAAAATGGTTAAGATGGCAGATTTTCTGTTATGTGTACTTTGCCACTATTAAAAACACATGCACGCAAATGCGAACAGCCAACTGAATGCCTGGCAGGTGTTCAAGACATGGTTTATTTTAAGAGAGTGGTGGTATTAACAAAGCAACATCAAGGTATTATTTAATTCAAAAAACAATAGAATTCCAAAAGCTGTGGTGGTGAGGGAGTAGAGGGAGAAGAGGAGGAAGGGACATGGATCTAGAATGAGAGAAATACAAACCACTTTTTGTTATGAGTGTTACCTGGGCACACTTCCTGGGGGTGGCCCAAATACCCAACACCTGGAATTTAGGATTGGGGAATGTGAAAACACATTTTTGTGTGTGTGCTATGTGAATACAAGTTGGCCTGCCTGCCTGTCCAAATTCAGGCAGGAGGGGCCCGTAGGGTCTCTGGTAAAAGCGTAAAATGCATGGAAGGCACAGAATGGGAGAGTGGGTGGCCAGCATGTGTGCACACAGCCCAAACCACCCTCCTTCCCAGATCCAGGTTTCCTTATCTCTCCTTTTTTTCATGCCCCCTTTCCTTAGCACATGCATGGGGAAGCCTCCTTTAGTGTTTTAGGCTCAAGAGTGAATATGAAAAGAAAATAGAGTCCCAAAACGCTCATCCCCAAAGATCTGGCTCCTTCTGGGCTGGGACGAGCTGCGATACAGCTGTCTCTTCCCTTTCAGGCTCATGTCACACAATTCCCCTAAGACAATAGAACAAGCCTGTGGATTCCAGGGACAGGAAGTGCCAAAGGTGTGGTTCTGCATCCCCTGAGCAGCAAGAGAAACGGTGCTGACCCCACCCCAGAGTTTCTAATTTAGCAGGTCTGGGGGGAGGCTAAAGAATTCGTATATCAAACAAGTTGCAGGGGATGCTGATAACTTATAAGGGTCCTAGGCAAGAGCCCTGTCATGTCACTTGAAGAGTGGTCCTCGGACCAGCCACATGGGCATCTTATGGAGTTTGGGTAACAATGCAAAGACCTAATGCAATCAAATTTGCATTGTACCTAACAAGAACCCAGGTAATTTGTATGTGCATTCCTTTCACTGCTGGAAATAACTGGTTTCCCAGCCTTCGCCAGAGCCCCAGCCCAAGGTCGTGCCCTCAGTGCATCAAGCTAGGGGAAACTTGTCCAAGGATCCATGTTGCCCATCACAGAGTTGGCCTAGAGTGACCTCCAAATAGATCTCAGGAAAAATTAATCATTATTATCATTATTATTATAGCCACTTGTGGATGCCTGTGTATATATCAGGGGTGTTTCATACATTATTTCACACATGTATCAAAAATCCCTGCACAACCCATCTTATGGAGAAGTAAACTGAGACTCAGATACAGGAAGTATTTAATAAACACAGAAAAAATAACTGAATTCTATCATAGTCTAGCTGGCCATCTCCAGGGTGCTAGGGACTTAGCCCCAAGGGTTAGCCTGCTTCTCTCCCTTTGTCCCTCTCCCAGATGAGGCCCAAGACATGAGGTAAGGCAAGGAGAAATCCTAACCAAGGGTTGAATTGATTTATTAAATGAGCGTAAGGAGGCTGCACTGTATCTGCGCCAGAAACAGCCTTGACTCTGGACTGGAGCACATGGTTGAAATTTCCAGAGAAGCTAGATAACAAAGCAGCACTCAGCAAGGTCATTAAGCCCCCTCAAAAGTTTGGCTAGGATGTGATCATTCACACAGCAAACAGCCGCACTTTACAGTTGGCATGTGCAATAATAGTTCCCTAGGGATCTTGGGGTTCCTGAGTGGTTTTGGTGGCCTGCCCAGCCAGCAATTGAACTCCCAGCTGTGCTCTCAGGTATAAAAAGCAGAGGAATTGAACAGGGGGGAGTCCTCTAGGGGCAATCGAAGGCAAGTATAGGGGAGCCTTTAGGAACTGATCTGCTCCTTCAGATAAAGACAGCCGCCGGGCAAGCTGGAAGCCAAGAATTTAATTGTATTTACTTATGCCATTACTTTCTATTTAGAGCAAGGGACATTGGTATTCTAATTATGGAAGTGATGCAAAGACTCCTTTGATGATAAATTCCTTTAAGTTTTTAAGTGCGTGGATTTAAAGAAAAGCATCAAGTCAATAAAGTGGAGTCAGCAAACCACGTAAGGGCAGACGTGGGAAATGACTGACGCATATGTTGGCCTTACTCCTTCCCCATGGCCATCACCTGCCCCCTTGGGAGCGAAGCCACGACAGCTCCTTGCAGAACTTCTGTGTAGAGTAAGTGAGTTAATATTCTCAAAAAGTACTTAGTTACAGATAAAAACAATTTCTCACCATCTCTGGGAAATTGCCCAGCGCACACACTAAGACTCCTCCAGTGAAGCAATCATGCGGGGAACTCAGAAGGCAAGGATAATTCAGGCCCAAGAGGCCCCCGGCTCCCCAGCAACACCACAAGGTTAGACCCCCATCTTACAGTCTTCTGCACACTCTCCTTCTCGTTTTCATCACCCCTCATACTTGTATTTCTCGCAACGTGCCTGTCTTGCCTGCTAGACCGTAGCCCCGGGAGGGCCAGGGCCGTTTCAGATCTGTGCCGCGTCGAACTTCCAACTCCTTGCTTGGTGCCTGGCAGAGAGTAAGTGCCGGACAGGAAGGAGGGAATTCATTTCTTGAGGCTCAGAAAGGCCCCTGCCATCTGCATTCTGAGATCATTTACATATTTCCTTCCACGGCCAAAGGAGAGAAAAATGTAGATCGTTATCTGAGCTCCCCGCATAATTGTCTGATTTGAAATCCATAGAGTTCCATCTTATTCATAGACGAATCCCACTTTCCTTTGTCCCAGTTCCATGAAGAAAGACCAGCCTACTGTTAAAGTCAGTATTCCTAGCAGGGTGGTTCACAGTTCTTTGCAATCTCCAGGGCCTGGTACAGAGAGGCCGGAGGACTGGATGGAGGGATGTGGCCAGAATTAGGAATCAGGCAAGTGGACTCCTGGCAGACTGAGATCAAGCTGATAACAAGGAGATTAATAAGGGTCTGCAACCTCCTCCACCCTGTGGCATCAGGGAGGGTTTTTAAATCAATGCTGGTCTGGCTGGCTTAATGGCACCTAATCTTACCTTTTGAAGCTGGACGGTTTGGGAGTGGAGATCAATTGAGATGAGATAAAGTAAAATGTGTTGACTTTTGGATTTTAGTCTTCATCAGAGCCCCATTGTATACTGTTGTTTTTATTTTCTGTCTTGGAAGTAGGTGGAGATTAACCGCTGGAGAGGGTTGTTCCACCTGAACTAGGTGGTGGTGTATTCACTTTTGTTATTTTGTGATTATTTCTCATCTTTCACAAGGTGATTCTCCATAGGGGAAGATCCATTTCTGCCCCATTCATCTCTGTATGCCCAGGGCATGGCACCGGGTAAATGCTCAGTTACTATTTCTTAAATGCAGCATTTCGGCATCACCAGCATACACTATCTGCCATGAGCCAGTCTTCTGGGAAAGCCCATCAGTCCCTGATTAGGTGCAGAAACAGCAGCCTTACAAGACCCTCACAACAGCCCTGGAGAAAAGCTTCAGGATGGCTTCTTGGTACCTGGTTTCTGTGATAGTTACTGCCGGTGTTGTGCAATTGTTAGCACGCTGTGTGAGTACAATGCATCCGATTCACTAATCACAGGTACTCCCGAGCCCCTTGCTAGATCCTGGTGACCTGCAGAGATGAACCCAGCATACAGAAAGTGCTCAAGGAGTTTGTGGGCTGCTGTGGGAAAGCATCTTGGTGGGAGATGTATCTGGAATGAATGAACATTCAAGTCTGGGCTTTGATTGTGGCCCTCAGTAAGCCAGGACCTTAAGGGCAACCCCAAACTCTCTGGACCCCAATTTCCCCATCTGTCAAATGAGTGTTAGACTCACCCACAAGTTTTCCCTAACTAAACGTCACAACTGGGTGCCTCTCTCAATGAGTTTCCTTGTTAAACGGAGCCCAGACTCACTAGAAATAGATCCTTTTGCTATGCCTCCAATTGTTGCCCTGAAATTTTAGAGCAAGGCAATAAATAGGTACTGATCTACTTTCACACACCACCTGCTCTACATTAAAAAGAAAACAAGTCCACAGTAAGAGAAGAGGAAAGCAAACTAACATACTGAGCTTCTGCTCCATGCCAGGCGTCGCAAAGGACAATTTCACATCTCAGCAAGACGTCTTGATAAACTTGTACAATAGGTTTGATAGCATCATTATTCCCCCACCTCTCAATACCACTTGGAGAATCATCATATTACAGCAAGATTGGTGTTCCAAATCAATTATGCTTAATATACTGTGTTTCAGAAAAGTACGTGCATGTGTGTGATAAAATAGAGAAGAGCTATTATCAAACACAGCTAAGTTGGGGGACTTTGGAAACCTTCTTCCTTTGATTATCAGGAAGATCCATTATCACCAATAAGCATCTTGTCTGTGCACTACGTCAGCCTAGTGGTGGTCCCTGCCCTGTAATAAACGCAAACATGACGATATTGCTAAGGTACTGATGGTCCCTACAGTAGGAGCTCCAACAAGGAAGTCCCCACAAAGGGCTTGGGGACACGAGAGACATATTCTGGAGAAGGAGGGGTTGGGATAGGACTCATAGGAAGCATCCGAGAACGAAGAATGAAGTTGGTGATCCACACAGAAGGACAATCGACACCCAAGAAGGTATGAGTGTTCAAGGAACTGTTCCTACCTTTGTGGCCTGGCCAGAGGGAAGGCTTCAGGAGTCCCTGGAGGTGGAGGAAAGTCAGGTAGGACAGAGGGCAGAGCTGTTCAGGGGTTGAGGAAACCACCCTTGATTCCTTAGGGGTTGCTTTGGTTTAAGCTGGGGTCCAGAGACCTCTAAAGAGTCTGTGATGGATTTCAGGGAATCCATGAACCTCTTGAAATTTTAGACATTTTTCAGGGCAAAGGATCCATACTTTTTAAAGGATTCTGAAAAGGATCCCCAAGCCTCAAAAGGAGCCGGTATGGACAGTTGGGACCCTTGAAGTGGTTTGAACAGGAATTGGGCAGACAATGTATAAGTTGCTCAGAGAGGGCAGCAGCTGGGGAGATGGCCCAGGCCATTTACAACTGCAACAGTGAGGGTACAGGCTGGGGGTGTGTCAGTGGAAAGCAAGAGAGGGTTAGGGAGTCGTGGCTACCGAAAAGAGATGACAGCCCTCTGGAGGCACAGTGATGGCTGGGACAGTGGCTGAGCCCAGTGTGGGTGTTGGACTCCAAAGGGGAAGCTATCTTATGGTCCAGTGGGGAGTTTGGCTTTAAACATGATTGTAAGAGGATGGAGTTCGTCTGTGTGGGAATGAAGACATTTAGGAATCATGGCCTCACCAATTATTCCAGCGTGGGGACATGAGAGGCCAGCCTGCCTATTCCCCTTTGTTTTCCAGGTACGGCAACCAAGGCCCTGAGAGACGGAGGGACTGCTTCATGGTCACCTGGACAGTGTTTAGCCAGGGACCAAACCATAGGAGAATACTATTTAGGAGGGCTGGAGATGGAAATGGGAAGCCATTTCTGGGAGATGGTAGTTGAAGCCATCAGTGTAGATGAAATAAATCCCTGACGTAGCAGAGATCCCTGGAGGAAGCCCTGGCCTTTGCCCTCATTTAGAGAGTCAGAAGGAGAAACTAAGGTAGCAAAGGCCCCGGAGGACGGAGAGGGGAGAGGGAAACCAGGAGACCAAAGCAGTGGGCAGGAGACGCGGGTACTCCCGGCGGGACGACAGGAAGGGTGAGGTTGCTCACAGCCACTGGGCTCGGTCATCAGTGGGGAGACCTCTTTCCTTAGAACAGGGAGGGGTCCCCGATTAAAGGGGGCCGCGATTACAGTCTCGCCTGGTGAGAGGTTTGAGAAGGGAGGAGGAGAAGCATGTTGGGGAGGGGAAATCGCAGGCAGGAAAATATTCGAGAAAGGAAAGAATGCATTGGTAAAAATAAAGAAACACAGAGGGGAGAGAAGGAAGGAAGAAGAGGATCTCTAACAAAGCCACAGTCTTGCCGTGAAGAGGGGACCAAGAAACAGAAATGGGGAGGGAAGAGGAGGGATGGAGTTTCAGAGGCCATTTCCAGGGCTGAGCAGGGCCCAGCGACATCATGAATTTTAAAAGAGGGGAGATTTGGGATGCCCTAACCCAAAGGCTCTTGTCTTCAGCTCCTGGCCCAAGCAGACCCCTCTTCCCGACGCTCTTCCCACAGCCCTTTGCGAGGCTGGCTTCCCCTCTCCCATACATTTAGAGTCTGACCAAATGCCATCTTCTAAAACAGCTCTTCCCTGACCACTCCAGAGTGTTCCCTGCTTACAGAGGCTGTAATCCTCTGTCCCTGCTTCTCCTATTTTCTTAGTGTCACCTAATGCACATAGATGTTTGTGACTCTGTTCCTTTAACGAGGCATTTCCTGTAGGTGTCTTTTCCTGTATGGGTCTTTCTTGGCTGTGTCTGTGTGTGAGTGTCTCCTGTCTCCAGATTGAGGTTTGAAGCACCTTCAATCTGGGGACTCTCTGGCCACATCCCCACTACGACCCCAGTGCCTAGCTCAGGACCTGTCACATAGTAGATGCTCAACAAATGCACATCAGTTGGAACAGAATGATGGGAGGAAAGCAGAGGAATTCAGTCATGACCTACTCTCTCTTCTCAAGAAAAGTTTTAATAAGAACACTACAAATAAAATTAAAATAGCATCTGCCGAGCTGTTCCTATGTGTCCATTATCTCTGTCACTCTCTACACTTTACTCATTTCAAGGAGTGAAAAGCTCAGTTTTCAGTAATCTGCTAGTGAAGGCAGAGGGCAAGGGACCACAGCAAACCCTGTGTTCGTTTTGCTGCCTCCTGCTTGGGCAATATTGGATCAAAGAGGCATTTCTGTGAAGAAAGCAGGGAGGCTGGACCCCTTTCTCCCATCCCTCTGCCAGGTGGTGGGTGGGTTCCGTGCACCCTCTTCCCATGCCTGCCCCACAGCATCTCCCCATGCTGAACGTCCCTGCAAAGCCCTTCATGTGCCAGGATACTTTACAAGAGCCGATGATCTGTCTAGGAAGAAAGGAGTTAAATCTCCCATCCACTTGCCAGTCCACTGTGGTCACATGGAGAAGTTGGCAGGGAAAGAATTCTCTTTGCCTCTGGATTAATCTAAGCCTCAGGGAGGGGCAGGCTATCCCCCTTCTCCCTAGTCTTCTCTCCTGGCATTTTTTACGGGGATCTGATGGCAGGAGAAGTGGGGAGCAGGTGAGTGAGGCAGCTGCTGATACCATGCCCTCTGACACCTTGAGCATTGTCCCCAGACCACCATCAGAGCCACCAGCCCAGACCCTGAAGGCAGACAGGCCTATGACTGATGTCCCAGCAGGCCCTGGCCCACCTGGAAGTCAGGGTAAGAGGAAGAGCAGGGGGGTGGAGGCAGCGGCCCCACGGCCAACACTGAAAACGTGGGGGCTGAGTATCCTTCAGAGCCAGAGCTGGCTTCCTCTACCTGACCTATCATTTGGTGATTCAATCAACAAGCCCCAGAAAGCAGCCGTGCACCATATCAAAGAACAGAGCTTGCAGATTTCAAATTTCCTTTTCCAGCACTTTTGTCTCCTAAACAGTGCAGGGGGGATAATGCTCCTGGGTGTTCCTCTTCTGCTTATGGTTGACTTTATTAATAAGCATCTTGACAGTTGTCACTGACAAAGAGCTAGAAACTAGTACCCCCTGTCACTCCCTGCATACCCCCAGGTCCTGCAGCCTTGCTGTACCTGGCAGGGGTGGGGGTGAGGGTGGGGGTGCTTCTGAGTCAAGGAAGTTCATGCAAAAGGTGACATGAGCTGGGTTTTGCCAGCTGAGTAAGAGTCGATCTAGGGATCTCAAAACTCAAATGCCTTTAGGTGCCAGGCAGGTCCCATAACGAAGTGAAACAGCTCAATGCAAAACAATAGAGAGCGGTGTGGACTGTGGGAAAATGTAGCATATACCACCCCCCACCCCAAGCTGAACCACAGCTGCTTCTCAGCTACA
The DNA here is from genome assembly GCA_029783875.1 of Phataginus tricuspis. Taxonomy (NCBI): domain Eukaryota; kingdom Metazoa; phylum Chordata; class Mammalia; order Pholidota; family Manidae; genus Phataginus; species Phataginus tricuspis. Next base: position 15,503,623 of record JAQQAC010017683.1, on the reverse strand, counting down.
CCAGTTACTGTGGTACAGTGTTGCTAGATCTGATTGTTCCAAAGAAGCCAGTAATTAGGATATTTTATAATGATTAGTCCCTTGAGTTTTAAGTATCGGCCTCTGATTTTTAAAAAGTTTAACATATGCAAGTATCCCCCCCCCCCCATGCATATGTAGGCTAGATGGATCTGGGGCTCTCAGTTCATAAACTCTGGCTTCAGTAAATGAAAACTAGAATACGGGATTCCTGACGGTCACAGGCACAATCTTGGATCTGACGCACACATTCCAGAAACTACCCTCTGCTTGGTGGAGTTGGCAGGTGGATGTGTGGGAAAGTGGACATGAGGACAGAGAAGGCCAGCTCAGAAAACATCTCCTGGGCTAATAAATCTGCACTTTATTTTGAAAGCCATGAGGACCTGAAGGGACCCTGCAGAGTTTCAAGGAGGGAATGCCGCATCGCACTTCACGTTTCAGAAAGCTGGGTCCTACGTGGGAGGGGTTGGCCCAGCATCACTCTGGGACAGAGGACAAGACAGGGAGAGAAGGTAAAGCATATAGCAGTGATCCAGGGTGAAGGCGTGAGGCCACAGCCCCCTGCTCTCCTTGGGTGGTAAAAATCTTAAAGGCTGGGTGGGCTTGGAAGGGGGAAACCGGTGAAGGGGACTGGGAACTAGAGATGCCTCCCTGATTCTGAATGAACCAAGTGGAGTGCCGACCCTGAGAGAAGACTGGGGGAGAGCAGGGCTGGGGGGGTGCTCCCATTAGGTTTGAGGGGTCTGCATGGAGGCGGCCAGGGTGTCCTGTGACTCTGGAGCCAGGAGTGAGGGGCGCCTAAAGGTACATCAGGGAGTCATGGTATACAGATGAGCAGTGGAGGTTAGGGTTTGGGCAAATGACCTGTGCTTGGGGGTTCTGAGCAACCCCAGTATCTTGGGGGTGGGCAGACGAGGAAGGATTGGGAAGGGTTGGGAGAGATTCAAAGGGAACCTGGAGAAGTTTGCCACCCGATGGAGTAGGAAGGTGTCTGTGGCTAAGGGATATCTTGGGGTCTCGCTCAGTTAATCAGCAGAGCACAGAGAACCCATGGGTGGTCAGACTCATTCAGAGACCAGGCCACACTTGAGAGTATCCACACGAGGGTCCCACTGGGGCTCAGTCCAGCATAGCCCCAAAGCCAATGGACAGACCCCATCCAGCTCTCAGCAACATGACATTCTGCTGTTTAGCTGAGCATCTTTGCTGAAGAAAGAAAATGCACTAATTTAATCTGTGGCAGACCTCTTCCCTGGACAGCACCCCCCCCCCCACCAACTCCCATGCTGCCAGTGAGATCAGGAGCCGTGGGAATCATGCTTCTGCCACAGTCAGCATGCTCCATGCTCTTCCATCCACCGCCCCTTATTTCCCCCTCGGTGGGCTGCACCTTTGAAAGGCAGCTTTCCGAGGACAGCTGCTCTGGGGGGCTCGGACAAGCCCATGCTCAGCAGTGGTTTGCTCTGACCTGGAGGGCAGCAGCCACACCCAGAAGAAAAGTGACTGCAAAGTCCTCCCCACCCAGGTGCCCTCCAGGGACTTTCTCAGGCAAAGGCTGCAGGTGACATTAATAGGGCTGCTGTGTCTGAATATGGTCTGTCAAGAATGAACAGAAGAGAGGGAAGAAAGGCTGGCTTAAGGTAGAGGCCTTTCAAGTCCCAGCGAGGTGGGTTCAAGGGCAAAGCACAGCACGTTGGATGGGCATTCCGCTTCTCTCGAACGAGCACGGATTTATCCACACCATGCCACATGAATGAAATGGGAAGTTTTCAGCTACCAACCTCGGCTAAGGCTTGCAGGACTGTATTTCCAATACCACAGAAAAGGAGAAAAGACAGCCAAGGTTAACGCTGTGTCTGCAGCAGGAGGCCAGTGACTGTCAATAATGGACACTCAGTAACTCGCCAATGGAGGTGCTGTGGTTTGAATGCTTATGTCCCGCCAAATTCACATGTTGGAATTCTAACTCCAGAAGTGGGATCTTTGGGAGGTGATTAGGTCATGAGGGTGGAACCCTCATATAAGGGGGATTAGTGCCCTTATGAAAGACACCCCACAGAGCTCTTTCACCCCTTCCACCATGGGAATACACAGCGAGAAGTCAGCCATCTGTCACCTAGAAGAGGGCCTTTGCCAAGCCCGACCAGGCTGGTACCCTGACCTTGAACTTCTGGCCTCCAGAACTGAGGACAGTCAATTTCTATTGTCTATAAGCTACTTAATCAATGGCATTAATGTTTCAGCAGCCCAAACAGACTAAAGCAGAAGGATGGAATGAATTTTCATGTAAAATAATTCCTAAGCATAGTTTTTAATGGTTGGATTGCATCTTATCCTTATTGGTGTGATACAAAAGGAGAATCTAACTTGAATATTTTCCCAATTAGCTCACTAACTCATAACTATTTGTGGGGTACCTTTTACTTCCTCTTAATCCTCTGGTGCCTCCTCGACAGTATATTAAATCCTTACACACAGGTTGGGGATAGGGGGTGCAGGGGTCAGTTTTCTGCAGGCCCAGGAGATTTGGCTACATGCACATGGCTATTCCCAGTCCCTGCTCTGCCACTTTACTGGGTGACTCTGAGCAAATCACTTAACCTTTCTGGGCCAGTGTGTTCTACTTCTAAAACTGAAAGATAAAAATTAATATGCCACTGATACAGTGCCTGGCACATATGCGGCTCAAGCAAATAGTTATTAATATTTTTCACTGGCCTCTTGGAATATGCATTCTCTTCCTAGGGACATGTTTTGTTAACACGTCCTGGGACAGGGATTGTCACCTGGGATGGTGATGGCATCACTCGCAGGAAGTAAATTTTGGTGGGGGGAGAGGCTGTTTTGTTTGAAAAAAAAAAAGACATTCAACATGATCTTCTATTTGAAATTTTTACAAAGCAAGTATTTTTTTTGTAATTCCAGACAAATTCCTGGTGGATGTGAAGATAGAGAAAAATTGAGATTTTAAATTGGGGGCACCCTCTATCAGGGGAAACAGTAAGACTCAAGAAGGGATTTTATGTCATTGTAATTGAAGCCTTAAAGCGTTGAGAGAAGATGATTTAAAATAATGGATTTTCTAGCCAGAAGGCATCTTAAAGATGCCCTGAGGACCCGAACCCATCTCTTCACTTGGAATAGTTCACCAGGTCTCTTCCAAGCAGCATGTTTCCTCCAGAGGGAGCAGGTCTGTCCAGGGCCACTCCAAGGACAGCCTGTGAAGCCCCAACGTATGCTTGTCTAGGAGGGAGGAAGCCCCATCGTTGGGATAAGATGGGAACTGAGAAATGTCCATCGCAAGGTGTTCATACAAGAGGTCTTTGAAAAGAGTGATGGGGACATGAACTAGATTGGAGTGGTACCAGAAGAGGGTGGCAGGAGGAAGCAGACACAGAAAAACAAAGATGATACTTTAAAGAAGTATACAGAGACTGGCAAGAGATAGAGAAGTAGCCGCAAGGAATATGGAACGAAAGCTAGGTTGTTTATTGAAGACGAGAAAAGCCAACGTCTGTGTAAATGCTGGTGGGTTTGCGCCAGTGGCATGGCAGAATGATTCGAAGTGGGCTCCTGAGCCAGTGTGCCTGTTTCAAATACTGGTGTCCCTACTTGTCTCTGTGGGTCTGGACAAGTTCTTCACCTTCTCTGTCCTTCCATTCCTTTTCAGGTAGAAATGGACAATCGTTTCTGCCTCACAGGGCTATTGTGGGGCATAAGTGAATCGATACAAAATTTGTAGAATAGAACCCAACATATGCTAAGTCCAAGGAAAATATGAGAGTTATTACACAGCTGAAAGGAAGCTACTGAGTTTATGGAAGAGAGAAGAAAGAGTTGACAGGACAAAGTCTCAAAAGGCAGGAAGGGATGCAGTTGAGGGCACAGGTGGAGGTACTGGGTCTGGATCAGAGGCCAGCTGACTCCTCTGGGGTAACAAAGGATGGGAGGAGGCAGAGTCCTGCTGTTCACGATATTCATCTGTCCAGGCACTGTGCTCAACACCGACGGCAGCAGTCAAGTCAACAAGCCCGACACGCTTCCATCGTGCGGCTCACCTTCCAGCGCCCGAGCCAGCGCCCTTACTGTGCGCATACAGTGATAATGAAAGGGGATGGGAGCGGGGCAGGAGAGCCTGTGCTGCCTGAAGCGGTGTGGCCAGGGAAGACCTCTCAGAGAAGAGACATCTGAGCCCAGATTTGAAGGAGTGGAGGGTGAGCCGCAGGTGTATCTGTAGGGAGGTATCTTCCAGGGAGAGGGAACAGCCGATGCAAAGGCTCTGGGCCTGGAGCAGTCCTGGTGGGGAAGGACAGGTGGGCAGCGGTGGCGGGCATGTGGCTGGCTTTCCCTTCTTCCTCCCCAAGCCTTGCTTCCAGGAGACTGAATCCTCTTCTCTACAGTGGAGGGATGCCTTCAGCTTTTTTGGCTCAGCTATTCATTTAGCAATACTCTCTAGAGCACGTTGGATGTGCGGAACATCTGCCCCTGGGGCAACACAGTGCTGAGCAGGACCCGGTCTGTGCTTGGCCCCAGTCTGGGGGCTGGGGTCCAGCCACATGCTACGTGGAGCTGCCGTGGTGGCTGAGCATAGGGAGCGCCTTGCTGCAGGTACCACCAGGACACCAAGGCAGGACAAGGGGTGCTGGCCCACCATAAAGCAGGGCCTTCAGAATTGGGGTGGCAGGGACTCAGAATAAGTCTTGTGGCATGAACAACTTACAGAAGAAGCCTTTTCTGTGACAGCTACACCAATCCGTCTCCAGCTCACCCAATAGCAGAGATATGTATCGCCTCTGTGTGTTATTTACTTTGGTTTCTGGCTTTTTGAGTGATCAGGATTTTGGAACACAGCTTTCTCTTAGAAGTCTTTGTATTATAAAGACTTTTCATTGAAGTCTCCTTTATAAGATGAGTATAGACTGGAGGATGGTGTGTCCCACATGATTTGGTAAGCCCAGTTTATATATCCTCTCCAGTCAGTGCATCTGTTTACTCTGAAAGCGTTCCGGTTTGGGTGATAACTTCAGTGTTCCCCACCCTGGTTATAGGTGACAGCTTCATGAAGAGAAAAGATCAGGAATAAGCATCCTGCAAAGTGCCTGGCATCCAAGTGACTTGTGCACTTGCATTTTTTTATTAAGGTATTATTGATATACACTCTTATGAAGGTTTCACATGAAAAAACAATGTGGGTACTACATTTGCCCATATCATCAAGTCCCCACTCATACCCCAATGCAGTCACTGTCCATCAGTGTAGTAAGATGCCACAGAGTCACTGTTTGCCTTCTCTGTGCTTGTGTACTTGCATTTTGATGTGCAGAGGCCTATGGGTACTTTTATAGAAAGACTAGGGAAATTGGCTGGCACATAATCAACACCCTAAGTTTTCATGGATATTTTCTGAAGTTGAGCAAAGGGAAGAACCAAAAGTGAGCTGGTTCCTTTTTTGTACATGGATGGAAGCCGATGAAGAAGCAAAAGTTTGCTGAAACTGAAGCAAGGTCATATTCAAAGCAAAGGGAGAGAGGACGGCAGAGAAAGAGCCAAGCGGTCAATGAGGAGAGCTCAGTGGCTTAAGAAGACAGACATCCGTGAGCTTGTGGACTCGACCCTCCCCGTTGGCACCTACAGTGCTGGAGATCTCAACTGTCATGGAAACAGCCCATCAAGGTTGAAACCTACACTGGTCTCGCCAGAGCTCTGTACCCAGCTGTGTTTCAGTATCTGTAAGGCTCAAGCACTTCTGTACAATGACAAGACTTAAGTCTAAAGGAGAAGTGTTTCAGAGACTTTGAGCACATCAGGAAACCTGGGAGGTGGGTGGGTAGAACTGGAAGAGAGTAACAGACTTTCCTGATGACAGGCAGGGGTGGCACGGGGAATAAATCTAAATTTGGTGCAGATACCATACTAGAAGTATTGCTTGCTGCCTATAAAGCCAAAGCTGTTACGACCTTTGCGGTCACACTGAGTCCTGGGTTGGTAATCCAGAAGTAACTGATTAGTTCCAGCTTTCAGTGAAATATGCTGTCGTTCTCACACTGGTCATGAGCTGGCAGTGCAGGAGTTCACTGTCCTCCCTGTTGGAGCTGTGACTTCAAGAAAGCCCTGCTCACGGGAGCAGAAGCCTACCTCAACCAGAGGATGTCATCAAGGAGAAATATGCAAAGATGCCTCCTATAGATGATGAGGGGCGATTGGCTGTTAACACCCTAAAGCACACATCAGCCAAATCTAGCTCACGGGTCAGATCCAGCCAGCTACCTGTTACCATGTGCCCTTGAAGCCAAGAATATTTCTGCATTTTTAAAGAATTGGAGAAAAATCAAAAGAAGTATAACATCAGCATGGAGTGTGTTACAATATGTCATGCACTGTTCTGAAGCTTTGTGTTCATTAGCTCATGAAACTGTTGTAACAACCCTGTGACGTATGTACTGTTACTCATCTCATAGATGAGGAAACCAACGGAAGTTCCTAGGTAAGTTAAGTAATTGTCAAAGATCACAGAAGTCATGATTATTAGTTCCCCTGGAATTTAGACCCAAGGAGTCTCATCACAGAGCCATGCTCTCAGCCGGCTTCCCCATAGGAAAAGTCCTCCAACACCATAAGGGTGGAAAGAGAGATTCAGGAAGCACATTCCTGAGTTCACCAGAGGACAGGTAACTGTGTTTCAGAGACCTTGCAAGGGAAGACTTTGTGGAAGAGGCCACCTGTCTATCACCACGGGAAGAACACTAACTTAGCACCTCAACTGAGCAAAATCTCATCCCCCTCCAAAAAGGAATTACATTGTTCTCATTAATAGCTCTATTACCAAAATAGAGATACTCATTTATTATTATTTTATATTTTTAATTTCATCAAGAAGAAATTTGTGGAAATTTGTTTTCCCTCTTGTTGCTTAAGTACCTGCGTCTGTAGGAAATCATCAGTTTCTCCTTTTAGCCCCCAAAGCCTTAAATATTTGTCGTCTGGTCCTTCAAAGGAAAAGTTTGCTGATTCACATCCTAGAGAATGTACAGAACCTTGGAGTTGCTGTGGAATGTCACTGGAAAGGCTAGCTACATTTATAAGGTTGTGGACAGCAAGGATGCAATAGCCCCTAGTTCTTAGAGTTTAGAAAATATGACCTTGAACTTCAGGTCTCCTGATGACCCCAGCTCTTAACGTTACTCCTGACCAGCTGGTGAATGGGTTAAAGTCCTTCATCAAGGACTACCCGGTGGGGTCTACTGAAGATGTCTTAGACCAGGATGACTGGGAAGCTTGGAGAAGTTCTCTACTAGTGCAGGTGGTATCCAGGTGGCACAGGATGGTCTCATGGTGACCAACCCAAAATGATTTACCAAGCTTATGGGCAAGAACTCATGTAACTGCCTCATGCTCAGAATGAATCAGACTCTGAGACAGTCTTTTCAGGAGTGCAGATAAGCCCAGTCTGAAGAATGGACTGCTGTTTCCCTCTGTGCTAGAGCAATGAAAGTATCCAGCCTCATGGTGAGGATCTGCACCTGATCAACCAAGTCAGAGCCTCTTACCATCTGAGCCCTTGGCCAAGTACAACCAGCTCCATGGAAGAGAAGATGGATAGCAAAGTTCAACTTGCCAGCAACAAATTCAGGAAACTCTTAGCCAAGTAAGCCCTGGGCAGGCTGAGACCCTGAGCCACTTAAGCACTGGTCAGTTGGTGGGACCTGTGTGCCCTTTCTGATCACAGGTGCTCAAGGACCCAGCTACAGACACTTTGGAGGGCCCTTCCTTCTCTTGTCTCTGTGATATTTCTGCCTCCATAGAACTGCCGTATCAAAAGCCAAGCTTCTGACATAGGCTGCTACATGGATGAACCTGGAAAATATTTGCAAGGGTGTAGCCTTTTTCTGCATATATATATAACAATAACAATATTATGCACATCATTAATAGTAGTATAACTCTGTTCAGGTTCCCGGACCCAATTCCCATGTGTGTAAGCATGTGGGAGGGAGTCTTCCCAAACATACTAACACCAGCCAATTCTTGAATATCAGCAGGGTATCCAAAAACTCAGCTCAATTCTGATGCTATCTGCCCAGAGACAGCACCAGATTCCCCAGGTTAAGGGCTCCGTCCCACAAGACGGCCCTCCACCCCCCACTCCAGACGGCTGTCGCAACCCCAGGCTGTTACCTGTGCTTCTGACCTACCGGCTACAGATTGGAAGTTCCCACAACCTCCCCCTTTAGGTTCAATTAATTTGCTAGAGCAGCTCGCAGAACTCAGGAAAGCAGTTAGGTTTACCAGTTTAATAAAGGATACAAGTTAACAGCCAGATGAAGAGAGACACAGGGCAAGGTCCCAAATAAGAGAGCTTCTGTCCTCATGGAGCTTGGGGCCTGGCTTGGGGGTACACGGGGGCATTCTGGTTCCCCAAGCTTAGAAGCTCTCTCTCCACAACAGAAAAACTGGATCCAACCGAGCAGAGCAGAGAGCAGTGAGCTCTTCTCGGGGATTTTGGTGAGGGCTTCCTTGCATGTTCATGACTGACTAAATTATTGGCCATTGGCTGATTCAGCCTCCAGCCTCTGCCCTTGGGTGGGGGGTCCAAAAGTCTCTTATTAACATGGGAAAACACCCATTTCACTTTTAAGACTCTGCAGTGTTTTCAGGAACTGTGGATGAAGACCAAATATACCTGGGAAATATATATTTGATCATATGAATGACCAAATATGTATTTCTTATGGCTCAGTATATCGCAGTATAGTACTAGAAAGAAGCCAGACATAAATGACAAATATTGTGTGGTTCCACTTATATAAAATACCTTGAATAGGCAAATTCACAGAGATAGAAAGTAGAACAGAGGTTACCAAGGACAGGGGTAAGAGGGTTTGGAGAGTTATTCTTTAATGGGTTAGTAAGAGTTTCTGTATGAGGTGATAAAATCTGGAGATAAAGAGTGTTGATGGCTACACAACATTGTGAATATACCTAGGCCACCTCAAAAGGGTTCAAATGGAAATTTTGTCATGTGTATTTTACTATAATTAAAGAGAAATCTACCCTTGAACTCTATTGGGAGCCCAGCGCTGTTCATGTGACTGACCCCAAATAAATCATCCCTTTCCTTGCCTTTTGCTCCCAGCAAGTGTATGTGAGGCCACATGCTTATAGTGTGTCCCTTGAGTGTCCACAGGCAGGAAACCCAGTGGTTTTGTACACAAATACAAAAAAAAGCATTTGGTATCCTCCCAAAATTATAGAGGAAGAACCATCTGCAAATTCATGAATTGTGCTTTAATCTTCTATTCTCAAGACTAGTCAAATGTTTAAGTTGGGTCCAAGCTCTTATATAAAACTTTCAGCTCCTGAAAATTAATTTACTAAGCCTGACTCCCCATTGAAAAACCAAGAACATGAGAGATTCTAACACAGCTATGAGATCCCAACATGTTAGACATTACCTTACCTGTAAACACTGGACTTGGATGAAGAGGCTAAACAGAAATACAATTTTTCGGTTTGCTAATTGCTTAACACTAAAAAGAGATCCAACTTTGCATAGTGTTTTTTTTTTAACATACCATTTTTATTTATTGTCTTAGTTCACTGTGTTACACTGTACTTGGAGGGAGTATCATGTCAGTAGTGAAAAGGAAATTGACACCCTAAAATGTACAGCTTCAAAGCAGTCAACCTCTGTCTTCACAATGGCTGAGCAAACTTAGCAGGGTCAAATGGAGAGTGGTTATTACTAATATTATACCTTGTTTTATAGAGTTCTTTATACTGTGCAAAATGCTTTCCCATATATTTTCTTATTTGGATGATCCAAGCATCTTTGTTTCTATGATTTCAGCATATCGTAAACCATGTTTAGCAAATTTTTCTCACCTGATTATCTTCTTCTGTCGCTCAGCCAAGCAGGTATCAGCATTCCCCCATCACAAGGAATGTAAGCTTATTTTAATACCGTTGGAGGCAAGACCTAATTAGAAAAAAATGTCTGTCAATTCTTGAGGTTCATTTGGAGCCAAACATCATCTGCAGTCTGAGTTTCCATGAGGGATGGTCTGTACCATTCCATGAATATCTGAGAGGTAAAACTGTCTTGTGCAGGTGTAAATAATATGCAGGAACACAGGCGTGCAAACTGCAAGGGAGGCTTTGGAAGAATAGTCCCACTTACCATTGAAATTAAAGTTGCTTCCCTGAGCCCCTGTTGGGCAAGGCATGGTGGAGGGCTAAGAAGGGGAACAAGGCAGGGTCCTCCCCTCCCCATTTTAATACAGGTCTTACTGTTATTTAGGTATGGTCAGACTAACAGGTAAGGAAACAACTGCCATTGAAAAGACAGTTTGTTATACTCCTGGATCCCAAGAGGAGGGGAAACTCCACACCATGCAGGGCCACATGGAGAAGCACCAGATCACTCAGGAGGCAGAGAGAGAGGTGTTTACTGAGAGCCTTTATTGAGGGTTCCTTGGGAAGGAAGGGTGAGACAGGGTAAGTGGGCTGAAGGTAGCTGGTTTGAATAATTTCAGCACACTCTGGGACAGAGGGACTGTCCCCGGTTGTCTAGTACACCTGGCTCTGGGCTGCTGAGTGCAGAGGATAGTGGCCCAGAATATGAGAGCCAATAAAGGTGGTGATGGAAATGAGGCCTTAGATTGGTTGGTTTGCATTTGAAATGGGTACTCCTGAGTGAGTCGCTTACTACCTCTAGGAATTGGCTAACTCTGGGAGGGGCAGGCCCTCCAGAGTCAGCAAGACCTCTGATGTCAAAACATCAGAATACAAAAAATAAAGGACATGGTTAAGACATACCTTCCATGGGGATTTTGGGCTACTTATGGGGCTTATGGGCTACTGTGGCAAGCAGCCAAGGCAGCTGAGACCAGTACCAACTCTCTGGGCCACGGGTCCCTCAACTATAAGAGGAGTTTAGACTATGTACATAAGATTTCTTTAAAGCTCCCATCCGTGATTCCATGAAATAATTAAATACAAACAGAACCTGGAAGTGCTGTGATGATACTGAATGCTTTGGGAAGAGGAGGAAAAGCTAGCCAAGAACTGAAAGTGGAGATGGTCCTGAAGGGAGGCACAAATGTTGGACTTGAGGCTTAGCTTGGAAAGGTGAGGTGGATGGGCTGGCTGGTGGGGGATTCATCTTCCCAGAGAAGAGTTGGAACAGAGGTTCTGAAATGAAGACAATTTTGCTCCCCTACCCCAAGAGACGTGTGGTGATGACCCAAGGCATTTTTGGTTGTCACAACTTGTGGGGTGAGGGAAGGGCTGTTACTGGCATAAAGTTGGGTAAAGGCTAGGGATGCTGCTAAACCTCCCACAGTGCACAGACAGTCCCACATCCCCACCCCACCAACAAAGAAACATCCCCAAATGTCAACAGCGGGGGAGTTGCGAAACCCTGAGTTCAAGGAAGGATTGGTATGAAAAAGTGCATGGATCTGTGGTACCCAAGTCAGCAAGATCTGATGCTCCCCTGTACCTGGCCAGGGGGCAGGAAAAGAGAAAAACAGTGAGAGGGAGTTGCTGCCAGGCGATTGGTCCTCTCCATCCCCTGGTTTCATTAAACCAGAAAGATGCATCGATACAGAGCTCTCCACACCTGGAGCCCTCTTAGATTTCATGAAAGACACTGAGCAGAATTTGTTGAGGTTTGCTTTTTGTATAAGCAGAGTTTTAAAATGTTTATGAAGTCAAATCTGTCTATATTTTCTCTTACAATTTCTTCTTATACTTCTGAATTTAAAAAGTCCTTCACATACACTCCTCACAGTTCATCAAAGATTTGATAAATATTCTCTTCCATTTTCCTCTCAATTTCTTATGGATTACTTTCTTTAAACATTTAATTGTTCAAGTCAGTCTTTCCCAGAGGATGCTATATGTATTCTTGGTCGTAATGCAAGATGATTTTAGGAATTCCATTAATATTTTTGTGTTAATGGTTTTGTGTTCTTTTCAAATGAATATATAATTGCTATATCAAACCTGTATTTCACAGATGGCATTGCTTAGGATAAGAAGTTTTTAAAGATGAGTCGATTTTAAAATTTAAGTTGATAATAGTGTGGGTGGTAATCAACACAGGGTAAACCGGTGCTAGTGACATGAGAATTAGCAAAGTTTGGTGTTTAAATCCACTTGAAATTTATTCTGCCAACTAGAGTAGGGTAACACTGAACTGATTTCCCTCCAGCTCACCTCCAGATTGTTAACCAAGTACTCCAGTTTATTTATTGCATTTCTCCTTGATAACGATTTTTTAAAATCATTCATCAGTTCTTTTATGCAGCATTTCTGGCCAATCTTTTCATTCCATTAACCTGTCATTAGTCTTGAGCTATTACTGTATTTGACTTACTCTCCGGCCCAGCAGGTCTTTCCCTAGCCCGAAGCAGTACTGAGTTTGAGGGCTGGGGTCAGGGTGGAGAGATGTGAAAGGTCAGTGACATGAGGACAGCAGCCTGCCCAGGAAAGCCCTTGGGGCCTGACCCAGGTGAGTATGGTTACAGGGCCAGAGCCGGCTGGAAATTCCCAGACCCCCTGAGTTAGAAGTGCAAGAGCTATGCCATCCCAGGAGGAAATGAGAAGGGACAAAAAGAAGTATCCAACATTGATGGAACATGTGAAGGACCAGTAATACTCTGTGTAATTATGAGCTAGACAGGTAGTGATGAAATCTGAGGCCTGAAGTGGGCCTGGGATGAGGCACTGAGTGAGCCATAGCACCCTGTTGGCTGCTTGCCTGGCTGTGAAATGGGAGAATGTTGCAACATTGCAATCCATCAGGTAAAGAAGTGTTTTTGTGTGTACACACACACACACACACACACACACACTCTGTTATATTCCCCTGGTTGCTAATCCTAAAGAAAGCACAGAAAAATCCAGAGTTAAAACCAGCATGGAGATAGGTATTAACTTCCTCCAAAGAGTTCTAATTAAGTTACAGGATTTCAGTGGTTTTCTCTGTCTCTTTGGAACCCACCAACACTTTGACTAAAAGGCTAGATGAAACTTAAAAAAATGAGAAAATACAAAGAAATATCTCCTCAAACCACACATCCTATAAATCAGTGGGGAATAAAAAGTATTTAATCAAAATAATTAGCCTGACATACCACTTTTTAAAACCACACACAAAGCACAAAGCAGACTAGACATCAGGGGAGATGGATTCATTATCCCCAGCCTAGAGTGACAGTAAAGCGGGGTGGAATGTCACCCAGCCTGGTAGTCCCATTCCAGAAGGGAATTTGGTAGAACAGAGTGGATGGTGGGCCTGGAAAGGCCTTAGAATGCTTTTACTCCAAAACCTATCCCCCAGAGGAAAAGCAAAGGACCCCCACCACTCACCCATCTCCTGCTCCCCACCAAAGTGACACCGCTTAACAGTATCTTTCCTGCCACCAAAAAGCAAATCATTAACATTTGGTTGGAAGCACTATTGAGTCTATCTTGCTGCCTCTTTGAGCTTCTGGTGCCTCAGGTTTGGAGAGATTGTGATGAACTTCTTACCCATAAGAGGGAAAGCGAGAGAAGACCAAGGGGCGGGAGCTGAGTCATGTTAGAGCAGATGCTGAATCATGCTGAGCCTGGCTGTTCCGTGGGATTAACCAGGGGAAATTAATCCCAAAGGAGTTTGTTTCGACTCAAATGAGAGTCTCAGGTGGAAACTTTGGCATGCATTGAAACAGTGTTCAGTGGGAGGCAGGGGAGGATCTGAGACGCCTGCTCACCTGTCAGATGGTTGGGCTCGTGGGGGGCCCAGGATGTTGCGCAGTCTGGAGAGGCCAGAGTGGGATCTCATCCTCCCTCTGTAGTTCTCCAGACGGGCGGCAGGGTCTCCTGGTGATTGAAGAGGACCGGGCAAAGAAGAGCTGGGTTTATAAATAATGCATTTCCTTTGTCTTGCAGGAATTCTGGAGGCAGAGGTACAATCAGATCAGCTGTGAACAGCTTACATAGCAAATCTAATAGGTTTGTAAATTAGATTTTGTGTTCATTTGTTTTTGCTGTAAGGCAGCTATTAATCTGCCTCTCCTCCTTGCTGGATGGTGCCCTTCTTACTTAGCAGATAGATCTGTTATGTTTCACTTTGGCTTTGCATTTCTTAATCACTTTTGGGGAGTAGCTGTGGACAGATGAGCCCATGAAATGGCCCAAGGTCTAGAGGCTGCAGAGATGGAAAACTCAAAAGGCTAAGAGTTGCTTTCTGGAAAAGAGCCCACACACTTTGAAACCCTTGCTCCACCAATGAGCTTATTCATAACTTGCTTTTATTTTTGCTGAGCAGTAGAGACTCTGAAGGGAATCAGGACTCACCCAATTTTATCATGGTAGATGGCTTATCCAGGAGGTGAAGATGGAAAGTAAAGCATTCAGAACTTTATGGAGACCTCTTAAAAATACTTGGGAGTCAACTCAGTAATGTTAACCTTGATTATTGAATGTGCACTCTAAATTATGAAATGTTTTCCCACATGATGGTTCTTGGCCAGGAGACAACTCCATGCAGGGTGGTAAGCAAATGCTTTGCAAGCCAGCAGACCCAGGTTTGCCACTGGCTATGGCTGGACCATGCCTCTGGGTCCCCACTCTCAATAACAACTGCCCCATAGCTCCGACCTACAGTCTTCTATGCCCAAGCTTGAGGAACAGTGGAAAGGAGAAGAGAATTGCAAGTTATATGACATAAAGAGAGGCTGCCACTCAAAATGAAGGCCTTGTTTTACTTTCTAAATTTACCGTTTTGGTTAGTCTGGGAATGAGAGGTGGAAATTACTCAGAGTAGGGTCTGTTACTTGCCCATCCATATATATATATATATATATATTTTTTTTTTTTTTTTTTTTGGTCTCTTGACTAGAGGAGACCTTCAAGTTATGCCCATTCCTGATCCTGGAGGACTGACTTAGGAAACTGCCCTCTCTGTCCCTGACATTGCTTCTAGATCTCTAATGACCTCTTAACTATCCTGGAACTAGAAACAGAGCTTACACTAAACCTGGTGAAACACAATACAGCAGAAATAAAAGAGGAGGCTGTGTGGCTCCAAGTTCAACTCTCTTCTACTGTGGAAAAATGCCCTCCTTTGGAGAAAAAAGATCGTGCCTCTCAAGAAGGGTTCCTGTGCCCCATGGTAACTGGGGGGCCAGCCTTATTGGGGTTGAGTATGAGAAGTGGGAAGAACAGCCCTGGGAGCCAGGCAGACCCGGGTTCCATCCCCATGCCTCTTAGCTGGGGCCGTAGGCAAGCGGTTTCACCCCTCAGAGCCTTGGGGTCCTCGTTCAGCTGGAACAATAATGCAACGCTTTTTTCAAGGGCGTTTCAAGCACTAGAAACTCTGAATATAAGGCTCTAAGTGAGCACGTGATATGTTAAAGGCACTCGGCTGATGCTCATTACCAACACCGTGGAAGTATCCATGGCATCGGGAGACGGCCTTGAAGTAGGCAGAAAACCTTATGCCTGAAATGAGACGCTAGGGTCATCGGGGTGCAGGGACCTGGGGACAGGGGGACACATTCACTGAAGAGGACTCTCCCCAGTGCAGCCATGTCTGTGCAACACAGAGCACGTACACCCAGGGAACCGAGCTGGTCCCTGCGTTCATCTGATCCATCCCCTTGATTTTACACCTAAGAAAGCAGAGGCCAGAGGCCCAAAATGACTTTCCCGAGTCACCCAGGTTAATAGCGACAGAGCCAGGGTTAAAGTTCAGTAAGACAGGCAAAGTGATTTACCCAGAGACTGACACCACAGACCATGGTGGCCAGGCGGGATCATATCCGAGGTCTCACTAGGAAGTAGAGACAGAAATGGAATTTTGTTGTTATCTGTGCCAGTGTTTGTCTCTTTGCCTTCCTACCTTCACCACCTGGTGTCCCACAGAAGCCTAAAAACCCCTTCTGGAGGTTTCCAAGCAGGGCCCCTCTGCCAGCATCTCTGATTAATACCTCTGCAGATACTTCTTTCCTGAGAGATGGTGGGGTCACCCATACGCTCCAGCACCATCTAAGACTGAATCCCCCTGAAGCTGTAAGCTACCAGGCTCCAGTCACTTAGTGAGAAGAACACCAGCTAGCCTTTTAGGAAGACAATTCCTCATCACAAGTAGTAGAGCGTTTCTGTCACCTGTACCTCCTGATAGAAGCTGCGGTGGAGTTTGGGGCCTGCGGGTATGGCAGCTAACCCTGTGGTCCTGAGGTCACTCGCCTACCCATGGCCCATACAGAAGTAGAGAGACCCAAAGGGATGCAGCCCAGCCAGCTCCTAAGGACAGGTGCCGGAGACACTGGTGGCCCTTCCAGAACCTTCTAGAACCTTCGAGCTGGCCATCTCCCTCTTCCACACCCTCTTTCTATAAATGGGGACACTGAAGCTCAGACAGGTAAAGTGATTTACCCACAGTCACACAGCTTGTGCAATCTTTTCACGGCACCTTCTGCCTCCTTTCATGAAAACAGCAAAAATTCCAAGGGCTCAGTCTTGTTTCCTCTCCTAGGCTGCCCTTAGGCCTGCATGCTGGAGGAGTGCTTCTGCCTCACTCAGAACCCTTCATGGTATGACATGTAGCTCTGCAGGAGTTACATGTGTTTGAACCGAAGCCACAGGCGTCAGGAATCATGAGGAACAGACGTGTGGGGGGTGGGAATGTGCAGACAGCACGCACCCACTAGTGAATTTCTTCTCTACCTCCAAAAAAGCAAAATAGAGCACTGGGCTCAGACCTTGTTAAAAGGATTTCATCTTTTTTCACTTGGCCATTCCAAGATAAATGCAGAGGACACAGGTGTCTGGTTTGAATTCTTTAAAGCCAGAATTCGACATCACAAATCTACTTATCATTCTAACTTGGAGAATCTGCTGTCAGTGCAGACAAAAGGAACTTCTGCTGTGACCCACACGCATCTGTGTGCATCCAGCAGAGGCAGGCTGGCTACTACGCTGCCTTTAGAGTTGTAATTGTGACCTAGTTTCTAGGAAACCTACTAGCATAGATTTTGAGCCTCAGAATCCGAGTGGGTCCTGTAATGCACGAGGTTTTTCCGGAGTCAGGTGGAAAGATGGTGTGTGTCCCCAGAATCGTGATTTGCCCCAGGTATCAAACAGCTCCTTCATCCACCTCTGGCTCCCCCAGAGTCAAATTCAAACTCAACAAATACTTATTTATTAAGCCCCTGCTGTGTCGGCCCGTGGGGAATACAGACGTGAGGGAGGCGCTCCCCTGCTTAGAGTCTAGCAGGAGACAGAGGCAGATGTTTGAAGTGGCATCTCGGAGCTACAGATGAGGGAATAATGGAGTGGGGAGAAAGGAGAAACCGCAGGCTACATCACGTTCCCGTGGTATGAATTTCTGTTTTCTCTTTACTAAGTTTGTAAACCATCTTACGGTACTTGGCTGGTAATGCAGCTGCTTTGGGGGAGTTTCACAAAGGTAACTTGGAGACGCATTACTATTCTGACAGTGACTGCTAGGTTTCCCTGGGAGGGAACATTGGTGGGAGGTGGGGAGGATGAGATTTTCATCAACCCCATCCTGTCTCCTGAATGAATGGAGCTGATACCCGAGGGAGCCTTCTAGAAGATAACTAGGCTTCCTTTCCTTCTCAGGTAATAACTGCGATTTTGCTCTTCTGAAGTTTCCATTCAAGCCCGTGCAAAAAACAAAAACAAAAAAAACGATTAGACTTGTCATCCTCATGCTGACAGATCATGGCTACCCTCCTCCTCTTTTTCCTTTTTTTCTTTCCAGAGCTGAAGTTGTAATAAATGGCTCCTCGTCACCAGCTGTTGTTGACAGAAGTAATGAAAGCATTAAACACAATATCCAGCCAGCCTCAACCAAATGGAGGCACAACCAGACGCTCTCTCTGAGGATCAGGTAGGGGTAATTACCTACAGGACAGGAGACAGACTTGGCCTCCCTCAGCACAAGCCGGCAAATTGTTGCCCTCCGTCATCTAAAGAAGTCAGGATCGAAATAAAACGTTTGCCCCCACTGAGGCAGGTTTCCTCTGCAAGCAATCGATTGGAAATAAAATCCGAGGCCAGCCCAGCCACCCAGCGCATGTATGCAGCAAGTCGGGCTGGGGAGGTGGCGGGAGCACCCGGCAAGGTCCTGGTTTGGAAGGACTGAGGCTCTCAGGTGGGCAGCAGAGAGAGCCTGGGGGCGCAGGGGCCACAGCTGGGGCCGCGGGGGCCGCAGGTGGCCTCTCCCAGAGGACCCGGAGTCAGCCATCCCTCTCTGGCTATAAGAGGCGTTGCCTCCTGGGCCTGCCTGGCATGCATGTCCTCTTTGTGGCCAACAGCCCCCTCTCTATCGTCTTTGGAGAGCTGTCACCTCCCACAGCTCTTCTGGCTTGAGTAGGCGGCCCTTCCCAGACCACATGAATACACGGCCACAGCCGAGCAACAGGTGACCCAGGGGCTGGCGTGGCACCTGACCACAAAGGGAGAGTCTGTTTCGCCAGAGCAGCTCTTGTCCTGATCTTTGCAGAGTGATTTTTTTCAGAGCCCTCCTGACATAGTTGGGTGGTAGGAATGAGAAAGGTAGAGGGGGAATTACAACGTCAGTCCTTTCGCCACTTGACTCGATAGAACCATTAAGGCTGGTCAGTGTGACCCAACCCTTCATTTCCAGGCAGTGTGTTGGGGGCCAGAAGTGCTGACATGAATCAGACATGCTGATAGAAGCAGGCAGGGCAGTGCAGTGTGATGTACACACTAGCAGTGTTGCATCTTATAAATAGTTGCAAACAAACAGATCATGCGGAGGCAAGTACTTCATTTTGTAAGGGAACTAAGAGGGCTGGCAGGGAAAGGAGCAATGGGTTTTGAAGGATAACTAAGAGTTTGGCAGGCATGCCAATGGCATCCCACTTACACACAGCCTGAGGTCTGGCGTTTGTGCTCTGCTGCTGGAGCACAAAGCAAGAAGGGGGAAAGGGGGCAGTGAGATAGGGGCGGTGGCCAGGATCAGCTGGGGAGAGCCTTGACTACCTGTGTAGCTGCCAGCCTTCCCAGGTCATAGAGGGGAGGGAGCAGAGAATGGGGAGGTGGTGCACAGTGGTCAGCTGTACCCTTACCTTCCAACAGTGTCACCACACAGAGCCAGGAGGCACCCTCTCCAGGTAGCTCACTGTCAGAATGGAAATGTCCCCGCCCCTGAGTTTTCAAGGCTTAGTTTTGGGACATGAGCAGATGTGAGGGAATAAAGAAGCATGAAATCTGGGACCTGGCAGCTGAGAAGCCCTCTGAAGAGCACTCAGTGCCTCTTCTGAGGCCCACAGGGCAGGCCTGCAGCTTCATTGGGCTTCCCTAACAGCCACGTTACTACCCCTGGAATCAGAGAGAATGTGTGCATTCGTTTTTAGGGCTGCCATAACAAATTCCCAGCAACTGGGTGGCCTCAAACAGCAGAAATTTATTCCCTCCCAGAGCTGGGGGCCAGAATTTGAAGCCTTCCCTCTGAAGGCTGTGGGGTGTGTGTGGGGAGTCCTTCTTTACATTCCTTGCCATGTGGCCCCATCACTCCTGTATCTGTCTCTGATTTCATGTGGCCTCTCTGCTGTGTCTCTGTGTTCCCCACTAGTGTCCTTCATAAGGACACCTGCCATTGGATTTAGGGCCCCCCTGAGTAATCCAGAAGATCTCATCTCAAAATCCTCAATTAATTACATCTGCAAAGATCCTGTTTCCAAATAAAGCCACATCACAGGTCCCAAGAGTTAGGAGATGGATGTATATTTGGGGGGGGGGCACTATTTTCTCCACTGTACCACTTGTGAGTAAAATCCTCCCACCAGCACACGCCCATCTATGATCTCCATTTACCCCCCTCCTGCCACTAGGTAGAGAAATGGACAGCCCTCCCTCACTGACCCCCACAACTTTCAGAGAAGACCAGGCTGTGGGCCTTTGCAAGGCGCACACACACAAAAACAATGTGCCTTCACCTGGGAGGAAAAGAATTTCCTCTGGTTGCCTTCAATTAATCACCAAAATTATTCATAATAAAAGATTCTGCAAGTGATTTGGGATGATGTTTAATAATTGATAGTAATTTCTCGTTAATTAGTTAGAAATTAATTCATTCACCGGGGTGTTTATTTATGGGCTTTCTGGGGGCTCTCTTTGATTTTAAATACTTTGGGCTAAGTAATTGCAAAGGTTTTAGCAATTTCCAAACTATATTATTTGGTCAAGTTGTATAATCCTTGGGAAAGTGCAGTAAATAAAAACAATGCCTCTGTTTTCCATTAAGAGATACAAATTGATCAACAAGGGGTTTTCCTTTTCCCTGCATGATGGCAGTAGGTCCAGGTCACTAATAAGGAAAGGGGAGTGGAGGAAGAGCATGGTGCTCTGCCGAGCAGTCTAGCTGCTGCTTGGCTACCCCAGTGGTTCCCAAACCTGGTCACACATGAGTCACCTAAGGAGCTTTTGAAAGCGGGCTGAGATCTGGGCTCCTCTCAGACTCCGGATTTCTCAGGTGTCAGCCCAGAGCTTCTGAATTCTTTATAGTTCCCCAAGTGATTGAATGCATCCTTCCTGAGGTACGCCAGAGGCTGTGAACATCTCAAATGCTGCAGGCTCTCAGACATCAGTGTTACCACCCATACAAGGGGGCAGCCATCTTGCAAATCCTCACATTTACGAAGTGCCTGAAGATTCGGTCCCTCCAGGGCTCTGTGGAAAAGCAGACTAGCATCGTTGTATCTGTTCTAGATTGGGGCTCGCTGCAGGAAATGCAATTCATTTCTGATGATCTGGGTACCAAATTCCTTCTCTCGGTGACTTGAATAATTTCTAAAGATCTTTTGGGCAATTTAGAGAGTTCCCTTAAGCAAAGCCTCCAGCTCGCATCCTCCGATTCCTGCAGGCAGGCCTGTAATGGTTTGAGGAAAACTTCCCTGGTAATTCTGAGACGACACCCATTTTTCTGACCACAGTCTGTCCATTCTTTGTGCTTTGATAGATGAATCTAGAACTTTTCCCCAAATCAAAGTCATCCTAGTGCTTAGAGAGGGAAGTGTGATGTGGAGTGACCACTGTCTGGGTTGGCCGAGGCTGAGAGGTTCCCTGAGACATGGGACTTGCAGTGCTGAAACTAAAGTGGGTCATCCTTCCAGAGTCCTCAGCGATGAGCTCATGTTGTCCAAATAGAGTCACTTTCCAAGGCAGTGATCACATCTCCTGGGAAGAGGGTATAACCACAGATTGGCCACTTCTATGAGCCTCTGGGTTGTTTCTGACAATCCCTGCTTGGAACCCATTCTCAGAGGGCATCTGAACTTTCAGCTCCAAATGTGTGCTGGCTGAAAAGCCCTGCAGAGTGACTGGGGACAGGAAAAGCTGGAGTGGCAAAGGGCAGCTGGCAACAAGGGGACTTTTTTCTCATGTGTGTTCGGTTTTTTATAGGAAGCAAATCTTAAAGTTCTTGGATGCTGAAAAGGACATTTCTGTCCTCAAGGGGACTCTGAAGCCCGGAGACATTATCCATTATATCTTTGACCGAGACAGCACAATGAACGTGTCCCAGAACCTCTATGAACTCCTCCCTAGAACCTCTCCGCTGAAGAACAAGCACTTCCGGACTTGTGCCATCGTGGGCAACTCTGGGGTCTTGCTGAACAGCGGCTGTGGGCAGGAGATTGACACGCATAGCTTTGTCATAAGGTAATTGCAGCACCGGCTCTGGGCCCGAAGTGACAGGCGTTCAAGTTGAGCACTGCTAGTTGTCCCAAGAGGCTGAAACAAGACTGTTGGGTTCATCCCCAATCTCAACTGTAACACATTAGAATCACTTGAGGAGCCTTCAAAAGTCCCCATGTCCAGACTGTACCCCAAACCAATTAAATCATTCTGGGGGGTAGGGGGATATGTGGCCCAGGAAGCTGGAGGGCTTCTGGTATACAGCCAAGGTGAGAATGGCTGGTCCAGCACAGAGGTAGCCTGTTTTTATCAATAAAGTTTTATTGAAACACAGCCACGCCTATTCACAGTCACATCCTCATTAGCTGCTTTCCCATTACATCACAGTTAGATGAGCTGGGCAGAGTTGAAGATTGTAACAGAGAGATCTTATGGCCAGCAAGCCCGAAATATTTATTATCTGGCCCTTTACAGAAAAAGTTTGCTACCCCCTAGATAAAGCCTGGTACAAAAGGTTAGTTACAAAGCTCTCCTGGGCTGGCCAGTTGCTGGTCCCAGTGTGTAGAACTCTTTTTCGTGTTCTGGAAGGTGGTACTCTACTGACCCTATAGTCAAAATCTGGCAAGTGAGGGGGCCAACGAAGAAACTTGGATTTTTATACTTTGCTCATCGCTCACTGAAATACCAGCTCTCATTTTTCAGTCTCCTGGGACACATTTAGACACAGTTACCCGTGGCCCTGACACCTGACCACCAACCCAAACGCAGAAACAAGGACAGGCTGTCCCCTGGTCAGAAGAAGGACACAGAGAGCCTCCTTGCATTTCATCCTGAACAGTGTCCCAGCCCTGGCAGGGCTGCATATGGCATTTCATGTTTCTTTTGGGGCTGTCCTGACACAGAGAGCCTTGTCCTGGGGCTTCGGGAAGCAGCCTTGTCATAGGACTGGGAGTGAAGGGTGTGTTTACTCCTGCACCCACTGTGCTGGGGGATCCATCGCAGCCTAGCGGCCAACTTGTTTTAGTTTGTTCTCTTTTGCCAGGTTCCTCCTGGACCTGGCATAGCCAATGGCTCAGCCTCATTTCTAAAGACTGGGAAGTGGGGATGAGTGTGGAGAGGGGAAGGAAGTGTGGCAGGTTCGTGTGACTGGAAGCCAGAGAAGGGTGAGAGTGGGGCGAGGAGGGAGTGAAAGGTGCAAGCAGAGGGTGAAAGCTGCCTCCACTAGGGTCAGATCACCTCCCGGGGTACCTGGCAATGTTGAGGGCAGCCCTTCTGACCTGGTGTCCCACATGGAAGTTGTGCTGTTCCCGTATCACAAGTTTCAACAGTGAGCTTTCCGTGCTCCACCCAGCCCCTCCCCAGGAATTCCAGAAGCACTGGCAGATTCCAGCCAACAGCTTCCTTTTTGTACATTCACGGCAAGAAGAGCTGTTTGGTGTCCAGAGGCCAGCCTTGGCTCTGCTGCCTGTTTATCACATGCCTTGGAGTGCAACTCCCCTTTCTGGGCCTGTTTCATCATCTGTAAGGGGCAAATGCTACAGGACGATGGTGTGGAATCCTGGGGTGACCTCCATGTACCCCAAGCAGGTGGGACTAGCCATCCTTGAGGTCCTTCTGTTAGGAACAGTGTCCATACGCCAGCACAGTGCCCGCAAACTTCAACAAGCATATGCACCACCTGAGTTTATTAACATGCCGAGTCATCAGGCCTGGGGTAGGGCCTGAGGCTCTGCATTTCTAATGCCCTTGCTGCCGGTGTGGCGGAGTGCCCTTTGAGAGGCTCGGCCACAGCATGCTTTGCTTCTCCTGGGAGTCATGTCCACACCTGTCCACGTGGCCTTTGAAAAGAGGGACCTAAAAGCCAAGGAGGGAGCTCCTCAGACCAGGTTGCAGTTGTCCTTGGACCTTTAGGTCTATGCACGTGGCTCTCACAATCTGCGTGTCTGTGGGGTAGGCTTGGGTGGTCTTTAAGGACAATATTCTATGGCTCCACTGGAACCACTCCTCTCTGTTCTTACCACCCTGGGGATCCTACACAAAGACCCCCACAAACAGTGAATAGATGTGACACTGGGCACTGCATGAGATGGTATGTGAGGTGCCCAGCACAGTGCACATGTCCACTCCCTCCCCTGTCCTGCCTTGGGGTACATGGAGGTCACCCCAGGATTCCACACCACCGTGCTGTAGCATTTGCCCCTGAATGGTAACTCTCTGTGGACCCTGTGTCTCCACCCCACCTGCCTCACCCCACCTGCAGGCCCTTCCTGGTAGCTGGATCCACCTTCAGACTCCAGCCCAAGCCTGTGCCCAGCACACAGCAGTGGTCCTGGGGGGCTTCGCTGAGATAATGGACATGGTAAAGGTCCTGGTGGGATGTTCTCAGTCGCTGTCACCCCATCTTCAATTAGTTCTCCTTGCTCTGTGTGCATTGGGCCATTCCTCTGTGTGGGAGATGTGTAAGACCTTGGCCCTCTCAGAAACCCTTCATGGGAACCATGGGAGGACATACTGCACACAGAATGCAACGAACCTGCAAAACGTGCAGACTTCAGGCAGAAGTGGCATTCGAGTTGGCTGACTTTGGCAAATGCAAATGGTAAGGAGAAAGCAGCACGAGGGAGGATATGGAAGCAAGAAGGTAGATTCATGGACCACAGAGGCTGGTGCTTGACGGAGCCTAGCTTGCATATATTGCTTCTGGGAGCCGGGGCGGACAGGAATGCTGGTCCCCCACAGGGTGCCCGTGAGCCTGCGATGCCAGGAGACTGCCTAACTCAGGTCTTATGTGTGCAGAGTAAATTCCCAGATGCTTGGGGAATCAGAACTTCATTGTTTGTTTTCACGCACACACCCTTTCACGAGGGAGAATCCTATGAACAGATAAATCATCATCATGATCATTAACATGTATTAGCATTACCAGGTTCGATTCTACGCATGTCATGTTTATTACCACTTGCTCACGACCAGCCTCACAGGAACATTATAGTCTGTCCCAGCTGTTGCAATGAGGAAGTTGAGGGGTGGAGAGGCAAAGGTCATACAGCTAGTTCAGGCCAGGGACAGGCGGTGGGTCCAAGCAGTCAGCACAGGGAGACAGTATCGGAGCGGAACTGTGGACCCAGGAGTGTGCCTTCAGGGCCCTCCTTCTGTCACCTGATGTGACCAGGTCCCGCCTGCCTATAGCATGGTCATCTTGGGGGCTAAGGGCTGGCTTTCTCGCTTCCTTCCTCTTCTACTAGATTCGCAACTCCAGAAGGCAGGCATTTTACATTCCGAGGGCCCAACAGATTTCATGCAGCAGGAGAAGGTGGTACAGGGATGACAAGAAGCTCCCGTGAGTTCAGGAAGGTGCCCTGGGTCTTTGTTTCGGAATGAGGAGGAAGCCAGGAGAGGCAAAGGACGGATAAAGTTAAGCATAAGCAGCAGTGTCTCAGCTTCCCTAAAGGACCACGTTGCCGTTTTCTTCGGCAGGTGCAACCTGGCCCCAGTGCAGGAGTATGCCCGGGATGTGGGGCTCAAGACAGACCTGGTGACCATGAACCCCTCCGTCATCCAGCGGGCCTTCGAGGACTTGGTCAACGCCACCTGGCGGGAGAAGCTGCTGCAGCGGCTGCACAGTCTCAACGGCAGCATCCTGTGGATCCCCGCCTTTATGGCCCGGGGCGGCAAGGAGCGCGTTGAGTGGGTCAACGAGCTCATCCTGAAGCACCGCGTCAACGTGCGCACTGCATACCCCTCCCTGCGCCTGCTGCACGCCGTCCGCGGGTGAGCGCCTCTCTGCGGGGGAAGGGTGCCGTCGCTGAGTGCGGGAGGTGCTTGTAGGCCCTGTTCCTTTCCCAGATGCGTTTCCGGGCTGGCGGTACCACTCGCCAGTTGCATCGCCTCAGAGAGTCAGCTTTCCTGGAGAAGTGAGGGGGTCGGCAGGTGGGTTCCCTCTGGCGTGCCGGTTTTGCCCAGTTGGTGGTGCCTGCCGGGGTGAGGGTGCCGAGCTGAGAGTGATCCCCTGACTGGGGGCAAGAACGGAGGGAGGATCATGTGGGGGAAACTGGTGCAGCGGTTGAGTCGGGAATACCAGTGGCTTAGACTAGGGACAGCGGTCGTGGACGTTTGGGCGGATTTGCTGTTCAGATTGGAGGAGAGGCAGCAGGTTTCACTGATGGCTTCAATTTAAGGACCCCAGGTAGTGAGAGAAAGAAAACCCCAGGGTGTCCGCGACATTTAGAGCTTGAGCAAATGGGCGGCGGTGGTGCCGTTTTCTGTGACAGGAGAGCCTGGGAGAAGCCCGTGCAGGCGCGGGGAGGGCGTTCGGGAAGAGTTCTTCCCAAATTGGAGGTTTCTGTTCCAAGAATACCTGACCACACTTCTGACACCCCCAAGCTTGGGGCCAGGCCCTGCATCCAGTTGCCCATCTAACCTTTACAAGGCATTTCACAGTCCTGCTCTAGTGACACAGGGGGCCACTGTGCAGACCCCCACTGACCGTGGCACTAAAATGCTTTTCACTGGGGCCACCCACAAAGGACTCTTGCTGTCCTCAAAAAGGCCACCCCCTGAGGCACCCCAGCCTGTGACTAGCACTGGTCTTATTAGTGTGGATGTCAACACAGGAGCCCATTGTCCCCAAGAAAGACCTAGAGAGACATTCAATACAAGCCAGCCACTCTCGTAGCTGATGGAGCACAGTGATTCCCATACAGACCCCGGGCTCCCTAGGGCCACAGCCCTCGGCCTGGAGGTAGACCTGGCAGGCCTCCCTTCAGCATCACTCCTGTCGCAGAGCAGCTCTGGTGCAGAAACCCTCATCCCATGGATTTAGGCTCCATGCCTTAAAATGTTGTTTCTTCTTGAATGGAGGAAAGTTCTTACATGGTTTGGGGGTCAGAGGAGCTAAGAGGAGAAGGACTGCCCTCTGGTAGAGAGAAAAAAATCCCCTGGGTGAAGAATGGACAACCACCTGGAACAAACATGCAGCAGAGCTATTTCCGGCTGTAATTGACTTACTTTCACCTGTCAAAATAGCATTAAGCACCACTATGAGCCCTTTAAACAAACAGGCTGTTAATCCTGAGATCACATCACCTTTGCAGGAATTCCCAGGGGGAGATACGGCAGGAGACCGATAGGGCTGACCTCTGCTTTCCATGAGGGCAGGGGGTGTGGGGAAGGGGGCTGCAGGGGCTGTGGGATGGATTCTGGCCACGACCCTCTGTGGAGCCTCCAGGCCCTGTCCCGTGTGGGGTCCGGTAGGGCGTCACTGGAAAGGTGGGCAGGATGTGTAGTGAGGGGACGGGCTTGCCTCTGTCTTGGTGGGAACTTACCTGGTGGTGACTGCAATGCGCTGCGGAGGGATGCAGAGAAAAGTCCCTGGAGAAAAGCCACAGTTGGGACTGTAAACCTGGCCGAGAGGCAACCAGCCTAGCATCAAAAACGTTGGCTTTGGAGGCAGGGACGCCTGGGTTCCAGTTCTGGCTCCGTGGCTTGCTTGGTTGTGTGATAAACAAACAGGCCGCTTGTCTCCCTGAGTCCTGCTTCTCTGTCTCCTTAGTAGGGAACACTGCCTCCATCAGAACGTGTGTCCTGTGCGGGGGAGGCATGCAGTCAGTCTGAGCTTCTGTGACCAGGGCAGCGACTACCAACCACCAACAAGGGGACAGACTTGTCCTATAGACTCAAAGGCTACACCTAGGACCAGAGGGTGAACCCACAGGGAGGAAAGTGCACTTAGGCTCAGTTTGATAAAGGATTCTGTAGTAGAGCCACGGAGTATGTCAGATTCACCTGTCAGGAGTGAGTTCTTCACCTTGAAGTTCCAACACGAACTGTAGTATACAGAATACTGTCGTTCCCTTATTTAAAAACCTATTGTCCAATCAACCACCTGTTATGGGGTAAGGGGTATATCATAAAAAAAATAGTAAATCATAATTTAAAAATCTTTTTCATTATGCTAATATATACACCATGCAAAATGTATCATTTTAACCATTTTTAATCGTACAGTTCAGTAGTGTTAGGTGTATTTGCCTTGTTGTGGAACAGATCTCCAAAACTTTTTCATCTTGTGAGCCTGAAACCCTATATCCATGAAGCGACAAGTCCCCATCGCTCCAGCCGCTGGGAACCACCACTCAGCTTCTGTTTCTGTGAATTTGGCTACGTTAGGTACATCCTAGAAGTAGAGTCATATAGTATTTTGCCTTTTGGTGACTGGCTTATTCCACACATAACATCTTCAAGGTTCATCCATGTCACAGAATGTGTCAGAATTTCCTTCCTTTTAGAGGCTAAATAATATTCTGTCATGTGTGTATTCCACAGCTTGCTTCTCTGTTCACCATCAACGGGCATTTGGGTTGTGTTCACCTGTTGACTATTGTGAATAATGCTGTTATGAACATAGGTGTCCAGAGAGCTCTGGGAGCACCAGCTGTCAATTCTTTTGGATATATCCTGAGGAGTGGAATTGCTGGATCATATGGTAGTTCTATTTTTAACTTTTTAAAGAACCTCCATCCATACTGTTTTCCCAATGGCTGCACCGTTTTACAAGCCACCACCAGAGCACCAGGGTTCCCATTTCTCCAACATCTGTTATTCAGTTTCTCCACATCCTTGCCAACACTTGTTATTTTGGTTTTGGACAGTAGCTCATTTTAGCCATTTTTAAGGCACAATTCACTTAGAAGAAACTCACTCTAAGAGGGAAACCTAGGGGAAAATCTTTACGACCTTGGGTTTAGCAATGGTTTCTTAAGTATAACACAAAAAGCACAGGCAATGGAAGAAAAAATAGATAAAATGGAATTCATTAAAGTTAAAACTTTTTGTGCACCAAAGAAACAATATATCAAGAGAGAGAAAAAAACGCCATAGAATGGGAGAAAATATTTTTTCAAATTATGCATCTGGTAAGAGATTCTATATAAAAATAGATAATATAAAGGAGCTCTGACAACTCACAATAAAAAAAAAATCAAATGATTCAAAATGGGTAAAGGACTTAACTAGATATTTTCCAAAGAAGATATATGACTGGCCAGTAAGCACATGAAAAGATGTTCCATATCACTAATTATTAGGGAAACGTTGCTCAAAACCACAAGTTGCCACTTCACACCCCTAGGATAGCTGTTACCCAGGAAGTGGAAAATAACAAGCGTTGGTGAGAATGCAGAGAAATCAGAATCCGTGTCCTTGCTTGTGGGAATGTCATATGGGAATCAACTTTGAGGCACCTAGTGTCTTCACTTTGCAAAGGAGGGTCCTGATGCCCACACATGGGTGATGTGTGTGAGGTCACCCAGCCAGTAAGTGACATAAGCAAGAACTGACCCCATCCTCTCACTTTAATGCAATGCGCCAGATGCAGCAGAAATCCACATCCATCCGGTTTTGAATCTGGGAGCCCAGTGGGCTCAGTGGGCTGGGTGCTGCCATTCTGGAGAAGAGGTTTGAGGCCACCACAGTGGGCAGCAGCATAGGAGGACTCCATGTGCCCACCGCAGTTATTCCAAGCACAGGGCAGCTCTCCCACCAGGCGGAACAAGCTGAAAAGTCAGAGCACCTCAGGGTCCCACCAAGTGCCCACTGGCCCCTGGGGCCCGGCACAGTCCTGCAGAGTCCCCAGTTGAGCGTCTCTATGTCATATTCCCCTTGACCTTGCCTTTGCCATCCCTGATGGGCTTGATCACTCCTTCACATTCAAGCCACCTTTCAGAAGAAAAGCAGCCACCTTCAGGTAGCCATCATATGGTATGAATGCTGCTGGAGTGGCTTGAAACACCCCAGACATGTCCACATACAAGTCAGCATGTTCCTAGGGCTGGTTTAGCATCCCAAGCCATCCATTCACAAGGAGAAAAAAAATGGGAGATACTCTAGTGACGGCAGTTAGGGTTGTTGTGAAGACTTAATGAAATCGTTTCTATAAATCACTTCCAGAGCCCAATGCTGGTCACACTGAGTCCATGTAGCACTAAATCCTGGCACATGGCAGAGCGAGGCTTCACGTCAAGAGACCTGGACAACCACAGCATCGTCTGGTTAAACCATCCCCTAGGGCACCTTGTGACCATTGACCTGTTTGTATTAAGTATCATCTAAGTTGTAAGTGCCATGGGGCAGCGATGATACCACTTCATCCCCATCCCTTGCATAGTGTCTGATACTTAAAGAGCATCGGATGACTGGTCAGGGGCTCTCCCATGAACTCAGATTTGAGAAGAATGTAGGAAAACAGATGAGGGCCGCAGATAAGCACCCCCAACACTCCTGTGCCAGAGACCATGCTAAGCTTTATCTCATGTAATGAGAGAACTGCGGCAACTACCCATTTTAAAGACAAGAAACAGAGCCTCAGGGGGTGAGTAGCTTGTATAGGGTCCCATGGTTGGCAAGGGACAGATCCAGGACTCTTTTCTTGTTCCTGAGTCGCTACCTATGTATCCCTATTACAATAATGAAGATATAGTGACAGAGCCCCAGAGGAATCCTGTCCGGGAGGCGAAAGACACAATGAGTTTGAGCTTATGAAAACATTAAGAAAAACAAAAAAGGCTTTTATGTTTCAATCAAGAAGAATCAAAAAGAGAAGGGAAGGTGGTGTAGAGGTTATGAAAGACAGATGGAAACTGGACTCCCTGTCTCCCGTTCTACATCTGTCTCCTCAGCACAGGAGATCTGTCTTAATAGGGCCATGAGGCCTTCGGTAGCTTTACTACAGTCCTTCTTCACTGCTCTAAACCAGCAGTTCTCCACACGGTCCCTGGACCAGCAACGTTAGCATCTCCTGGGTACTTGTTAGAAATGCAAATTCTCCAGCTAACCCAGACCTACTGAAGGCGAGACTCCAGGGGTGGGGCCCAGAAACCTGTGTTTTAACAAACCCACCAGGCAGTTCTGATGCACAGCGTACGTATGAGAACCTCTACTCTCAACAAAATCAAGACCAATTAACATCCCAGGAGAAATTGTGCAGCAAGATCGCGGAGCGGCTGGCCGTGATCTTCTCCAAACTGTACAAAATCAGAGAAGGGCCATCTGGAACAGGCCGTCTTTGTCCCAGTTTTCTAAACATGGGGGAAAGATGGACACTCGTGAGTTCTCATCAACCCCAACCCAGAATTTTAAAAAGATGTTCAAGGCAGTGGCTCTTGGACACCTTAACATGGAGCAGTAAACATCAAGAGCAGATGCGCTTGCTGGAAAATACCAAGTACATGGTCTCTTTTCTGAGGAAGGTGGACAGGGAGACCTGGGGTCAGTGTAGTTATTTCGTGTCTTCATTTAAGTCGGTACTTTGACAAAGTGTTTCTGGAGCAACATAGAGAACTGTGATCCAGCTGACAGTTCAAGGAGTAAAAGGGAACAAATATTAACTCTCTTCTCAGAACAACCTTGTAAGAGAGATACTATTTTCATCCCCATTTTGCTCATAAGGAAACAGGCTCAGAAATGTCAAGGGAATTGCCCAAGGTCACTCCAATGAGGAGGAGGGAGATAAGAATCCCTGCAGATAGGCTCCAAAGGTCTCTACTCTTCCCACCCCCACCCCCCCGCTTCTCATGCACTTGACAGATAGACTGGCCACTGTCTGTCGACCACTGATGCACAAAAGACTTTAATCAGATTAACATCGACGTCATGGAGATCTCTAAGAACATGGCACCAACGCCCCCGTCCATTTTTACCAATAACTTAAATGAGTGTGTCAGTCATCTGCTTAGCAAATTCATAGGTGATAGGACTTTTGGAGGAGTCCCAGTATTTGGAGTATCAGAGTTGAATCTGAATTTCTCTTCATGGGCTAAAGCAATAAGCCAATCTAAGGGGAAGTACTTTAGTACGGACAAATGCTAGATTCTCTACTTTGATTCTAAACAATTGTACGGGTACAGAGGGGTGAAGAGTGCCAACCCCCAGCAGGTTTGTGGCTGCTTAAAGGGATAAAGTGATCTTAGGTCACAGCAATGGATCTATAACGTCTTTGAGAGTCAGGAAGGTCAGCAATGAACATGGTCAAATCCCACTGGGAGAATCATATCCTGTTTTCGGTGCCAATCTGGAGAGGGACCACAGCGGCAGAGAAGTTTGGGAGTTGAGAAGTTAGGCAGAAGCATAAGAACAATCCTTAATTTAACCAAGACTTATAGACAACTAGAGGCTCCAGGACTGTGCTGGGAAATGCAAAAATCCATGGATCAAGGCTCCTGCCCTTGAGGGTCTCACAGATTTGGCCTGTGAGGTTCCAGGTATAGAACTAGGTTTGGGAGAGGATATACAGGAAGTCAGGTTCCAGCTGGACACTGGGAAGAACATTCCAACAGCTAAGGGTCATCAGACATGAGCTTGGCTGCGTCTTTGGAGGTGGTGAATCCAGCATCCTCGGAGATGTCCAGGCAGCAGTGAATGCCCCTTGCTGGGCCACAGAGAGGGACATCCACATCACACAGAATTGGTGCATTCGTTCGCTGGTGTATTCGTTTGCTGCTGAAATAAAGGACCACAGACTGGGTGGCCTAGACAACAGAAATGTAGTGTCTCACAGTTCTGGAGGCTGGAAGCCCTTCTGGGGACCAGAATCTGTGCCAGACCTCTCTCTCTTTGGCTTGTAGAGGGCCATCTTCTTCATTCTCCCTGTATGCCTGTCTGTCTCCAAACTTCTTCTTTTTATAAGGACATCAGTCATGTTAGCTTAGGGCCAACTCTACTGACCTCATTTTAACTTAATTACCTCTGTAAAGACCCTATCTCCAAATAAGGTCACGTTCGGAGCTACTGAAGGTTACTACTTCAACAAACAAACTTTGAGGAGACACAAGTCAGCCCATGACATTCAGGCTAGAGAGCCAGCCTTGGCGCTCAGAGGCTCTTGGATCCGGCACACTCGTGCTAAGAGTCGCTGAGCCCTTGGCTCTAAATCTCGAGACCCTTGCCCACCTGAGGCAGGAACTGGACCTGGGCATTGCACGGACCCTGCGCAGAAGGGCTGCCCTTCGGCTCCCAGGACCCCTGCCCCAGCCTTGGTGGCCCTTCCAGGGGGCTTCTGGCTCTGCCAGCCTGCAGAGTGGCACAGTGCCCTGGCTGCCTGTTGGCAAGGGAGGTGAGCATCCAGGAGGAAGGTTGCCCAGGCGATGGAATATGGCTGCAGGAATGGGAAACTGGTCAGCAGCTGGTAGTGAGCGGCTCTAATTCAATTACAACAATGAGGAAGGCTGTGACCCACAGAGAGGGCGGCCCGCTGGCAGGAAAGCAGCCTGCTGGCCAGCCTGTCAGCCACCCAGCCCACTGGTCTGGCACAGAGGAGGCCTGTGAGTTCGTGCTTAATTAGGCGCCAGGAGTGCTGAGCCTAGGCCCTAGGGTGGCACTGATCCAGGGGGGCACCCCGGCCAGGGCTGGAGCACAGATCCAGCCAAGTAGGCCGGCTGCCTGTCAGTGGGAAGCAGAAACCTCAGGACTGCAGGGCAGGCAGGGGGAGGGAGTAAGTATGGTGTCGAGAATAAGGGGGGAGACTGGCACAGGTTGGAGATGCCCCCTCCCAGATATGACCATCGGAGTCCAGAGTGTGTCCCTAGGGCCAGCCACAAGAGGTGAGTCCTCGTCTCCTCCAGTAGACATGAAGTGTGGAAGTGTGGAATTATATTCTATGGTGGCGTTACCTACAGAAAGGAGGTCTGAGCTACTAAGATATAAGTAGCATTTGGTCATTTTTAATGGATCGTCTTTTTTTTTTAATAGCAATGTTCATAGTAAAGAGAAAAATCCAAATGGTATAGTATAAAAGGATTTAAAGTAAAAAGCATGCTCTCCTCCACAGAGGCAGCCTGTTGAACTAGTTTCTATGTATACCCTTCTGGAACTATCTGCTTTCACACATAAAGGATCAGACTCACGGCACCTTGCTAAATTCTGGAAATTATTCCATAGTGACATGCACCATCCCATTCTCCTTCACAGTTGCCTAGCATCCCACGGTGTCTGGACCATAATTTATGTAAGCAGAAGCCATCGGTGGGCATCCGGGTTTTCCCGATGTTTTGCTGATATAATCATTGCTACAGAGATTGTCTTGTACTGACACCTGCTCTTTAGACATGCCATTGCTAAAGAGAGACAGATAGATGCTTTGCTGGTTTTTAATCGAGATTACCAAATTGCCCTCCCTAGAGGTAGGTACCAATTTGCACTCCCACCTACGATTATTGAAAATGCCTGTTTTCCTATAACCTCACCAACACGGTATACTATCTACATTCGTTATCTTTGCCAAGCCAGTGGAAAATAACATCTGATTGTTGTGTGAAATTGGATTCCTTTAATTATGAAAGAGGTTAAATATAATTTTTTTTTTTCTGTTTGGAGTGGAATCCGTTTAGAGTCCAGAATCCAGCCAGGGAAACGGTCTTACATGGTCCCTGCTGAACCCCAAGGGACAGAGGGAATGCTGTGTGTGAGCAGCAGTCTCTGGACTCCCCGAGGGGCCCAGCTGTAGCAGGAGGAACCCCTCAAATACCCAGTGTTATATTTTTCCTCCTTTCTTTTGGCAACATATTGCCCAGGGTGCTGATAGCCTCTCCCAGCCTGAGCTGCAGACCTGGTGGCTGTCTAGAAGGGTTTAGAGTCAGGCTGGGCTCCTTCACCTCCCCTGCCAGGGCCTCCAAAGGGAATCACTAGCCTGTGCTTGCTTGTCTTCACTCATTGCTTACCCACAGAATTTTAAACTGTAGAGGAGGAGAAAGGTAAGTAAATGAGTCATTATAACCAAGCAGGGCTAAGTGCTGTGGTGGGAAAAAAACAACATACATGACATAAAGCCATCCAGGGAGGTCCAGGAAGGCTTCCTGCAGGAAGTGACATCAAAGCTGAGACCATAAGAAGAGCTGCCAGCCAGGAGAAGTGTCCTGGAAGAAACCAAGAAGTTCCTCGTGGCGGCGCAGCTGCGCGTGCCCAGGGGTGGGAGGGTTTCAGGCCCAGATCTCAAGCGCTTCACAAGCCCAGCTGGAGCCACTGGATGTTATCCTGTGGGCTCCGAGAATCTTGGGCAGTGTTTGGTGGCAGGGTCAGACTAGCGTTTAGCCTGGCTTACTTGGGTGAGAGCACTGGCTTGGCTAACAGAGGCCAGGGTGACAGGACTCAGCCTCGAGCATCCCCAAGGCCTGACCTGCTCTACACTCCAGCCGCAAACTCTGAGACAGAATCTCCCGCTCTCCATCACCGCAAAGCTGGGCAGCCTCACCTTGAGAGGTGCCCCAGGAGGCCACAGCCCTAAACAGTGCTGCCAAGGAGAGGACAGCAGTGGGCTGCGGGGCCTTCTGATCAGGGCCCAGGTGCTGATGCGAGTGGAGCCTATGGGCCCGACAGTCCTGTCCCCAGATGTGCGGCTGATCTTGCACAGAGCATTGCGAGGGTCCCTTGATGGCCACCTGTGAAGCAATGCTGCTTCCTAAGGACCTGAGCTATAACCCATAAAGTGCTTTTAGCTTCTCAGAGCCCTTTTGGTCCCATTCTCCAAGCGCGGGAGCCACCATGCCTGCCGAGCCTGAGCGCAGGAATCCAGGGAGAGGGACGAATGCGCTTTGGAGATGATTCTACAATCCTCATTTATTGCTGTCCGTGCTCATAAAATAACGGCGCTTAATCGTCCTGGCAATTGGGGTAAACAATCTGAAAAATAATTAGGGCCTTCTCTGAGATTACTTTGCCTTCTAATTAAAATCTCAAGACTGGGATATTAAAGGTGCATTGTCAATACAATGTCTCAGAGGCACCCAGCTAACCTCATTTGGGAAGGCAAAATTAATTAGTTTGTGTTTTAACACCCAGCTGTTATCCTAAGAAAAGAAATGGTCTACAAGTTGGCCACACACACCACATCCCTAAATTGGCCAGAGCAACTGAGGAGATATAAAGGAAATTGAGAGTGATTTGTTCCTGCGTAACTCAGTCAGCTTCTATTACAACCTGCTCATTAAACGGCGCCCCCGCGTCCCTGTCAGACATTGCTCAGGAATTCTTGTTTACCCAGGGAGGCGGAATAGGAAATGAGTGGGTCCCTCTGTGCCAAGGAGCTCTCGATGCAGTCTGGAGCTTCGTTTGCTATTAACACCTTGCCCAGGGACCGATTCTGGGTGAACAGCCTGGCACCGGATCTGAAAGGTTGGGCGTTCTATTCCTGCCCAGCCGGCCACGTCACAAGCTGTGTGTACCACTGGCATCTCCATTTCTGCTGTTCTGCTACTTCCCATTTTTCAATTCCATTCGAGTCCAACATTTGCTGAGGCGCAATAGAAGCCAGGATAATCATTCTAAGCTGTGCTACAACAACAAAGCCCGAAACCCTCGTGGTTTAGCACAACAGAAGTTTATTTCTCATCCTTGTGAAGTGTGATGTGGGTTGGCAGGGGCTGTCTTCCATCCAGTGATTCAAGGATCTAAGAGTCTTCTACCTTAGGCTGGCACTCTCTGTACAGGAGGCTCTGATTTCTCCAAGGCAGGAGAAAAGAAAGCGGGGACCTACCCTTGAGGAGCAATGGCCCAGAAGGGACATATTTCGTGTCACAGCCTATCGGCCGGAACAGGTCACATGACCCCAGCCCAATTACAAGGGATGCTGAGAGACATAGGGGAGTGCATTTGTATTTGTTGAATGCTACTCTCTGCACGGTGCCTGGGCTGCACGACGCATTGAGTGAGGTGCCTTTGAAACCCCTACAAAGGAGTGCCAAGGATGGCCCTGCCCTGGGGGAGACCACAGCGCAGCTTTGCATGGAACACCAATGGTAATGAATTATCAGCCCAAGTTAATAAGGATAATAGCAGTAGTCACAAAGCTCGTGATAATGGGGTGGAAGTGATTAACTCAGGTTGAGCTGGGTGGAACAAAGGAAACATTCCCAGGAAGACATGATTCATATGCCGAGTTTTAGAGAAAAAAAAAGAAGAGCGTTCACCAAGGGGACAGGCAGAGAGGTAAGGTGCATCTAGGGGTGTCGGGGGGTGGGGGTGGGGGGTTCTAGCACATGTCTGTGCAACCTCAGGCCCACCTCTAAGCTATTTGGACATTGCACCAGATTAAATTCTTCCCTGACCCTCTCAGAGCAGAACACTGATGGCCTGAAAAGAAATCCATTTCTTGCCCTGCTAAGGCTTTACTATCAGAAAATAAACAAACCACAAATCCCTAATATGGCATGTGGCCGGTGTTAGGGCTTGAATTTGCTCAGGGAGTGAACGGTCAGTAAGATGCTGTCCTGTGGGGACACTGGCAGTGGCTCACGTGTCCCTCCTAGTGTCAACATCAGCTGTAGCCAGCTCATTTCCAGCCACCACCCACCCAGGGGGCAAAAACGGCCCAAGAATCAGGAGTGGGGAAGCTGCATTTCACCTGAGCTCTACCTATGTAACCAGGTGAATGAGAAGTTTGCCTCTTAGGCAAGTCACCCAGGACCCCCACGTCTTCCTCTGCAAACTGAAAGACAGGTTCATCCAGGAAACCTGTGGGTCACCCACAGACATGGTCTGTTGACTCACACAATGGGGCTTCGCATGATGTTTTAAAACTTGTTTAATTAGTTGCCAACATTTAAAAATTTGGACAACATGCATAAAAATCCAGATTTCTGATACTATTTAAAAAAGAAAAAGAAAAAAACACAGAAAAGTTGGCACCACCAATAAAACGGGCTACTCCTTTAGGAGCCACAGTCCCCACCACTCCCTATTGCACTGGCAGTACTGAGGCCTGGTGTTGGTTTTCCTTACATAAACCCCAACGCCTGGCTCACTTAATTATATCCCCTGGGCTAGATGAGTCCTCCAGGCTGATCATCTTTAAACCTCTGACTATTCTTTATGCTCTTTTCCCTTCTTTTCTCTAACTATGCTTCATTCTTAGGTTCTCTTGGCAAAACCACCTACCAGTTAGAGCACGGCTTCTTAGCCTTGGTCACATATTTGAATTACTGGGGTATGTTTTAAAAACCCCAGTGTCCAGGCTGCACCTGGAAGTGGGACCCAAGATCGGTCCTCTCAAAGCTCCAGGTGATTCTAGCCTGGACTAAGCACCACCGAGTCCAAGCTGGAAATGCAATGGGCTCGCTCAGGAACAGGTGAGGCCCTGTTACTGGAGTTGGTGAAGCCAAGGCGGATGAGCCCTTTGCAAGGAAGTGTTGGAAGATCCAAACAGTGCTCCTAGAGGTCTTCCTGCGTCTCCCTATCTTTGCTTCCAGGGTCCTGACCAGCTCGGCTCAGCCCCATGAGCTTTTCTGCACTACAACGGCAGAGGCCAGGAGCACGGCTGCAAAGCCAAGAACATTCCTAGCTGGCCCTTCACAGGAAAAGTTTGCCAGCCTCTTCTCTAGATTCCAGCAAGTCAAGGTCCAGCCCTGTCTACATGGGTGACCTTGGGCAAGCCACTTCCCTCTCTGAGCCTCCTATCTGCACCTGTACCTACTGGCAGGCTTGTAGTGTGTCCATAAATCACGTCTGTGAAAGTGCACGGCATAAGGAGGGTTCCGTTGCTTGGTAAATGGTGGCTGTCAGTCCTCCGTGAAGAGAACTGGGAATCAGTCACCAGAATGTTCCCTTTGGCTCCTGGAGCAGCAGGCAGCAGGCTACTGGACAAGATAAAATTTTCCTCTTCCTGGAAGGGATAATTCACAAACTCATGCTTCTTTTTTTGTTTATTTTCTTCCCCCTCACCCCCTTTTTTTTTTTTCAGATACTGGCTGACCAACAAAGTCCACATCAAAAGACCCACCACCGGTCTCTTGATGTACACCCTAGCCACACGTTTCTGCAACCAGATCTACCTCTACGGCTTCTGGCCCTTTCCACTAGATCAGAGCCAGAACCCTGTCAAGTACCACTATTACGACAGCCTCAAGTACGGCTACACCTCCCAGGCCAGCCCCCACACCATGCCCTTGGAGTTCAAGGCCCTCAAGAGCCTGCATGACCAGGGGGCTTTGAAACTGACGGTCGGCCAGTGCGATGGGGCCACGTAAGGTGGGCACCCCGTGGGACTCAGTGGCTCACACTTCCTGCCAGCAACACCACAGGCAGATGGGAGTCAGGGTGGCACAAACTATAGAACAAGCAGGCTAGTGGTTTTCTTTGTTAAAGTGTTAAACAGTGACCAGAATATATATATCTATACCTGCATATATATATTGACCTGAGTATCTATAACTGTGTGGTGTTCGTCTAGCATTAGGCAGATAAGCCACAAGAAGAAGGTGTGGAGAAACCCACCGGCACCGGATTGGGACTCAGTCCATCTTTGGGGGTGGAAGGACTTGACGCGAAAAGAAGCCAGTCCCATGACTTTGGATGACAAACTGCCTCCCAGGTTGGAGGGATCTTTGGGCTAATGGATGAATGGAGAGCCGCCTGTTGGCAGCTGCCCCAAGCCTCTGAGATATGTGGAGCCTGGGTGAGCCCAGGCTCTGAGGGGACAGCTTGACCCAAGTCTAAAACAGTGCTGTTCACGCAGGAGGGAGGTCAGTCTGTTCAGCCCGGCAAAGGAGCGCAAGGACACCTTGCAGAGACCACGTCAGAGCTGAGGGTCTCGTTCCACCTACTTAAAAGAGTCTAACTGCCCAAGGGACAAACCACGGTTGACCCACCCATCCCAGACGGGCCTCCGCAGCTGTGGGAAGAAGGCTAGAGGAGACACAGTGGACAGTTCATACTCTGGCTTTGCAAGAACTGCCAAGAACCTGGGATGTAGCAGACAGACAACACAAAAGAGCTGTTCCAAATCATGTTTTTGAAAAATCTGAGGCCAGCTGCTAAGGGGCGGAGCTCCATCCCAGAATAAGACAGAAGAGTGTCCAAAATGTGGGGTGATTCTGGACGTTCTTTACACTCATTTGACTCCAGCAATGAGGCAGGGTCCCTGGGATGTCACCCTCCAGGTTAGCCCCCGTCCTGCCCTGTTAGAATGTCACATGAGGGACCGTACTGTCCCCTTCTGCCACCAGGGAAGCCACAGCTAAAGCTTGAAAGGGCACTGTGAAGATAAATGTCATCCTTTTTAAAATATATATGATTGCCTTTCTGGGTGCCTCACAGAGCCCCAGAGTATGAGACCTGGAAGAATGTTAAACATCTACCACCATTTCTCTGCAAAAATCCACTCTCTTTGTTTGCTTTCTGCATTGTGCACTCTGCAGGGCCTCTACACCAGACTGCTGTATCAATGTCACTTTCCTGTCACTCCCCCATCCTGGTGGTCACACTAGCCAGCGCCAGGCTCCAACCTTGTTCTCAACTCCACAGGTAAAGTTTTCAATATCCACCCCCACTACCATCCTCCCCGCGGAGGCAATGATTTTAGAATTTTGCAAAATCCTTTTTTCCACCTATTAAGATTAGTAGTGAAGACTTCTTTTTTTTTTTTTTTTTTGCCCAAACCAAATACTGGACATAATCTCCCCAGGGAAATCTGGGCTCGATGCCAGGAACTTAGGGTCTGGAATCACAGGTCACATACAGATACACAGTAACCGGCCTGATTTGTTAGGTGTATTCCCTTGCCTGATAAATAATGGTATTTTAAAACGTATCTGGAAGATAAGTAAAAAACCATTATCTTGAAGGTGAGGGGAGTTACATGACCAAGATCTGCTCCCAAGCATGAGAGACGGGACATAATTAATCAGTGGCAATTCGGAACAGGACATTTGCTCTAAATTAAGGGCTGATGGGAAGCGAGTGGAGGCGATCCTCAGAACCGTGAACCCCACACATGGGCGCTGCAGCTCCCGGCCACCTCTGGGACGCTGCATCTCTGTGTGGCTCTGTTGATGCTTGAAGTCCGAAATCTGGGATTTGTGTTATAAAATGAATATTTTAAAAACAACAGCTCCAACAGACTCTGTGGGAACCAAGTGGTTTGGACACCTCACAAGAAGTGGAAGTAATTCGTTTACTGTTTTATGCTTCTCCAGGGCCTTTCACCTTGCGGACCTCAAAGGCCCTGGGAGATATTTAATTCCTGAAGCTCACAGTGCCCCGGGGAACAGGTGCAGTTGGCAGCAGGGCCTCAGCAGATTAGCCTTGGCCTTGGACTCCAGACGGCCCTGTGGGGAGCCCCGGCGTCGGGTCCTGGTGTTCGCCACCAGCACCCCTCCCCGCAGGGAGCTAGCAGCCCAGTGCTCTTTGGGAAACGCGCTTTTCTTTCTGTTCCATATTGGTCTTGGCTGCTCAGACGGATGCCGTGAGAGGTGAGGCAGAAGGAGCTCTCACGCCTGCCTACAGGTTCTCTGGAGAGAGGCTGGGGACCCGGACCGTTCTCACGCCTCCTCTCCCCGCTCAGGGCCTGTGCTGCCGACATGGCGCAAGCTCCAGGGGCCTGGATTTCCCTCACGCCCCCTCCTGCTCTGCCTGGACACAGCACAGCTAGCCTGGGGCCCCACGGAGGCCCGGCCTTTACCTGATGCATTGCCTCGCCTGCAGTGGTCACACGCACTCCGAGAGCAGGCCGTCGGTCAGTCGGCCTCGGCCAAGCGACCCTTACGACCACCTCCTGGGACCGCCAGCCAGTCCCCACCATCACCCACACCCTAAAGGCCCTCAGACCTCCGTGCACCTCAAGTCCCCAACTGACCCCCACCGTCCGCCTCCTCCTTTGCTGGGGAGACGGAGCCCTCGAAACTGGGATCTCTCCGCCAAACCTCCGCTCCCTTACCTCCCTTTCACGTTCCTCCTCCCATTTCCGAGGAAGCACCTTGGTCCTCTTGCCAGTGAGTCGCCCTCATGCCCTCAGCCACGCCTCTACCACGTCCTCTGGTTCCCACACAGACGTTTCCCCCCAGTCCAGCTCCTGCAGCCTGCTTGCTCACCTTCCCCTCACCACCAGACCTGGGAATGGGTGTCAAGGGCCCCAGCTGCCCTGCCTCCGTGCTCCCAGGACCAGCGACTCTGTGCCCCCAGGGCGCCCGTCACCAGCTGTCCCTCTGCAGCACTTGGCTGTCCAGGGACCCCTCCCAAACACTCCCCGTCCCTCTGCCCACAATGCCATGCGCTCGTGGTTCTTCTCCTCCCTTCCCAATGCTGCTTCATCATGTATGTATGTATGTATTTATTTATTTGTTTATTTATGATTAATTTATTGACCCCCTTACCTTGATCTGAAAAGGGGCCAAGGTAGGTCTGATCATCACATTCCCTCTCTCCCCTGGCCCCTCTACGTAGACGTTTCCTGCATCGCATCCTCTCCTCTGTGCCCTTTTGTTTCATCCCACACTCTCCACCCACGACCTCACGCCCTGCTGTGGGGCCATCCTCCACGCTCCCTGCAGCCCAGGTCCTCTTCCGAGTTCTGGGCTCAGACTGCACTCGCTCACTGGACCCCCACCTCACCTGCTCCACCAGAGCCATAAACTCATCTCTGAAGCCAAGTGTATCATCTCTGCTTCCCTTCCTCTATGATTAAAAGCCCCATATGGGATCCTTTCAACCACCCAATTCTGAGACCTAAAAGTCATCTTCAGCTCATCTGCACACATTCCCTCGCTCTTCCTTCCCACTAGCACAACCCTGGCCTTCTTACCACTTGGGTGATTTCCTTAGCGGGCTCCTCTCCCAGATTTCCTCCAGGCATGCTTGCACATTCTCCAGTCCATCCCGATCATGCAGAGCGAATTTTTATCTCCAGCCATTCACACATTTTTACAAGTGGCCGTCACCTGCAAAATATGACATTACAAAAAAATGACCTACAGACCACCCAGTAAGGCCCATTCTCCCTTCACACCCTGAGCTGGTCCATGCAGAATAGCTGTCATTCTTGGGAGGGGTGCCTGGTTTCCCTGTCTCTGTGCCTTCGGTCCTGCTGTTCTCATCTGGCATATTCTCTTCTGTTTCCTGCAAGGCCCACACAGAAACCACGTCTTTCATGAAGCGCTCCCTGATCTACCAACTGCTGGGATCGCTCCCTCTGCTGAACCACCGTAGCACTTTATTTGTACCTTTCTCATGGCACTTACCATATTCTGCCTTGTATTATAGTGACTGTGCCCTTGTCCTATGACCGTTCTTAGATTGTAAGCTCACCAAGGGCAGGGACTGTGTTTTATTCATCTG
This sequence comes from Phataginus tricuspis, assembly GCA_029783875.1. Taxonomy (NCBI): domain Eukaryota; kingdom Metazoa; phylum Chordata; class Mammalia; order Pholidota; family Manidae; genus Phataginus; species Phataginus tricuspis. The sequence continues at coordinate 15,460,831 of JAQQAC010017683.1, read as the reverse complement.
TGCCCATCACAGCACCAGGGTGGTGCGTAGCACACCACAGTTGCTCAATAAACGTTTGTTGGATTAAATCCTTAATGCCTGTCAAGGGCCGTATGATTAATGAGGTCCTTTGGCATCTGTAATGTCCTAAGAACCTCTGAAAAATCATGTGCCAATTGGGCAGATGCAGAAATCATCGTACCAATTGTATATATCATAAAACTGAGGCAAAAAACTGCATGAAGCCCCAAAGCTCATGGCAGACTTAACACCTGGGTCTTCCCATCCCCACTCCAGGGCTTTTCCCGTCAGTCCTTATGTTTGGGTCACTTTATCCCAAAAACTGACCTTAAGCACAGTCCAGGCATCACTTTTGCAGAATCAGGTGGACCCCGGTATAGACGGTAGCCTCAATGCCCATCGACACGGGCAAAATATCCCTCCTTCTGGGGAGGACAAAAGCCACTCAGGTTTCCCCAGGCCCAGAGGGTGGAGCTGTGGGACCTCATAAATCATTCCCGCTGCCGCTGTCACGGGGTAGGAAACCATCTGTCCAGATGGCAGAGACCCACAGCTCGAGGGGGCTGCTGTTTGATAAATCTCTTCATGCCTAATTAAGGCTCCCCTTTCAGAATGAATGGAATGGGGCATTTGCGGAGGCCAGTCATGCGTGCTGCCTCATGAATGCCCCAGATGGTGTCCCGGGACACTGCAGTCTGCCCCCGCCCACCTGTCTTTCCTGTGTGCTGTGAGATGTCATCATCTCTTCCCATCTTCACCCTCCCCAGGAGAACACCATTTTGCTTCGCCTCTCCAGGGCTCTGCCCGTTGGCTTCCACCAAGAGCAGGGTGAGCCTGGAGGTCCCAGTTGCCGCTCTTAGGAGCTGACCTGGGGCGAGGTGGAGAGACGGCAGGAAGGGAGGAGGGTGGCAAGCACTCTGAACCATCCCTCGGGGAAGCAAATACACAAGGGGCTCTGTTCTGCGGCAGGCCACCCGCAGCACTGGGAGGTGTCCATGGTTGCTACCGAAAAGCAACAGCTTTATCACCCTTCATGATGAAGATAAGAGTTTAATTTCTGTCCTTAGCAGTCAGGTGGGGCCAGATCCCACATCCAAAGGCTTTGCAAAGCCACCGAACCCCAGGCCACCCAGTTGGTCTAAAATCAGCCCAGCTGTCTGCAGCCAGTGCCCACTAGAACTGCGCGGCAAGGATGCCAATGGTCCCTCGTGGTCCTTCCCAGTTTCCTTACCACCCCCTCAGCAACCCTCCTCCCCCTAGAACTTGGGGTAGAAAATAGGATTCCTACAGGATTCCAAAAACTGTGTCAGGAGAGACCCCAAATGCTCCAGCCTCGACAACATGTTCAAATATTAAAGGGGCTTCTCTGAAACTGCCCCAGCACCCACTTCGAGCAGCCAGTCCTTGGGGAGTTAATAGGAAATGAGAAGTGGGGGGCCAAGAAGTGAGGAAACTGCCCTATGCCCCACGTGGACCCTGCAGGCCAGCCCGGCCGAGGAGGAGAACAGAGTCCATGCCGAACATTGAGGGGAGGCAAGCCGGCATGGGCTCTGCAAGACCCCCCTTCGGTTTAGTTCAAAACGCCCTCGTTTTCTAAAATGAGGTTGTCACGGTGGAACTGCTAGACAGAGTCTGTGAAGGGATGACTGGCTCATCAGAATAATTAGCACTTAGTGGGAGTTGCACGTTGCAAAGAGGACTCACCCTGGCGTGAGCTATTTTGCTCAAGGGAAGCCAGCCTTGTGCATTCCGGTTAAAGTTGCAGCTGCTGGTGTCTTCTCATCTGTAAAATGGAGAAGAAGGCACCTTCAATGAAAATAAAGGATGGGGAAGAGAGAGAAGTTGTGTAGGGGGAGCTGGTGGGCGAACGGGTTCGATAGAGCAAATGAACTGCTGGCTGTGTGTTTTCAGGATTCTGCTTGTGTGATCGCCCTGCTTAAACATGTCAGGGGCTTTCCTTCACTCTTGGGAGAAAATTCCAAGCATCTTACCATGGCTCACAGGATCTCGAAGCCTCCTCCACTCTGGTTCATTACATATACCAGCCCCACATGCCTTTTTGCTCCTCCTAGAACTTTCCAGACTTGTTCCAGTCTCAGGGCCTTTGCACTTGCTGTGCCCTCAGTCTGGAAAGCTGCTTCACCAGCTCCTTGTGGGCTGCCTCCTCCTCATCTTTCAAGTCTCAAATTGAAGGTCACCTCCTGGGGAGTCCAGGTCTGGTCTCCCTCAACTAATTACTCTCTATTCCAGGGTGGTCTTCAGAAACTATGTGAATTACCTTATTTATGTTGTAGTTCTCAATCCTAAGAAACTTCATCAAAGATACCCACACCCAGACCCCACTCTAGATAAGGAAAATCAGGATCTCTGGAAACTGATCAGGCAGGTCCTATTTTTCACAGACTCCTTGCAGTGCCCAGCCAGGATGGAGAAATGCTGACATGCTTTCTCCCTTGCTCAGGGCCTGCCTCCCCCTCCAAAATGTAAGCTCCATGGGGGCGGGGGCCTGTCCCACACATTCACTGAAGCATTCCCAGCTGCTGGAACTGTGCCTAGCATGGAGTAGGCACTTAAAAAAATAAGCACTATCTGGATGTGTGAGTGCTTTGAAGGAAGGTGCTCCCTGTTGACCCCCAGAGCAGGATGGAGTCCCACCTAAAAAGCAAAGAACCAGGGCCTCCCCAAGGGAAAAGGGACTCAGCTTGGCCCTGCATCCACGCCCTATGCAAGGTGCCTCCATGACGCCTATCTGGACAACAGCCCTGTGTGTTTTATTGCTCCTATTTTATAGATTAGATTACCAAGGTTCTCAGAGGTTACAAACATGTTCCTGATGCCAAAGCCAATGCTTAGCATGAGCCCACCGTGCAAGCCCCTGAAGGCCACGTAATGCTCTCAACCTCTTCGTCTGGGCATCGGAGAGCCTGCATGCAAGGAGGAAGAAAATAGGTTCTCTCTCCTTCCACCCAGAATTTCCACAGGCTACTGCTCTGCGCTGGCTTTTCCTGCAGGCAGAGCTGACATAGACCCAGAACACACTTGCGCAGCACTGTCTGTTCCTTGCCGCTTGGCTAAGAGCTACCGCCTTAAGCTATCACCACCCCCAGGTGCCCCCATGCTGCTCTGCGGCCAGGGTCCATTCGGATTGGTCAGAGCCCCTCTGAGTTGTCAACTATTTTGCATATCACCTCCCACCTCCCCCCCCCACACACACACACTCCCAGGCCCTCCAGGCAAGAGGGCTGCTGGGGCACCTGGACCACAGGGCAGGGCACCAAAGCCTCATCTCATTGGTGTTTTCCAGAAGCCAGGCCTGGCCGGCTTGCCTCCTGCTTGTTTTCCATGATATCCTTGACCCAGAGCAGATGTTCCATGCAGCTCATGTGAGTACAGATAGCAAATTCAACTGTGGTGGCATCGAGAGGCACAGAAGGACAGGATCTTAGGAGAGAGTGAGTCAGGACTGGGAATGGGAAACGATGGCCTTGAATAATGTCTGTGGGGCACAAAAGGGCTGGAGATTGATGGGAAATGGAAGGAGTAGCAGAGGGCCAGAAAAGAGCAGATCACATTTACTTTTTTTTATTGGAATAGTTGATATACAATATTATATTCGTTTCATATGTACAACATAGTGACTCAATAATTATATACATTACTAAATGCTCACCACAGTAAATGTAGTTACCTGTTACCGTACCAAGATATTACAATATTATTGTTATATTCTCTATGTTGTACCTACCCTCCTATGACTAATTGATTTTATAGTATTTCTTGAACATGAACTAAATGCTTCACATGAACTCATTTAATCCTCACAGCCATCCCTTGAAAGTGGATGCTATTATTATGCCCACTTCATAAACGAAGCAGCTAAGGCGAAGAGGTTTATTAACTTGCCCAAGTTCAAAAAGCTAGAAGTGGTTGAGCTGGGATTTGAACCCAAGTCCTCTGGTTGCAAAGTGGTGCAGGAAGCCCCTAAGCTTCTCCTCGGCCAGCATCTCTCAGTTCCCTGAGGGTTACATTAGCCTTGTCCTGAGGGATCCAGCCAGTTCCCACCAGTGCTGTTCACACCGATCTTAGCCACCACCACCCGCCCACCCCCAACAAGCTGTCACCTCCAGGCCCACAGAGTGGACATGCTCTTTAGTACAGTGACAGTGACAGGCTCTGGCTGCACACCCTTGAGCCCTGTGGATGCAGCTGCTGCCTTTTGAACTTGGCAGGGAAGCTGGGACTAGACATCCCCCTGTGCACATACCAGGCCACGGGCCCAGTGTCTAGAGATGACATGGGGGCAGCCAAACCACAGGATGCTAGAAAAATGTGGACTCGCCCTCTGGCAGAGGCCAGGTTGGAAGCCAGAAGTTAGACTAGCGAAGCAGAGAACAGAAGCAGATGAATAAAAAGCAAGAACACAACAGATAACAGGGTGGGAAAGGTCATGGTGCTCCCCTGTGAACTCTGCAAGATGTCACCAGCTGCCCTAGTCAGGACCCTTGCTCTAACAGCCTGCCTCAAAATCAGGTATCACACCAGCAGAGAAGGGGCCTCCAGCCCTCCTTTGAAGCCCTCCTTTGCATCAGGAAATCTGGGGGCCCCAAAACACCCAGGCCCTAACCTTTCCTGCAGTGTCCCATCTAAGCAGTGTGGGTCCAGCCACTTCACCTCCTGTCTCTGTTTCTTTATCAGCAAACTATGAATAAGAAGGCCTGCCTGCAGGACTCTGTGGTGACTGAGCCTGACAAGGTCTCTTGAGTCATTACCCACAGCAGGCAACCATGCGCAACAACTCACTGCCTTCTCGGGGCCCCTTTCCAGCCAAGAAGGTGAAGACTTTTGCATGGGAACTGATCAGTTCCCACGTGGCTCAGCCCGCCTCATTGGCTGTTGAAGTGAGTGGTCAGGGCCTGGCAGACAGTAGGCGTTCAATGATGAATGAATACCTGTTGAATGAATGAATGAAAGATGCCCAGCTCCCTGAAAGTTCTTCTGTCCAGCTGCTCAGCAGATGGGCTCCCCCAGGCCTCAGTTTCTGTACCTGAACAAAGTAGGTATGTTTCTCTGCCTCCCGCTACCGGAGAGCACACCTGGGATCGTCACAACGTAGCAGATAGCTACAGGTTTTGAATGCCATTCAGCACCCCTTTACTGTCAACCCCCCTAATTCCCCATGCACACCAGAAGAGGCACTTTTCCCAAATGGCTGGGTGTCCCTGCCACAACCGAGTCAAGTAGCCTTTGTACCTTCCATCCACAGACTGTCTGTCATGAGCCCGCCTCTGCATCGGGCACTTTGTCTAGACTGTCTCCTTCCTCCATTATCTTCAAGCCCAGATTATTCGTACCCATTTTATAGGTGTGGGAGCCAAGGTCACAGCTCATCAGATGCCAGGTAAGTGGCAGAGCTGGCGTCTAACTCAGGTGGAGAACGCCTTCTATGAATCTCTACCTCCCTAATCTATAGAAAATGGAGTGCATTCCTCATTTGTTCATTCACTCATTCACTCATCTCTTCACCCATTTAAGAAACATCAGGGAGTTCCCATGGGACATTGTGGCACACGGACACCCTGTCCTTGCTCCTGAGTCTCACAGTCCGTGGTGGGAGTCGGGGTCACACACACAGCACAGCGGGGTAGGTGCTGATAAAAGAGGAGCTAGCAGATCGCTGCTGGAGGAACTCTCTGCAGAAGGGCACACCATGGAGAAGGACTGGGCAGGGGGCTTCACAGAGAGGGACACGTGAGTTCCTACAGTGAGCGAGGGCTCTCCCTGATGCTAGCTCTTCAACTCACCCGCCCCAGCTCCTTCCGCTTCCACTTGGCCTTTCTCTCTGTGACACCCTTTACTACTAAGGGCGCAGGAGTTTGAAACAAGCCCTAGGGATTGAGTCCATGTGCCTATGAGGACAGCTCCTCTTTCCTCTGCAGACACGTGAACCACAGGGAGAGTGAGGGCTGGGACCCTCTGGCCCCTCTCTCCCCATCCCCCAAAGCTTGGTGACACCCCTGCTCTGGGGCTTTGGGGTGTAGGCCGCATGCACAGTACAAGACCCCCAGCCGTGAGCTCCCCAACAGGAACAGAGCACGGAGAGGACTCCAAGCGTGTGCCTCAGCATGTCTGCTTCAGTCATCCACTCAATATCACCACCACACCGGGAGCAGCAGTGAACTAGCCCTGCTCCGGCCACTGCGGGACACAGTCCCTGGCCCCAGGAGCCAGCCCAAGTCTGATGAGAGGAAACGTTATGCACAACCAATGGCAGAATGAAATAAAAGGGACATGCCAATCCAAGTAGCTGGGGAGATTCAGAGCGGGCTTCACAGCAGAGATAGTAAATGAGCTGGGCCTTGAAGAATGAGTAGGATTCGATGATTGTGTGTGGACTCTCTCAGCTGCTCCCTGGGAAGGTTCAGTCCTCAGTGGAAGCAGGAGACAAGGCAAGGGCCAAGCAGCTGACCGCCACACTGCTGCCAATCTCCACACATTCACAAAAGCCCCCCAGGGTGTCAGCCCTGCCGCCAGCTGTCCAGCCTCACCCCAGGTGAACCTCCTGGATTCACAAGACCCTGGGTAGGTGGGTGACAGTCTCTGCCATGGCAGGAGCAGGAAGGACAGTGCGCCCCGCTGCCCGCAGTGTCCCTGTTTTCTCCCGATCTAAGTCTGTCTCTCGTGCCCACCTCTTCTCCCAGCTGCATCTCTCCCGGGGTGCGGCCAGTAGACCTCAGTGCTCTGGTCCCCACCACAGTCCCCTTGGTTTATCTGCAGTTCTTGTCCCTGTAATACCAGGCATCAGTCCAGTCTTCGTGTAAATGCTACAGGGATTCTCAAGAGGGCTATTCACTACTTAGTCTATTGAGCCACAGATCTGCTTTCTGTTGGTCTTTCTTGGGGAGGAGAGGAGTCTCTCACTGCTCACCAATGGGAGTCCAATGGATAGAGTCAAATGGAGACAATGGATAGAAAGGAGGAACTAAGGATGAAAGCAGGAGCAGCTCTACAGGCTCCTGAGCAGGGGAAGCCGGACTCTCTACTGTCTCTCACAGGAGACCCTATGAATGCACTGGGGGCCGCTGAGTGGGCTTCCAGCTGCTCCACTTGGTCAACAGCCAGTGGCATTCTTAGATCTCCTCACTGTGGCCACACACTGGCTCCCTTCCCCTAATCCTGCCTCTTTCTCCCGTTCCCCACCTTTCAGGACGTGCTCTCTGTATTTACATGACACTTTCCATTCTCCCAACATAACAGATAAATATATCCACACATGTATAAGGGCAACATTTACATGTTTACAAACACCCTACATAGTTTTTAAACACACACATTGCCAACATAGTCATGACCTCCCCTAATACACATGCTTCTTCCAAAACAAAAGATTAGCTGATCAAATCCACCCAACAGCAGAAAACGTTGGAGTTAGAGGGAACCTGTCGCTTTAAATCATCACCTGCAGTCTGGCATGGGAACTCAGGGTTCATGCAAAAGACACGTCCAACCCAGCAACTTCAAGTTCCTCCGGCTACATCCAAGAGGAGAGGGCTCTGAATCCACTCACTCTCCTGTCCTGAGCCATGCGTGTCACCGTCCAGTCTCCAGATGGAGCATCTCCATTGGCCGGCTCTTCTTGGGCTCAACCTGTCATGTCCTCTCCTAGCTTCTGTCCACTCATTACGGCTGTCTTCCATCTGACCCAGCTTACTGAGCAGACCCCTGGCTCATCTCAAGGTCTCTCCAAAGAAATCTCCACCTGGGCAGCCCAGGTGGGCAAGACAGGAATTCCCTGGACCCCACCCACTAGGCACTCCACCCACAGCTGCTCAGGTGGTAGGGCAGGAGAGAGCTGCATTCCAGACTCAGGAGAGAACAGAGGCTCAGACTGGAGGAGCCATCTAAATAGCAAAAAATTGCTTCTTTATCCCCAATCTGGTGTGGGTAGCCATGAACAACTCATGGAAGAGACACATCCTGGTTACTTGATGAAGACTCTCAATATTTGCTCCCTTATCTAGATTGATTTTGTTGTGGAAAATAAGATAACAGGCTCCGAGTTTAAAATAAGGCTTTGTCTTTTACCAAAAACCTGCATAAAGGCAACACTCACACGTAGAAGCAGATGGACAACCACACCTCCATGGCTGAATGCATCAAAATTACAGCTTCCCATTATACCAAGGGACACCTTAGATCCTCTCTGAGAAGTGCCCTGTAGGCTGCAGGAAAGGATGGACATCATGTTTCTCCTCAGGTAAGAGGAAGACAAATCTTATAATTTAGCCAACTCTAAAAGAGCTATTTGAATGAGGTGCAGATGACATTCATTTAAAGAAGTCAGGAGGTTTACCCAGTAAAACATTAAAAAGCTATCATTCATTGGAATTATAGGTTTATTCTTCTCCCCACAGGTTATGTGGATGCACTTTTCTATTATGGGGTAAATCTCTTTATTTCAATTATCTCTTCTCTACCTACAGGCTTATGTGCATCAGTATTAGGAAGATTATTTTTCTGCTCAGATTACATTTTTCTTTGTTCAGTTGATTCTGCTTGAAATTATTCCACTGTCAAGAATTCCTGGTCCAGCGGCAGGAAAAGATAAATAATTTTGAAATCTCACTTCTTACCCAGATGCTTATGACTGCTCATCTTTTCTTCCTTAAGCCCTCCTTGCTAAACTGAGCCAAGCTTTCCTAATTCCCCAATCAACCTTGTTACAATTCAAGCCCCTACAGTCTATCTTTCAAATTTGCAAAGCTTCTTTTTTCTTATGAAAAAATCACAAGACCATTCATTCTCACCAATTTTTCTGTATTTTTAATACTCAGATACATTAGTAAGATTCAGCCAGGTAAATAGATACCTCTCTAAGTATTCCAAATAGGAAGGGATTTAGTGCAGGGAATGAGAGGTTGATCCAATAAAAGTGGATGAACTGAGAGAATCAAGTCAGGGAAAGCCAGAACTAAGTCTCAGGAAATTCGATAGCACAAGAACCCCCAGAAACTGCCACTGGGGCTGCCTATTACTCCAGGGGGAGCAAATGTTACAGGGAGGTCCCAGAAGCCATGGGCAAAACCTCATGTCTACTGTCTCCTGAAGCTCATGTGACTGTCCATCGAGTTGCAGGAATAATAGTGACCTGGTTTTGTTCTACTTCCAAATCATACCTGAGTGCTTCCCAGTGATGGAATCTGGATCAGAATCCTACTGTTAAGAAATGCTGGGAAATGTAGTTCCCAGAATTCTGACACCACAAATATAGCAGAGTTTAGAAGGATGCATATTAGTTTTCCAAATCTAACACACTGAGTGTCTGCAATTCTCTAAGCACTACATTAGTGCCTTTATATATATTATCCACACTTCCCACATGTGGAAATGGAGTTCAGATTCATTAGGTAATTTGCCCAGGACATACAACCAGCAAGTGATCATTGATCTGATCCAGCCCACCCACAACACTTTCCTGCTTCCTACATGGTTTAGGACAGAAACTTTTATGATCTATATCATCCTTGCTGCAATGCATCTTCAGAAACCTGCCAGGAACAAACTTGTCCAGTTCCAAAGCAGCCAGTTTGCATGTCCCCATCTAATAGTGTTTCTATGCAGCTTGGGCCTCCGTCTCCAGTGGCATTCTGTCCCCAGATGCTCGCAATGCTGGCATCCATATCTCCTCTGCCAGTTTCAACCGACCTCTAGTTGTCTGGGGATTGATTGCATACTCTCCGCTTGGCATTGTTAGTTTCCAAGCTGGTATACAGAGGAGGGGTCCCAGCAAGGCCCCAGTCTGACTTCCAGAGGCCTCTTCAGGAGGTCTGTGAAGGCCTCTGAAGGTCTCCTAGTCTCCAGTCCAGTCTTTCAGGAAATACTAGAGTTCCCCAGGATTATTGTCAGCTGCACGTTCAGATGCAATTCAGCTTTCTCCTGGTCTTGCTTAGGGACAATGGAAAATCTCCTGCCACCCACAATGGAGGTCAAAATGGACAGAGAAGAGGAACTGAGGAGAAAAGCAGTGGAAGCTCCTTAAAAAACAGAACTGGGTTAGCAGGACCCTACACTTTTTCTTCTGCCCTAGAGAGAAAAGATCTGTCTTGGCTATGAGGAGCAGTCTCAGTACTTAATGGTGTCATCAGGACCCTACTACGGCTATCATCATCTCCAGGAGACTCGGCTTCCCATTCTGAACAAGGGTGTTATTCTTGGTCTGTCCCTGGGCATGAAGGATATGTGACAAGATTCTAAATCAAAGTCTCCCAAACCAACTACAAGAGGAAGAGATGAGACAGGAATAAATGAAGCATGATAAACAGTGGGATGCCTCAGTGAAAAAGAAAGGGGAAAAACAGTAACAGGAGGATCTACCCTTAATCACACCTGGAGGTGGGGATAGAGGACAGAAGAGAAGCCCATTCTACAAAGTGGTGTCTTTTCAAATATATTTAAGGTGATAAGTTGACATGACAACCATTAAGATGGATGAAAAGGTATTAGAGGAAACAAGGTTGATACCAACACATAGATAAATGGTGGTGCTCTATTGGTGCCTCTAACCTCACGCCCAGCAACGCAGACACCATCAGAGCTTACCCTATGCTCATTCCCAAAGGGAGATCCTAGCTACACTCCTGTCTATACCAGATGATGACTTTGAACTCAGCCTGTTTAACAACAGCATGCCCAATGTGGGGGTCTAGCCTTTCTCAAGAGCTGGGGCACAAAGGGGAGCCCTACCTGCTTTTGACCCAGGTATTGTCCTTGCCAATCCTGAGAGAGAATTTTAAGAACATCATGACTTTCATCACGAAACTGCAATGAGGTTTCCCAGGGACACACTAAGCCATAGCCTAGATTCAAACCAAACTTTTTCTCCTGCATGTGCTAGAGGCAGGAAGCTGGGGTAGAGGGCACAGAGGAGATTATTCCTGTCTTGTAACTCTAAACCCTGGTCCCTACGCATGGCACAGGGCGCCACCAGAGCATAACTCAGAAGGGACTTAGCACTGCACCAGGGAACTGGATAATGTCAAACATTCACATGTAATCTGTAGACAGAAGCCAGGCTTAAGATGAGTCAGATGTGCCCAGGGGAGGTTTAGAAGCAGTGCTGATTAACTGAGTCCAACTAACTTGCTGCACACTGTAGCAGGGTTCAGACTCCAAGCCCCAAGCACAAAGCATCTGTTTGTCCTCCCTTCGGAAAGCACAGACAATGACCCATTCCTCATGGAGACAAAATAAAGCCTGTGGGAGCCTATTCCAGGCTGTAACTTCACCATAGTGTTCCTGTGTGTCACACACACGCTGCCCCGAAGTCTCCCTTCTTTCTGCCCTGTTCTCCAAGGGGGGAAAAGCAGATAAAGTACATGTTTTCAGGTCTTTTATAACTCCCTATAAAGAGAACAAAGTGGGCTTTTATCAAGCCTTAAATCAACAATTAAATATACTTCTAAAACATTAAGAGACACTATGGCTCTTCTCAGTTGTGAAAAGTCCATGATAAACCCACAATACGCCACTCTTCGCATGCTCCAAGTGTATGGCACCAGAGTCACAGCACAACTTTTAGGTCTTGAGGGCATACTTACTGGATGAATTTGTTCTGGATGATGAGTAAGAAAACTCCCTTCCCACATGCAATGACTCTACTCTACCAACCTTCCTCAAATTAACCATGGTCTGTCATCCACAAAAATGCTCCAGAGCTAAGATCTATTTATCACTTTGCTGAAGAGGAGGAAGATAAGGCAAGTAAAATGCCTTTTCTGCTTCCTGATTGGCAGTGGGACAGAGCCACCCCACGTTCCACTGAAAACAACTTGAAATGAGAAGATGTTCATAAGATTCCAGGCATAGTCACCCAACAGGAAAGGGAGTTTTCTAAAAATTGTGAGACCAGGGCTTCTGCATAAAAATGGATTGAAAGCATCCATTTACCTCTACTTCCTTCAGAAGCCCTATAAAATGACCTTTTTCTAAAAAGGAATACAAACCTGCTGAACGGGAGAGAACGGGAGAGAACACAAGAGACATTTGAAAGACAATGGGAACTGATGTGGCTACACTGTAAGCTGGCAGCAGGAAAGGTGGTACCAGGTGCCCAAGAATGTGGGGATAAAGATGAGGCTGAAAACAAGAAAATTGGTTAAAAGACTTTAAAGAAGTGATTCAACCCTCTGATTTCCTCTTCCCTCTGTAAAACTGAATGATGGCTGCTCACACATAACCTGGAAAAGGCAAGACCATAAACTGTGGGCACCAGGCATGGGTACAGGACAGAGACTGCATTAACTCTATGCATACTGAATGCTGAGACCCCACTCCCACCCCCATTACAGCCGTCTTCCTTCTTCCAGAGCTTTGACCACTAGGACGCACTCTCCAGGGAAGAAATTAGAAGACTTCTTTCAGAATATGATCAGCTCAAGAGAAAAAACATAAAGATACGGACCCCAGGGGCCAGCCAGATCACTGAAAAACCGAAGCCCATAGCCAAAAAGCTGGTGGCAAAGCAGAGACGGTCAACACACGTTCCAACTGCTCTCCCACACTTCCCAACCCACTGTCAGTTAGTCAGGGCCTGACCACAGCTAGATCTGGCCAGTGGACTGCAGGCAGAAGTGGTATTCTGGAATCAAATGTCTAAGAATGAGCACACAACCATCTGGCTGTCTATTCCTCTAGTGACATGCCCAAAGAGGCTGCATGATTCAGAGAAAGCAGCTACGAAACACTGGAACCTCCATCAGCTTGAGTGTGGAGCAGAGGTCTATAGCGACCTTCACTGAACATGACGTGTGAGAAATTAACCTGTATTTTTGGCAAGCCACTGAGAACTGGTGATTGTTTCAAAACATAAGTCTAGTCCCTCCTGTCTAACACAAAGCTACACACACAGTTTTCAAAACACCATTCTGGCGCACAGTGCTGATATATAAACGTGTGAGGGCCACCAGACACCAGGTCCATCAGCCTTCTGATGGTACCTCTTAGTACAAGGAATCTCCAGACTAAGCCTCTTCCTCATGTCCACTTGACTCATAGGAAATTTGCAACATGGCCTCTCAACAGTCCTCGTTCTCCCAGCTCTGGTGCCTTAATGTCTAATTCAGACATATATCAGGCCACGTACCACTGTGTCCCCCAGTTCCAGCTTTCCAGGTATCCTCCAGATGGCTTCTCTCCCTTCTCCTGTCTCCTCTCCCCTACAATGTGTGTGGATTGGGGTATGAAGAGGGTCACATTGCATACCAACAGCTCTCCCCAAAACTATCCTCTTCTTCCAATTGCCAGTTTCTATGATTACACCCTTGAGATGGGTGATGGGCTAAAGTTCAAGACCATGGTTTTGCAAGTCCTGCATAGATGTCTAGCTCCTGGCTCCAGAAGGTGAGGGTTCTTGCCTGCTTCTTTCGTTCTTGGCCTTTGGCATCTCAGTTCAAAGAGAGGCAGAAAGCCCTGTTTTAATGTGCTGTTTCAGGTAATCGTTCGGGCAGCTTGTTTGAAAGCCCCTCCTTCTGCTCAAGCAATCTCAGAAACCTAGATTTCTTAAAGCTCAATATCAAAGCCCCAGAAAATAGACATTTGGTAACTCAAGGGCCGTGGTTATGGCTGAATGAAACTTAAAGAAATACAGAAAGATGGGGGCCATACCTTGGCAATCTGAAACAAGATGAAATTCCATTATCTGCCCCTTGCTTCTGGTTTACAATCTCATTAAAATCAGAATTCCAGATTAGCTGCATCTGTTTCCATGACATCAAATGGTCTATTGCTCAAACTCTTCCCTAGCCAGGGAGTAAAATTTCACAGCAGTGGGCAGATGGACATAGGAGTTTATACAGAGGCACTCCTCGTGTTAGAGAATGATTTGGAAGGAAGCTGCAGCGCCCTTCTTCAGTTACTAAGAGGTTTCCAAATGGTGCCCAGGCTTCTTAAGGTCAGTTGCTGAACAAACTCAATGAGATTTACAAAATGTTATTGCTGGAACGGACCCTGGAGACATCTGAGTCTGAATCGAATAGGTAGTAAGCACAGTGACTTTCAGATCCTGGACCCATGACAAACATCTGACTCACCTCACCACTCTGCCCCCTGAACTCAGCACAAGCCAGTACCCATGAAAGCAAGAGGGCATGAGAGATGAAATCTATTTGCCATTGCCAGTTCTACCTAAATCCCTTATTTTATAGGTAAAGAATGCCATCTGAGCACTTGCTCAAGGTCACAAAGCTAGTCAAAAGTGAAGAAAAGATCAAACTCTCTGTTCAGTGTGCTGTCAATCACCCCAACGTGGATAAATAGGAAAATAAGCCCCTCCCTCTTATTTACCTTTGGTCCATCCCTCCTATCAAGTGTCTCCAGACACTCAAGGCTTATTCTAGTTGTGTATATGATACAGATGCCATATTTACCAGTCTCTCCTGAGCCACAGTGCACAATACTTCTGCTTTTCCATTCTGGGATTTCCCCAAAAAAGCATCAAATTAAGTTCAAATGCGTTTGAATAGACCCAAACCACTTAACTCATTATTTCTAGAGTCTCCTGACTTTAAGAAAAAGTCAAACATTGTATTTTCAACTTAAAAGACTTAACATATTCCTGGAAAAGTGAAAATGGAATATGTCCACGTGCCATGTTATGGATGCCCTAAACTCTTGGAACTGATTGCATTTGAGGTCTTGAGTCTAGAAGGGGCCGGAGAAAACAAAACCCATCCCTTTAGACACTCGACATCTTTCTGAATCTCTTCCAGGTGAATTTGCCTACCTCTGTCCAGAATGGAAAGTGTTTGTGGGTTAGAGGTGACTGGAAACGCAGACGTAGAGAAATAGCACATTCTATTCTTGGATTGCATATTACCATTCCATATGGGGGAGTGAGCGAAAACATATGGCATTCCATCTGCAAGATGAGGCTGGCTGGGTCCCATGAATGACTTCTAATGCAAGTAGATTCAGACTAATTTGGTCTGCCTCCAAAGGAAAAGAAAAACCAGTGACTCAAATATTGTGTAAAACCATTGAAATTAATGGCACAAAACAAGACTCATTTATATTCTGCCTAATTTAAAAGATGTGTGCTTGGTGTAAAGTAATGAATTAGTTATGGGAGCGTTTAGACTGTTTGACATTCTCCTTGAAGGAACAAAATGCCTCTTTCCTTCTCTCAAGCCACTCTGTGTCACTTTGTGCCATTTCCCCCGAGGAAATCCACTAAGCGTTTTGGCTTCCCTAACAGGCCAGATTTCACAAAGTTCACAGCACTAGGCACAGCTGATCCTGCTTCGAGTCCCCAAGACATGTTGGAAGGGAGAATTCAAGAAGATGCTCTTTTCAAAACTGCCTAATGGGAAGTTGGGTTAAACATGGCAGTGTGCAAAGACCCTGAACTCCCTCCCTCCCAAGGATATGAAAAATATACAGTTACATATGGAATACTTTCCTCTGAAAAAGACCAGAATATTGAATGAACAGAACTTCCACAAAAAGGACAAAAAGTAGGAGAGGCAGGCATATTGTCTTGCCCAAAAAAAGAAACCCACCCAGGCACAGTGATCCACAATTAGGAAGGATCTCAAAAATATAGAACTTTTCCCTGAGGACTGAGGGGTTCATGCTCCACACCAAATACCCCAACTCTGAGATCTGAATGAGAGAGACAAGTCCCCTAAATGCCAGGTGTTGAAGACCATCACAGATTATATGCAGGAAGACCACAGAACTGGAGAAAATGAAGAACCCACTCTTAAAGGGCTTACATGCAGACTCTGCACAAAACTGGAACCCTGCACAAAAACGCCAATTTGAAAAGTAGCTACACCATTCTTGAAGAAGACACACTTACTAATTTGGAGAGGCGGAACACCACTGGACATTCCCCGGAGATGAAGTCACTGGTGGGTGCCATATTGTGACTTCACCCTACTTTGCTAATGTTGACACTGGCAGGCACCGTTTTGAGCCATTCCTCTAACCTGCTAGAGCAACTGGGCATGCCCACTTGAGAAGCCCACCATCGGCACGTCACAGTTGCATGTCAAATTCAGGCCAGGTGCCAACCCTGCCCACCTGCACACCACAGACATGGCCCTGCCACAGCAGATAGGCACACAGTCCACACAGGAGACTGGCTCTCCCCTTTACATTTTATATTTTTCATGTCCCATTTTACATCTTTTTATTCATGCATCACTTATCTAATTATTTTAGCTTTAGTTAAGTTTATTATTTTGGTCTCTTAAACTTCATGCTTGCCCTATAAGAGACTGATCCTCTACCTTTACAATATACTACTTTTTCCAGTGAGATTTTTAACTTTCATATGTTTTCCTTTATTAATTTGTGCCATTTCTTTTCAGTTTCGAGAAGTTCCTTTAACATATCTCATAAGGTCAATTTACTGATGATGAACTTTTGCTTTTTCTTATCTAGAAAACTATAAATCTTTCCTTCATGAATGATAACTTTGCTGAGCAGAAATTGGAAGTTTTTTCTCTCAGCACTTTGAATATGCTATGCCACTTTCTTCTGGCCTGCAAAGTTTCTGCTCAAAAATCTGCTAATAGGCTTATGGGGTTTCCCTTGTGTGTGATAAGTTGTTTTTCACTTCTGTTTTTAAGATTCTCTCCTTATCCTCAACTTGTATTATTTTTATTATAATGTGTCTTGGTGTGGATTTCTTTGGGTTCATCTTTTTTGTTTTATTAAGGTATCATTGATATACACTCTTATGAAGGTTTCACATGAAAAACATTGTGGTTACCACATTCACCCATATTATCAAGTCCCCCCCATACCCCATTGAAGTCACTGTCCATCAGTGTACTAAGATGCTACAGAGTCACTACTTGTCTTCTCTGTGCTACACTGTCTTCCCCATGACCCCTCCACACACCATGTGTACTAATCATAATACCCTTCAATCCCCTTCTCCCTCCCTCCCCACCCGCCCCCCCCCTTTGGTAACCACTAGTCCCTCTTGGAGTCTGTGAGTCTGCTGCTGTTTCGTTCCTTCAGTTTTGCTCTGTCATTTTGGTATTGGCATAAAAGCAGATACACAGATCAATGGGACAGAATTGAGAGCCCAGAATTAAACCCACACATATATAAAATTAATTTATGACAAAGGAAACAAGAACATAAAATAGAGAAAGGATAGTCTTTTCAATAAATGGTGCTGGGAAAACTAGACAGCCACATGTACAAGAATAAAATTAGAGTGCAATCTTACACCATACATGAAAATAAACTCAAAATGGATTAAAGACATTAATCTAAGACCTGAAACCATAAAAATACTAGAAGAAAACATAGGTGGTAAGCTCCTTGACATCAGTCTTAGCAATATTTTTAGAGATCTGACTCCAAAGGCAAGGGAAACAAAAGCAAAAATAGACAAATGGGACTACATCCAACGAAAAGGCTTCTGCACAGTGAAAGAAACATCATCAGAACAGAAAGGCAACGTACTGAATGGGAGAAGATTTTTGAAAATCATGAATCTTACAAGTTGTTAGTATCCAAAATATATAAAGAAATCATACTTTACAACAACAAAAAAAACCCACCTGATTTAAAAATGGGCAAAGGATCTGAATAGACATTTTTCCAAAGAAGGCATACTAATAGCCAAGAGACACATGAAAAGATGCTCAACATCAGTAATCAACAGGGAATTGCAAATCAAAACCACAATGAGATATCACCTCACAAAGTAAGACGGCTGTTACCAAAAAGCCAAGAAATAACAAGTGTTGGAAAGATTATGGAGAAAAGGGAACCACCTTACACTGTTGTTGAAAATGTAAATTGGTACAGCCACTATGGAAAACAGTATGGAGGTTCCTGAAAAAATTAAAAGTAGACCGTATTTCCCCTTCTTGGTACATATCCAAAGAGTACAAAACACTGATTTGTAAAGATACTGGCACCCCTGTGTCCTCTACAGTATTGTTTACAACAGCCAAGAACTGGAATCAACCTTAATATCCATCAATGGATTAATGAATAAAGAAAAAGTGGTATGTACATACCATGGAATACTACTCAGCCATAGAAAAGAATGAAATCTTGCCATTTGCAACAGCCCAGATGGACCTTGAAGGTATTATGCTAAATGAAATAAGTCAGATGGAGAAAGATAAATACCATATGATTTCACTCATATGTGAACAAACAACCAAAACAAAAATAAACTCATCTACAGAGAACAGATAGGTTGTTAGGAGAGGGGAAGGGGGTGGGGGGAGGATGAAACAGGTGAAAGGAGTCCATTGTATCGTGGTGATGGTTACTAAACATTTAATGGTAATCACTCTGTAGCGTATATAGATGTCAAATTATAATGCCATACACCTGAAGTTTATATAATGTTTATATACCAATTTAACATCAATAAAAAGCAAACAACCAGAAAACCTTCCTAACAGAGTCCCCTTGTTTATGACCCTCCTATAAATCTCCAAGGATTGCTTGTTGGCAGCAGACCTGACGAACAGGAGACCTTGCCCCTCCTGACTGCAGCAGGAAAGAGCCTGAAATTCATCCTCGAATGACTGCACTGTGCCTCCTCTGGATTTGTCACTGGATTGTCCCAAAGGGCTCCCATGCAGCCCCAGCACTCCTCAGTCCCTGAACTACAGGTCCCCTACTCCCCAGATGGTGATGATGACGACAGTGGTGACGATAACAGGATTAATCCGTGAGATCCTACTCTGTGCCAGCCACCATGTGAATCACCTGATTCCATTTTCACAATCATTTCATAAGGTAAGTTCTGTCCTTCCCACTTTTCAGATGAAGAGGCTGAAATTCAAAGAGGAAGTTGCCAAGGTCACGGAGCTAAGGGAACGTCAGACCAAGAACATGGCCCCCAAAACTATGTTGAGATTAAACAGGAAAAGGTGGCATGGCTGCCCCTCTGACCACCCACCGGTGCTGCTGCATTTCTCATGGGATGGCCCAGCCTGCTTAAAATACTAGGTAACTCAAAGTAGGCCTAACAGGAAAAGCAACTACTCTCTAGTCATGACACTTAGTCAAAATAGTCCAAGGCACAAGCATGCAGGAGCCCTCAGTGACATCATTCCCACCCGAACAGGACTGGCTTCCTCAACATCATTACATGACTCAGGTCAAGACACTCTTGAACGAGGCCAAAGTTCACCAAAAACCCCACAATGCCCAACTTTCCCTATGGAGTGAAGGCATTGTACCTTATGGTCCATTCTTGGCTGTCTTAGTCACACTCTTGAAGATAGGTTTGCAAACCTATTTCAGCAACATAGATGTTTTGCCTCCAGCTGAAATCAGTAAACAGAACCCCTCCATTTGAAAAAAAAAAAAAAGGGTGAGCAGCTCATGGCTTCTTTCTTCTCCAAAGAACAAGTCCTGAAGATTCTAAGGAATGTAAAGAGTTTCCCCCAGCCCTGTGGAGTGATGGCTCACAATAGAAATAAACTTGAGTTATAGAAAAATGAGGCAAGTTTTATCACTTGCATGCCAAACTGGGGACTACCATTCACGTCTGCAACATGTTACAAGACTTAAAGGCCTTTTCTTTTCTCCGGACATCATCACTGGAAACCCATGGTTTTAGATCCATTTTTCACCTTCTACTTATAAGGTCCTGTCTGACCCAGAGGCACGGACACATCTCTTGGCTTCTTGCTAGGAAGCAGAATTGTTGTGGAAAGCAATTGGGCTTACGATGAACAGGAATTGCATGCATTCACTGAACTATACCATCCTAGACGATCACAGAAAGTGGACTTCAAGGGAACCTAGCCTGAATTATTTCCAAGACAGAATATTATTAGAACCCTTTGCTCAGGAGCAAAGAAGTTTTGCTAGGTGCCTCATTTGTTGCTTAATATGAGGGAAGTCATGGAAGCCATTGAAATCTGGTGCCTTCTGGTGCTTACATGATGGGGGTAGAAGGTATAAGAACACCAAAAGAAGATGATTTTAACTCTCCAGCGTCCCTTGTAAAACAATTTATTCTAAGAGAATAAATTTCTTGAAAAGATGGATCAGGAAGTTTCTTTACTGGTAAATCATGAAGATACCTTTTTTTTTTCCTGGTTCTTTCTCTTTCTTCATTTCAACACCCAGTATGAGGCTTAGCATGGCTTATTTCAGATTTCCCTACACAGAGCACACCCATCAGAGCTCTTCGTTGAGAAGTTATTTGTCAGCAGCTGACCCAGCAAGGGCCGAGGTAGGCGGATTTCGTGGGCATGGTTGTAAAAGTAAAGAAGTGGTGGGACGAGATGTAGGAGATGCAGAGCTGAGCTGGAGCTCGGATCCAGGAGGAAGGCCTGACTGCCCAGGCTCAGAGCCATCTCCTGCTTCTAAAAGAAAATCCACCGTGGAGCCCATGTCCTGGATAATTTACATTATGCCGAGACACTGGCTACAGCCTCCTCCCCACCTTCCCTGGGACAAAGAAGCCAAATAAAATCCTCTCACGAAGGGCCCCTCCCCACCCCCGCTGCCCAAACAAGCCTGTGTCCCCCCGTCCTAATTTAGGACTGCACCCTCCCTCCTTCTCCAATGTCCAGTCTGGAAACAAGCCCTGTTAAGAAGAGTTCTACCACCTCAACAAGGGCCTTTAAATCCTGTAACGGGTTGCAGACGTGAATGGTAGTCCGCAGTTTGGCATGCAAGTGATAAAACTTGCCTCATTTTTCTATAACTCAACTTTATCTCTACTGTGAGCCATCACTCCACAGGGCTGGCTGGGGGAAACTCTAACTCAATTCAGAATTTCCTCACCTCCCTGTGACTGTACCTCAATCCTGGGGACTTATGCGGTGTCACAGCATGGGGACAGGGTTCCATCTGGCCCTTGGTGTCAACTGTCAACTCAGGAGTATAAGCACCGCCTTCATTCATCTCCGCGATGCCCTTCCGGCCACTCTCCGCTGCCTCTATGCCTGCTGGAAGGTCCAGGAATGATTCTGCTCTTCTAGGCCGTGGGGTGGAGCTGGTGGGGCTGGGGGTCCGTCACTGAGCTTCCAGGTCCACCCTTGGTGCGCCCATAAGCACACTTCCTGCCATGATCTGCTGCTGCTGCTGTGGGATGCAAGGCAACTGAGGTGGCACAGGGGTGGCCAAGACAGGAACTGCTGAAGGGCAAAGACAGCCTCTTGTGAAAACAGGATACTGCCCTCCAGGCAACCGCAGGTCAGCAGCCCGCGGTGTGTCTGCTCCCCACCGTCTTCAGAAGGTGAACCAGGCTGAGAGGGCTGGTGAGGCAGCCTGCGGCTGGCCGTGGTGGGGACAGCGTGTGAGCTGGAGCCGACAGAGGGTGTTTGGGGAAGGGCATCCCCCATGCAGAGGGAGCTGGCCTTCCCCAAAGCTCCTGACTGTGTGGGCGGTGAGTGCCAGGGGAACCGGGAGTCCTTGCAGCTGACACCTTCCTTTATCGGACACCACACATACCCTGTGCTTAGGGCAGGCGTCCTGGGATTCCCGGGGTCCCTTTGTGCTCAGGGCAGGTGTCCTGGGATTCCCAGGGTCCCTTTGTGCTCAGGGCAGGCATCCTGGGATTCCTGGGGTCTGTACAATAGGACACCACACATATCTATCTGTGCTCAGGGCAGGCGTCCTGGGATTCCCGGGGTCCGTCCAGTCGGACACCACACATACCCTGTGCTCAGGGCAGGCGCCCTGGGATTCCCGGGGTCTGTCCAGTCAGACACCACACATATCTATCTGTGCTCAGGGCAGGCGCCCTGGGATTCCCAGGGTCCCTTTGTGCTCAGGGCAGGCGTCCTGGGATTCCCGGGGTCCCTTTGTGCTCAGGGCAGGCGTCCTGGGATTCCCGGGGTCCGTCCAGTGACTCGGGAGGTTGAGGTTGTGGTTGCCGTTGCAGTGGAAACCTTTCTATTTTTCAGTCTTCATCTCCCAGGTATGAGCTTGTCAGACCCGCCCTGGGAGCCCTCCCCCTGCCCAGAGGGGAGACAGTGGTGAACCCATGGGCCAGAGTCCCCAGGAGGGCAGGTTTAGAGTCAGAGGATCTAGGTTCAAAGTCTTGCCATGACTCAACCTAGCGTACGGTACGGGTTTCCTAGAAGCTCCCGTAGATCTCCCTATAAATTCACAGACGCCTATACAATTGGGCAAGAACACCCGGGTGCCATCCTTGGCGCCAAGGGGCAGCACAAGAGCCAACCTTGCTCTGGACTTAGCAGAGGATTCAGCCAATTCCAGCGTCACAACCACCAGCTTCACCCCCGGCCCATTTCCTCTCCCCTCTTCCCTGGGCAGGCAGACTGAGGGAGGGGGCTCTCCAAAACTCCTTCCCCACCTCTGAGGAGGGGGACATAGGCCTCAGCTGTCCTTGTCCCCAGGGAAGCCCTATCTTTACGACCTGGCCCAGGGGGCCCTGACTTTGTCCCGGGTTTGTGGTGTGAAGGGAGAGGATGGAAGGGTAACTGGAGGCCCCACCTGGGGCCAACTCTGGGACCCCCTCTTCCTCTGCACTCCACTTGACCTTCACTTTGCACGTGGGACACGTTCTGACTTGCCCAGGGAAGCATCTGGGGCTAGAGACCGTGCTGATGCTGGGCCAGCCACTGCGCCCTGGCCATCTTACTGCCCTCTGCTACATGCGGGGCTTTCTGGCCCGTTCCACTATGCCTTAATGTCTCAAAGAGTCTCAAAGAGATCTGCAAAACCAGGGTCTCTGACACGGAACCCAGTCTTGCTGAGGCTCAGATAGCTGGAAGCCAAAGCCTGGAGCACTCATCTCGAGTGGCTTTGGGGCAGTAGCCACCATCTTCCTCTGGGGCAGGCTCTCCCCTGTGCTGGGAGAAGCCACTCCAGTGGCTCTTTTACAGGTACAGACACAAGCCTCTCTGCAAATGTCCTGAAACAGGGCTGCCGAGCCTGATGACCAATCCAGAGGCACATGCTCCCGTGGGGATCTGGATCTCCAGGTTTGATAAGGGATTGGGGACCTTTGTAGGCATTAGGGGCTCCTCTCCAAGGATGATTTTGCCACTAGCTCATTTTCACTAGCTCCACCAGCGCAGACCGTGGGGAGTGGGGTGAGGGGATGACAGCTCAGGCTGGCCCCACTGTGAAAGGAGAGGCCTCACCACATAGGGGCATTGCTACGGGGAGAGACGGGGTAGAGGCGGGAGACGTGTGTCACACCGGGAGGGAGATGGGCTTGCAAGGAAGTGAACCCCATGGCCAATTTTAAAGTTTTATTTTCTTGAACGTAATTCCTTCAAGCCTTGGTGATGTTTCAAACACATCGAAGTCTGTGTTAGTCCCTTAGAAAATAAAGGCAAGAGCCAGTTCTTAAGTCTGGGGCCCAGGCTGACTGCTGGAGGAGGGGGGGACCCCACTTCAGCTCTTCTGGGTAGGTTTTCCAGATGCGTGAGTTGGACACAGACTTGCCCGAAAAGCATCAGATGCAGCGGTTGTTTGTCTTCAAACAGAGGGAGAAACAAGAATGCAAAGCAACTCTTTTACTCACCATTTATTTTTAAGCATGTTCCAGGTTACCTGGCACGGGTTAAGCCCTGTGCCAGGTGGTCAGGATACAGGGTGAAGGAAACACTCATGCTTCTTGCCTGGATGGAGCTTCCACCACCAGGAATGGATGAATAATCAACTGATGCTTCTACAAGCGATGTATTAATTAGGGCTCTGCTGAGGACGACAAAAGGGAACAGAAAGCTCCGAGAGAACGTGACGAGTGGCCTAACCTATAACTTTCATTATTTTATTGGGACATTATGTTTTATTATATTTTTAACAGCAGATTGTTGTGTTATTTAAACGTCCAATTTTATTGGCATTCCATCATCACAGCAACCGACATCTAGTGAAATGAAGCTCCAGATACTGTTCTGCTTTGCCAGCTTCTGAAGAGGTGCCTCCAGAACAGGGTTGCGGCCCTTCCCCCCCCCCCCGACAGAGAGCCTGGGGCGAGAGCGGCCCAGAAAAGGCGGTGGGTCAGAAGCAGATGGCTCCTAGGGGCTGAACTGCGTCCCATTAAAATACGTAGGTTGCTAACACCTCAGAATGTGACTGTATTTGGAGATGGGCCCTTTAAAGAGGTGATTAAATTAAAATGGGGTAATTAGGGTGACCTAATCCAATATGACCCATGTCCTTACAAGAAGAGGAGACGAAGACACAAATACAGAGGGAAGACCGTGTGCAGACACAGACAGAAGGTGGCGTGTGCAAAGTCAAGGAGAGAGGCCCCAGAGGAACTAGCCCTGCCGACCCCTCCTCTTGGGCTTCCCGCTTCCAGAGCGGTGAGGAAATGACTATTGTTTAAGCCACCCAGCCTGCGGGATTTTGCGACGGCAGTCCTAGCAAAGTAACACAACGGGTAAGATTCTTCCAGGAGGAGATAGACCCCTGACCCCACCTGCAGAGCCCTTTCACCTGCCTGGTGGGCATGTCCACCCCTCTGTGTGTGTGCTGGACAGAGGGCCAGGCCTCCCCTCCTCTCAGAGCAGACCGGGGCCTCTGCTCCTAAAGGCAGGACTCGGGGACCATGGCAGCACCTGCCCTCTCCAGGGGGAGCCTTCGTCTTCCCCGCACCCAGTCATCCCTTTGGCCAGACCCACTCTTCGTGCCAAGGCCTGAGAGCCTGATCTATCCTCTGGCAGACTCTGAGTGTCCCCTATTTCTTGGCTTCTCCCCTCTTCTTTTAACTATGGGGCGAACACAGGGCGACCTCTTGAAAGTCCCCAGCAGCAGTTGTGCATCCAGCTTCTCTCCCAGAACAAGGAGCAGCGAGCTTATGGTTTGAAAGAGATTATCTGCTCAGATTTAATGAGAGTCACGGTGGAAACAGATTCCCCGGAAAAAGGGGGAAAACATCACAATAAAAAAAGAAGAAGAAAATATTCACCAATTAGTGCCTCTAGCAAGGCCTCATTGTACATCCACTTCTGACCTTTGCCAGTGGTGGTAGGTTTGAGCTGCAAAAAAAAAAAAAAAGCCTTTTGAAAGGCAAATACGCTTCTGCCATATAACTGCCTCCCAGCTGGCTCGGGGAAAGGAGAAGTGGGGTGATGACTGAGCTCGGGCTGGAGGAGGGGGAGCGGCTGTGGATCGGGCGGGGGAGAGGGCGAGAGAACATCATAGCTACATGTGAATGACCCGCATCGCACGTGTCTCTGTGTGATTTCCTTTTTAGGGAACATTTAATAAGATACAGAAGCCAGATTTGGTTGAGCTGAATGCAGGATTGCCATGGCAACCTTCTTTGGAGGTTATCCAAGTCAGGTAGTGACGGCAAAGCTGAGTTAAAGGTCACCCCTGGGGAGAAAGATGGGCATTGATGAAGTATTTTAACAAGACCCAGAGGAGCTGGCGTTTGAAAGCTACCTACATGGATCAACTAGGCAGTAGGAAAAGGAGGCAGATAACAGTGGTTGGGGTGGGGGGGGGCATCTCGTGGGGGACCCCACCAGACCCCTATGGCCTGGAGCCAGGATCACCTTGTCCCACGGAAAGCTCCAGTCCCCACCAAGAGCTCAAACTTGACACAATTCGTAATCGCCCAATGGAAGCATTAACAACCATTTTGACCAGGCATGTATATGATGTTTTTAAAAAACGCTTATGCCACTCTGCACCCAAGACGTGCATTCCTGAAAAGTCGCGAACAAGCCAAACTTTTGCAAACAGACAGCGCTGACCTTCTTTATCACTCCAGAGATGCTTTATTTCATCTCTGTTCTACTAGAACATCACTTAAAAATCTTGGGAGCTGAGAAGGCCTTTCTTTGCATGACACCGAAGCCAAGAACCTTTGAGGAAAGCACGTACATATGAATGTCTATGTGGCTGGTCCCCTTGTAAAAGATGTAAAAATGAATTTCAAGCGCAAGAAAATGTGAAAAAGTAACCCAAACTTTCTCATAAGTACATGCAATTTAATGAGATGAAATCATGTACATCAAAATGTCAGTTAAGCAAAAATGTCAGATAAGCAAAAACCTAGAATGTGGTAATACCTAGAGTCAATGGGGTATGGGTCTTACACTGTTGGTAGGAGTGTAAATTGGTACCACTCCAGTGTGGGACAATTTTCAAATACCTATCAACATTTTAAATGGGCCTAAGAGACATTATTCTAAAATATTTAGTTAGAACAGTTTTTTTCCTTTATGGCAGAAGGCCATGAATTTACTACGAAGACTAAGATTAGAGAAAATATTTGCAGAATGCACTTCATGTGCCCCTTCTCAATTAATACCCTGGTTAATTAATTCCAGCCAGGGTCACACAGAGGTAACACTAAAGAAATATGGCTCTGAACCAAAGCTCAGAAAAAGAATTTTATTTAATAAACGGCCCAGGGTGGAGGTAGAGGCATCAGAGTTTACAAAGGAAAGGTTACAACATCCAGAAAAGCTTCCTTTAAAGAAATGTTTAGCCCATCAACCCCACATCCCACAGAGTGGAACACCTACCCCTAATCTCTCTACATTCATCGTCTGTTGGTTCTTCTCTTGATGATCCCGCCTTCTAGGGATGTCACTGTTATATAAAAACATCCAGTCTCTTGGCTGCTTTCCATACTGCATCTCCCAGTTATCCCTGGAGGGGTGTAGTTGCGGTGGGGCGTGTGAGAGGAAGAATGTCTCGCACCCATGAAACGTGAACTAACATAGAGATGAAGAGGTGACAGCAGAGTTTAAGTAACTTAGTCCAAAGTCCCAGCTGGAAAAGCCAGCTCTCAACCACTACTCTAATCTGCCATTAACAAAGGATTAAGATCCCTAAGACAAAAATAGCTCGTACAGACCAAAGAGGAGGAATAAACCATCCTAATGGAAAATTCACAAAGAACACGCACAAGCAAATTAAAGAAGAAAAACAAATTGAAAAAGATGTTCAAGCTCACGACTCATACAACGAATGGAAATTAAAATTAAAACAATATTTCAGCTAGCAGATGAGCAAAGATTTTTTTAAATTAATCATAGCCAGTGTTGGAAAGGGTATAGAGGAAAAGGAACTCCCACACGTTGCTGAGAGAGTAACAGAAGAAAGATTAGGCAATACCTCTCCAAATTTAAAATCAGCATACATTTGACCCTGCGGTTCCGCTTCTAGTCATTTACCCTAATAAGTTTATCAGACAAGCGGGAAAGAAATGTGTGCAAGAATATTTGCAAAGCCTGTGTTTTAATAGGAAAACATGGAAACAACTTAATGAGCATCCCTAGGGGATTAAACAATATTGGAGAGGATGGGAGAAAGAGAAAAAGAAAGAGAAATCCTTACTGCAGGATTCCCAAAACAGAACCCCAGGTTTGACTGCCTCCCCTATTGGATAAACACAGTCTCCCTCAATGGGACCACATCCTGTTCTTATAAAACTCACAGCAGGGAACCCCAAGGCAGAGTGGGGGCTCTCTGCATGTGCAGGAAGGTGGAAATGCTGAGCTTCACAGACCCAGCTTCTTCCCCAAGCCCCTCCTCTTCAGAGGATTAATGAGGCAATAGAGAAAGGCTGGGGAATTACTCTAATGAAGGTCCTACCTCATAGAAACGTGAAGATAGGAGGTTCCCCCCACCCCAAGCCTAAAACTGATATATAGTCACAGAAGAAAATCTGGAGAGGGATGTCTATCCAAAAGGAAGGAGTGGTTATGTGAGCAGTGGAACTATTTCATTTCTCTTTTAGTCTACTCTTCTAGAATGTTAGGTTAGCAAAAGGGTCTCCAAGCCAGACGTGTGGTTGGTTGTCTACTAGAGAAAGAGAAGGCAAGGAAGCTGACATCTTGTGGTGCACCTACTATATGCTGGGCTGGGTGGTTTATCCGCCTTGCCTCAGTGTGAATGAGTTGGGACACACTGAGGATGCTTCCCCAGTAGGAGAGCAGCCAAAATCCTCACCCTGGCTTACCTTTGGGGAATGCAGGAAGCAGTAGAATGTCGTGTCAGCAGGCCTGT
Organism: Phataginus tricuspis; assembly: GCA_029783875.1. Classification (NCBI taxonomy): domain Eukaryota; kingdom Metazoa; phylum Chordata; class Mammalia; order Pholidota; family Manidae; genus Phataginus; species Phataginus tricuspis. The sequence continues at coordinate 15,432,877 of JAQQAC010017683.1, read as the reverse complement.
AATTAGACTAGAGGTGAGAGGCAAGGTGGGCCCATGGAAGGCAGAGGATGCAGAGAAGATAGCACGAGCCAGTGGCCAGATGGAAAGTGTGATGACACTCAAGACCCAGAAGGCCGTCAAGAACTTAGGTAGGGCCCAGCCAAAGGGGCTACGGGTAGACATGGGCCCCATTACACCTTCAACAGATGTAAGCAGCAGATGCCAGTACGATATCCACTGGGCAGGCAGGACAATGATCCTCTCCAGGGTGGGCATTAAAAATCCAGAGGATGGAGAAAGGATCCTTTTGTGAATGAGCAAAAGGACCACTCCATGAACCAGCATCCTCCTCGTTGCCATGAAATCATATACACTTGTACCCCCAACACCACCTTGAAAAGATGGAGAGAATAGAGAAAGCACTTGAAAGAAGAAAAATTGGCCCTGCAGAGGTTTGAACATTTAATCTGATTGGACGTTTATAGATCAGAATTAGAACTAACTTATGATGAGGACTGTTGCAAGATTACAAAAGACTAAAAAATGTTTTAATTATATCCACTGTTAACTAGAGGGAAAAAGCCCTCTCACACTCTGTCAATAAGAGTGTAACTGAAGAAAAATTAGGTAATACCTCTCCAAATTTAAAATCGGCATACATCTGACCCTGCGATTCTGCTTCTAGTAATTTAACTAACACGCTCACAAAACAGCAAGAAAGAAAAAAATACAAGACTGTTTATGGAGCATTGATGAGTGGGAGTCCTCACTCTCCGCTGGTATTGGCAATAACGGATGCTCAGGTGTTTTCTCACATCTGAGTTGGAGTGTGTTCATTTCTGCCATGCTATTTCTAACATACACTTGTCATTATTTTTAGTGAGAGGAATTAAATGCTTTGCTAGTTGACTTCTATCGGCATGTTGCAAGGAACTCAAGGAACATTTCTAGACTGAGAAAATGATATGTGAATTTTTTTTCTGATTAAAATTTTTTTTGGTATCCTTAATCTACAATTACATGTGCAATATTATGGTTATTAAACTACTCCCTTCATCAGGTCCCCCCATCAACCCCATTACAGTCACTGTCCATCAGTGTAATGAGATGCTATAGAGTCACTACTTGTCTTCTCTGAGTTGTACAGCCCTCCCCGTGCCCCCCCCAACATTACATCTGCTAATCGTAATGTCCCTTTTTCCCCCTTGTCCCTCCCTTCCCACCCATCCTCCTCAGTCCCTTTCCCTTTGGTAACTATTAGTCCATTCTTGGGTTCTGTGAGTCTGCTGCTGTTTTGTCCCTTCAGTTTTTTTCTTTGTTCTTATACTCCACATATGAGTGAGATCATTTGATACTTGTCTTTTTCCTCTTGGCTTATTTCACTGAGCATAATACCCTCTAGCTCCATCCATGTTGTTGCAAATGATGGGATTTGTTTTCTTCTTATGGCTGAATAATATTCCATTGTGTATATTACCACATCTTCTTTATCCATTCATCTACTGATGGACACCTAGGTTGCTTCCATATCTTGGCTATTGTAAAAAGTGCTGCAATAAACATAGGGATGCATCTGTCTTTTTCAAATTGGGCTGCTGTATTCTTAGGGTAAATTCCTAGGAGTGGGATTCCTTGGTCAAATGGTATTTCTATTTTGAGTTTTTTGAGGAACCTCCATACTGCTTTCCACAATGGTTGAACTAATTTGCATTCCCACCAGCAGTGTAGGAGGGTTGATACGTGAATCTTAATGCAAGAAGAGAGATGTGTAAGGCCTTAGATTCAACTCACATCATTCCTTCAAGTAATCCTATAAGGATTTTGTTCCTACTCTTTGTCCTTGCTTTTCTTCACTTTGGGATGTGTTTATACTCATTACTTTAATGTGATTCTCATTTAAGATAGTGTTTGCAGCAGGATTTGTTGCCTGCCCCATTCTATTTCCCTTCTGTCTTTCCTGCTGACAGAGCAAAGCCCAAGCCTCCCTCAAAATAAAGTGTGTAATTGGAGACTCCAAATAAAAAGCTGGAACCCTAAAAGCTATCCCTTGGTGTAATTGTGATCTATAAATAAACCCACCCACCCACCCCAAGGACTGCAAGGAAAATGACCTGTCTCAAACCTCTGTGGTTAATAGAGGAGAAAAAAACATTTCCCTAGAGAGTTTGTAATCCCAGTTTCAATTCCTACAAGTTCACAGGCTGAATTCAAACTACCTGGTTAATCTGAAAAACCTCAAGGTGAGAATTTAACTGATAGTCCTGGGTTGGTAATTCTCCAGCCACCTGATAGCAAGCAATGCCTTCCCTATCTGAAGGAAGTCATCTTCAACCCAGGCCCAGAGCATCCCCTCAGATAAAGTTCCAAGTAATATGAGCTCACAATCAATGACAAGAAATCATGAATGAGAACCATGTGAAAACAGACAGCAGTATGAGACCTGAAACTATGATAGATAGATACCGGGACTGTCAGATACAGAATATAAAATAAGTTTAATTTGGTTTTGAAAAGTAACAGGTAAGGAGTATTTCCAAAAATAACAAAGCAGATTTGAAAACACATAAACAGAACTTATAGAAATTAAATATAATAATTGAAATTGAAAATATACTGCAGAAACACTACCCACCCACTACCATGGTTAAGCTTCAAAAGAACAGCAATGTCAAGTGCTGACAAGGTCGTGGAGGAATTGGAATGCCCATACATCGCTAGAAGGAATGCAAATGGTATGGAAACTTTGGGGAAAGTTCTGGCAGTGTTTTATAAAGTTAAACATATGTTTAGCATATCTAAAAATTGGACTCCTAGGTGTTTACTCATAATAAATGGAACATATGCCCCAAGACCTGTAAGCAAATGTTCACAGAATTTTTATTCACAATAGCCAAAAACCGGAAACAACCCAAATGACATCAATTGAAGAAAAAACAAATTGTGGTTCATCCATACAATGGGATATTATTCAGCAAGAAAAAGGAATGAACCACTGATACATGAACTACATGATACATTAATGAATCTCAAAAGCATTACGCTAAATGAAAGAAGCCGAATATAAAAGCCTATACACTATATGGCTCCATTTAGATGACATTCTAGAAAAGGCAAAACTATAAAGAAAGAAAATGGTTGCCAGGAGCTGGGAGAGGACGGAGTAGTTGATTATGAAGGATCTCAGGGAAAATTTCTGAGGAGATAGAAACGCTGTATATATTGATTGTGGTGATGGTTACACCTTTGTATAATTTGGTCAGAATTGATAAAATTAAACAATTAAAAGTGAATTTTATTTTCTATAAATACATCTCAATAAAGCTGCCTTTAAAAAAAAAGATAATATGGGTGAAAATTTTCTTTCTAAAAATATACTGCAGAAGTAGAGTAACTTAGACATAATTGAAGAGAGAATTAACTGAATAAATTACCCAGAAGGTAGCACATGGAAAAACAGATGATGGTATGAAAGAAACAGTAAGAAACATAGAGGCTAGAATAGTCTCACATACTTCAAATCAGAGCTCAGAAGAGAGAACTAATCCATGAGATTCATCAGCTTCTTTCTACATGACCCTTTAACCGTAAAGAAAATATAATAAAAAATAAGATATAATTCCCCAAATCAATACTATATAAGGCATTTAAGAAAAAGCTTTCCTAAAGATATACAAGATATATATGGGGAAACTTTAAAGGCCAATGCAGAATATTTAAACATATCTAATTCAATGCAGAGATATTGCATTTCATCTTCTTGAATAGTGTAACTAAATATTATAAACATACACATTCTTCCCAAAGTAATGTATAAATCCTATGCACTCAAAATTCTGCTTGGATATTTTGAGAAACTGAATAAATTTACATTAAAACATACACATAAAAGAACATTGTGGACAAACTTAATAGAAGGTAGACAGACTAGGAAAAGATATCTTCAATGACTAAGAAAATAATAATAATATTTAGAATATACAAGAAATGTCTGCAAATCAACAAGAAAAACGAGAAACCCAATTTTAAAAATGAGGAAAAATATAAGCAAGCATTTAACAGAAGAGAAATCCCAAATTATATGAAGAGATGCTCAAACTCATTAGGAATCAAAGAAATGCAGATTAAAATAACAATGAAATACCCATTTACACTTATTAGATGGGCAAAAATGAGAAAGATGGATAATGCCAAGTGGTAGAGGACATGGAGAGACACAGAAACAGTGTGCACTCCTGGCAAGAGCTGTTCTGGAGTGCCCTGGGGACCACTTAATCAAATTAGGAATATGCCCACAATTCACTCCCAGTGATAGATTCCACATATACCCTTATGCAAGCCTATTGGGGGCTACATATGGAGAGGTTTACGGTAGTCTATTTGTGTGGCAAAGGTTTTCTGGGTGTCCATTACTGAAAGAATGAAGAAGAAAAGTACAATAGATTTGCTATGAAGCAGGTAACTACAGATTAAGTATTTATATATTACTGAATATAAAAAGAAAGAAACAGAATGATCTACATAACACAACGTATTTATGTAGTGAAAAATGTATTCTCACAAAACAATAATATCTATCTTCCAGGAATATATACAAAGGAAAATACATACATTAAACATATTGGAGTGGTTGCCTCTGGAGTAGGGGGCAGTGAGAGGAGGTAGTGTTGAAATGGGGAGTAAATAAATTGTGCAAGAGAGGTCCCTTGCATGGATCAGTTATTATAATGCACCATGAACTGAGAAGCATAATTAACTTGACCTTCTGCTCTTCAGACTTAAATAAAAAAATAAATAAATAAAAGGAACAAAAATTTTCTTTCAGAAAAAAATAAATAAGGTATGAAAAGAAACAAAGTTACCACTGTTCGCAGATCATACCATTCTGTACATAGAAAATCCAAAGGCATCCACACAAAATTAGAATTAATAACAGAATTTAGGAAGGTTACCAGATTTGAAATTGAAATACTAAAATATTTTTCATTTCTATCTACTAGCAAAACTATTCAAAATATAATTTTAAAAAGATATAATTTAGAACAGTACACAATTTACAACACTATATCATCATGTAGACAGTTGAATAATTGAAATTGAATAATTAAAATTAAAATTGCCAGAGGGTAAAAGGGGCATTACGATTGGCAGACATAGGGTGGGGGGGGCACGGGGGGTACTGTACAGCTCAGAGAAGACAAGTAGCGATTCTCATCTCACTACGCTGATGGACAGTGACTGTGGTGGGGTTGGTGGGGGGGACCTTGTGATGGGGGGAGTTCAATCATCACGGTATTGCCCATGTAATTGTAGGTTAATGATACTAAAATAAAATAAATTATTAAAAAAAAAAAAAAATTAAAATTGCCCAAGACCCATATTCAAAGTTACTAAAGAATACCTAAATAGATTAAATACCTAAGTAGCGATAGAGGGGAGACAGGGAGTCATTGACTGAAGAAAAAAAAAGGGTAAGAGCCATGTGCCCCTCTGCCTGCTGGAGAGACGGATCAGAAGACCTTCCCTTGAGATGAAAGGTGACTGAGTAGAAGGATTTGTGCCTTTCCCTTGAGTTCAGGCTTCCCAGAGCAGAACACGGGCCCTAGCGCCCTCTCCCTAGTAAGAATGAGAGGATAGACTCCCCCTATCATTATCAATACTTTCAATTCCCTGATGGCAAGGGCCATGAAAAGGGACCCAGGATTTCTCTGTCACCCCAGAGGGTCGAAGATTAGCTTGGGGATAAAGCCAGGTAGTAGTGCCACATACGCCACTGTCAAGAGTCCAAAAGCAGCCAGGGCTGCACCTCTGAGAAGCACCTATAACAGGACAACAGCCTGAAGACAACGTGGCCCAAGGAGAACTGTTTGCTCTGTACAGGGACAGGCACCATTACCAGGCCCACCAGGGTCACAAGGGCAGGCACATCCCCTCCCCAGCCCAGCATCAGGGGACCCTGGACAGAGCCAGCAGAGAAATTCCTTGACCAACACACAGCCTGCCCTCCCACCAGGATGTGCCACCTGCCACCTCATGGAGAGAGTGGCAAGGTGACAGCCTTCGATTAACATTTTCCCAAAAGTTCAAAGTTCAAAGAATAAGTCCCCTCTGTGGTGGTGAGTTTACAGGTTTTCTACCCTCATAGACATGGGGACTATGTTCTAAGTTGAGGTTAGATGAAATGAAAGAAAATTTATTTTTGTAAACTGAAAAACTGAGTTTTACAAATTGGCCTGCCTCTGAAACATTCTATCCAATATACTTAGGTACTTTTTACATATGTATTTTTACATACATACCTTACATATGTTTTTGTACTTTATGTATGTATATACATATACACACATAATGAATATGCATACACGCACATGTATGTACACATCTGTGTTAACATTTTTGAACAGAATATGAAAGCCCACTAAGAATTATGTTCCACAGCTTCCTTTCAATTCACAGTGCCTGTGGACTCTTTCCCCAGTTATTTACATAGTATTGCACTATATGAATTATATATAACATTGATTTGAAGACAATTACCTTGGCCCCCTGAGCCGTCTCTTGGAGCAAAGATCACCAGCTCCTTCTAGGGCACATGTCCAGACCCATGTTTGCCTTAATCTTGAAAACTCCAGCCTGTCACTCTCTCTCTTAAAGTGTATTGAGCAGGGATATACCCAGTTCAGGCCTGGAAAGTGAGCAAAGCCAGTTCAGGAGGTGATTTTCCTGGCCTAGGGCTCAGCAATAAGGCCCTGGCAAGGATTTGGTTCCTGCCACAGCCCTTTCTGGACTCCAACTTCAAAGTCTCCTTTCAAGGATCTAATTCAAAGGCACCATCTTCTCACCTCGCCCCTGACCAACCCACTCATCCGCTGGCCCGGCACTGGCCTTCCAATCCAAACTGGACTCTTTCTCAACCAAAATCAAACTCCACTGCTCAGGGGTGCTCTCACCTTCAGAATCCCTCCAGCGTAGCTTGTGTTAAAGACCTCAACCTCAAGTGTCAGCATCTCCTTCTTAATAAAAAGGGTTAAGATGGTAAATTTTAAAGGAGAGAGGGAGGGAAGGAAGGAAAGAAAAAAAGGAAGGAAGGAGGGAAGAGGAGAAAGGTGGGAAAGGGGGAAGGGGAAAGGGGGAAAGAAAGAGGAAAGGACAGTGGTAGGTGCAGGCCTTGTACAATATCTGTAGCGCCCAGTAGAGGGCTGCTGCCAGCCCCAGCTTCTCCCCTCTCGGTTCCCATCCAGGCTTCATGGGACATCACAAAAGGCCTCCCATGCACAATGGTGTCCAACCCAGTCATTACCCAGTCCACATGACACTCCTCTCCCTGACGCTGGCCTCCCCTTGGCTGTCCCTCTGACCACAGAGCGCATAGCACCCCCCTCGGGCCCTGGAGGCAGGCCAGGGCCCTCTTCGGGAAGGTTCCTGGGCCCCTGCCCTCAGAGCCTGGTCCAGATGAGGGATGTGTGGGGCAGGCGGGGCCACCGCCCAGCTGTCAGGGGGACTACCCTGAAAAGGGCTTTCCAGAGGAGGGACTTCTCAGCTGCTGCCTCAAGGCTGGGCAGAAACTTGCTCCTTTTAGTCAGGAGAGACCATTGTGGGCACAGGAATAATGGTAAAGAGAGTGGGGCTGGAGGAGTCCTAGGCGCACGTGTGAGTGGTGCTGTGGGAGGAGCAGGGGGCGCTGGGGTGGGAGGAAAGGCCAGACCTGGTCCAGAGGCCCCGCTGTCTGGAAGCCACAGAACCGTGAATACTTTTAGGATAAGGGAGAAGGGGCTCTAAGGAGGCAGCACCTTGCCGTCAAGGGAAAGAGTGGAATAAATAGAAAACCAGTGAGGACAAAATAATAGCCAGGAAAATACAGCCTGCTGAAGGCAGATGTGGTGGGGAGCAGGCGGAGGAAACGGGGGCCCCAGGGCAGGTGGCAGGCAGCCTTAGGGGAACTCAGACCTGAGCAGAACACAGAGTCTCACTGGGGGGTTGGGGGTACTAGCAATGCTAGCTGACCTCCCTGAACGTCAGTTTTCCTCATCTGTAACCTAGCACGGTGACTTACCGAGAGTTAAAGTGTGTTAGCAGAACATAAATTGTGGCAGGCCTGACTCACGGGAGGCGCTCTGAAATGGGAAACTCCCCGTAGAAGACGTCTGGAGTCTCCATGGAGAGCAATAGCATATAGCAAGAGAGGCTGGGAAGAAAAGCACTGGCTTTTTCCCAATTTTGCCAAAATTCTTGAGCAGAAAAGGAGCCAAAGAAGGAAATAGACAGCTTGGAGGTTAAAAAAAGTAGAAACCAGACAAGCCTTAGGGAGGTGCTCTGTGCTTCTTTGACAAGTACCCTGGAACCTGCTGTAGCGACATGGCAACAGCTTTAATTCATTCAGAACACAATTTTGTGAGGCTTGGGAGGAACGCCAAACCCCCCAGGGCTGACAGAGACCCCAGCCCGCCCACCGCCAGCAAGAAACTCACTTCCAGAGCACTGAAGTAGGTCACACGCCTGGAGTTTCCCCAAATGAGCTGCTCAAGGAGCAGTTCCCACAGGGAACAAGAAAGAGGTTGGAGAGGAGATAGAAACCCAGTAATGGGGCTAAACTGTTTATCAAGTTTTCTTTTAAACCTCCACATACAAAATGCCTTCATCAAGAAATAACATCTTTAGAGAGAGACAATAGATAGTAAAATCCTACTTAATCAAAATCAATCAATCATCAAGCTGCAGCCATTTAATTTGGGCTAAGTTACAGCTGAGCCTTAACCTCTGCAAGCAGGGCTTCCCCACCACTCTGTTATTGGGATGTAAGAGACATCTCACATAGGTACCTCCTCCTTGCTACTTATGTCACACATACGAAACACACATTCTCTTTTTTACCCCACGGGGTGACATCCAAGGCAAAAATAACTTAAAAGTACACCCTCCATCACACCCAATGTAGCAATAAAACCCTTTGCCCTGTTGGATTTAACATCCTATTATTTGCCACGGCAAGAATGACAGACACATAGCATACAGACCACCTCTCATCCTGCCCAAGCCCTCTGCAGACATGACTGGCCAATCAGAGCTTAAGGGCCCTTCTCAATCCAGAGCGCCACAAGAAGCAAGGTGTTCTAAATGTTCCTTCTTCCCAAATAACAAATGTTTCATGCCCCTTCCAATGAGAAAACACCTGCTCTGTGCCCAGGGTCCAAAGAGCTGAGGCCACTTAGGTACTAGGGGAATTACACTTTCCCTTTCAGGAAGAACTGGAAAAGCAGGTGGTAGAATGGGGCTTTCTATGGGAGAAGAAAGGAGGGTTCCCCAGTGATCATGGGGTTAACTACATGACTCTGAGTTCCAAATCTACCTCTATTATACTTACTGTGTGCCCTTGGATATGTTATGTAGTGTGGGTAAAATTGTAATATTTCCAGAATATCTCACCTGGCTTTAGTGCATCTGCATATCAACAGGCATTCCTGGGGCTGGAGACAAGTTCATCTCCATATCAGTGAGTAATTACCTGGGCAATGGAGGGCTTATCTGAACCTGAGAGGGGAGGGAGGGGCTGGTTTTGCTTCTGCCAGAGCAGGAAAGAGAGATGGCCCTGAACTGCAGTTTGTAAGCAAAAAACAGATTTTAAACTTTATTTCTCCCTTTAACTAATTTTGGTTTTAGAGAAATTTTGTCACCGGATTTCCTCTCCCCAGAGTTACATGTAGCCTCTCTGTACCTTGGTTTTCTCGTCTATAAACTAGAAATAACAATACCTGTCTCATAACATTGTTGTGAAAATTAAATGATATCATCTTAAAGAAGTTCCCAGCACATACTACTATGTACAATCCATGCTACTTTATTGTTGCTGTGATTCCTGTTACTGGGCGGTGTGCTTTGGGGGCAGGTAACACAAGATTCACAGAAAGGCGCTGAACGCCCTGGTGACCTTGCAGGGAGCCCAGAGGTCGGGAGTCCCAGGCACAGCTGTTCACATCACAGCTGCTTTCCATCCTCTGTTCTGACTCTCCAGGAGCTGGACATTTGTTTCCCCACTATTGCAAGGCAACTCTGCATTTCCGGACATCACATGGCCTCTAGCAAAAAAAAAAAAGGGAAGGGTATTTCCAGCAAAGGAGACAGAAGGAGATGGTAGCGATGCAACCAACAGAGTAGGGCTCCAAGTGAATTCAGTGGGGAAAGGGAAGATATTTGCATGTGTGCACAATGACACAGGGACCCCATATGTTTATGTTTGGTCAGTGGGCCAGTCCTGCATGCCTTCCAGCTGTCTTGGGGCCTGGCAAAGGGGTTGCACCAGTGTGACAACCTGCCTTGTACTGGGGGCATTTTGCACTGTCTTTCTGCCTGGGCCTCTCCATTGCACATCAAAGGCTTCAGCTGGATTTAACCAGGTCACTTTTCTCTTGAGTAATTGGTGCCTGGAGGCATCCATAGGCTATGATTCATCAGATGCTGGGACCCATTCACTATGAGCAGAATGTAATCTGGGAGCTATGTCATATGAAAATAAAGCTGCCTAAAAGCACATATATACAGATTGTGACAATAAGGCAAATAGGTAGACTCTTCTTGTGTGGATTGTAAAATGGCTTAGAAGCAGAGAGTTTCCAGAAATCTTTTAAACAACAGTAGTGTGGGTAAAATCGCAGTATTTCCAGAATCTCTCTCCTGACCTTAGTGCATCTTCATATCAATAGGCATTTGCAAGGGGTGGAGAGAGGTAGTCCATCTCCATATCAATAGGTGATTATAAAGCGGGTGGAGTGCGAGTGCACACCTGGACCAGAGAGGTTTGAGGGGGTCCTCTTGCAGCTGGGTCGCAAGAGACATGGGTGAGCAGAAGTAGACAACTGCTAGTAGGCAATAAATGGGTTTCTCCCACTTTATTTCTCCCTTTGACTGATTTTGGCTTCAAAGGTTATTTTCCCCGGGCTGAAAACATATCTTCCCCCAGGGTTACAAGTAGTTTGGAGAATACAACATGTTTTGTTCTGTTGTTTTGTCTTTGATTTGGTTTTTCCATTGGATGAGAAAAATTCTGATACAGCCCTGCCTCAGTCAGGTTAGGCTTACAGACCATCCCCGGGCCCAGTGACTGAGCTCACCAGAGATGGTTTCTCGCTCACACTATCTGCCCAGCCTGGGTTGGCTTTGGAGCGGTTCTGCTCCGTGATGTCCTCACTCTGAGACCCAGGCTGATGGGGCCGTTCCTTCTCAGGGCACTGACCTCTGTAGGAGGCCACAGGTTTGCTGCAGCAGGGGAGGAGGCTGAGGACCCAGTACCAGCAGTTACGTGATGGTCCCTGTCCAGTTACTTCTGTTCCAACCCCTGACAAGGCTCAGTGAACCAGAATTAGGAAAGATTGGGATGTTGAGGAATATCGGAATCATCTACTGTAGGTATGGATTCGGTCCTGACGTCCCCCCCCCGATATTCCAGAAGACACAGAGAACCCCAGTATGAACTGACAATGAATCAAACTATCACAGGGCGGGGTGCTTGCCATCTAGTTATTGCCATATATGGTATATTATCATGTACTGGTTCGCCCTGGCCTCCCGGACTCCACAGAGAGGAATGATGGACAATACAAAGCCTGCACACGGCTGTCATCTCATTTTTCTTCCTCTGGATTAACACTCACACCACCCCCAGGAGTCATGGGACCTCAGGCCTAAAAGAGCCTGTTAACCTCAGACGCTCCACGGGCCCAGTGCAAAGAGCCTGGATCGATGGGAGCGGGCAAACAACTTCTCAGAAGTGCGTAACGGAAAGCAGATGGCTGGTGGCCAGCCCACCACACCAAGCCTGGTCTTTGTGAGCGGCTGGCAGGGGCCTGGGGAAGCTGTCATCTTCCCGACAGGCCTCAGAAAGGGGACGGATTCTTCACGTGCTGGAAGAGCCACTGGTTAGCAAACACTGCTCTTCCAGGAAAACAAATACGCAGCTGGGACACTCATTTTTCTTCAGTTATTAAATACTGTTAGCTTGGTTAAAGGAGATTTCAAATAAAGAACCGCTTCAAAACTTCATCCCTCCCTCCCTTTCTTCCTCCCTTCATCCTCCTCCCGCCCTTTGATGGAGTCAGCAGCCCCATGCAGCAGAACCAACGGCTATTTCATCTTAAATTTCTGTAGCAGAAATGTAGGTCACAGATCTTACAAGTGGCCTGGTTTTCCCAGCTCTGAATAGAAATCTTTCCCCAGGTTGAGGGTTTTTTCTAGGCTTGTGTCTAATAAAAGTGTAACCTGCCTGGCCAGGCCAGAAAGACGGGGCTCTGGCCTCCTCCTCTCCTCCAGCCGTGGCCTGGGAGACTGGAAGGGCAGCCTCCAAGTTTGCAGCCTTAGGAGTGTCAAAAGTCACAGCTTTCCCCACAAGCGACATGAAGGCCAGAATGCACATCTGAGGCCACGGGTGACAAGGCTCAACAGGAAGAACGTGGCCACTTCTACTAGGCCGGATTCAGCAGGACAGAGCAGCCAGGATATGTCAGACGCCCACCTATGCCGGACACCTGCCTTCTTCACATTCATCCCCGTCTCAGACGGCTTAGGGTTCCTCTCTTGTTTCTGTTCTTTCTTCTTTTCTTTCTTCCTTCCTCCCTTCTTTTCCTTCCTTCTTTTCTTGCTTTCTTTATTTTTAATCCAGTTCATTGTACAAAATTGGAAAACACAGATGAGCAATGAGAAAAACAAAAATGACCCATCCTACTACCAGAGGAAAACCCCTGCTGACATTTCTTTGTGTATCTTTCCAATTATTTTGCTATGTGTATATACAGATACAGATGTGTTTGTGACAGAACTTGGATCATAATGTTCTGTGGCCATGTTTTCTCCCTTAACCTATGTTGCAAATATAAACATTTTTTCTGATCAATTCATGTAAGTGTGTGTGTGTGTGTGTTTTTACATATGTGACCTTGGGATTTTCTTCTAAAATTCTCACAGGGAATTTTATTTATTATAACAATTTATTTATTATAAAAATTAATTCTAGCCTGAGATAGCTTATCATTTTTTAGATTTTTGTGTTAAGGGTGTAGAAAAAAAGGAGTAAAAATCATCCCTAATTCCATCATTTAAATCTATTTCCCCTCCCAACATACAGCTTCTCCAATCCTGACACCCACAAATAACTGCAGTGAATAATTTAATGGACTGATAGACTCTGGGCAGATATTTTTTCTGCATTCATATACAATGACCGGTATAAATATACATGTATACATTTTTTAATGAGAACATGCCATCTTTTTTGTTTTGTGATTTGCCTTTTTCACAAAACAACATAGCGTGGACATCTCCATGTCAGACATATGCAAGATCTACAACATTCTTTTCAGAGGCTGCATGACCCTCCACTGTGTATACATAATAATGCGCCCAACCAGTCCTTACTGAGGGAATTTAGGATTCCTGTTTTTTTATTTTAAAACTCACAAACATATCACTCTAGAAAAGGTTCCTGTTAGAAGTATTAGGTCATAGAGATGAGACGTTATATTTAGGCTGATTCTACCAAATAACCTTCCCAAAGATGCTACCATTTTATGCTCATACCAGCACACATTAAAATTTCCATTTCCCCCACCTCATCAACATGTGAAATTTTTTAATTTTGCCAATAAGTTAGAAAAATATACATAATTTATAATAACTACTTTGTACTTCACTTTATGATGGTACCAGAATTTATTTTATCAACTCTCTTTTGGGCCTTCGAGGTTGTAAGCAATTTTTGTTTTGTACAGTGTCGGAGTAAACATTTTGGACATATATCTTTCCACTTCCCTGGTTTTCTTTATATATTACATAGCCATACATATATTTCTGAGTATCTCAAGGCCTGAGATATACTGCCAAAAAGTTTTTAAGCTTTCACTAGGCGACATGTATACCAATATGTTAACTATGTTGCTCTGTGTCGCAAGAGAGGAATTCACCCCTGAAGCGTCCGACTCTATGTCCAGGTCTCTCTGTGCACTGAGGTTCTCCCAGTGTGTCTGCGGTGACCCAGGTGCTATGGGGCATGTTAAACCACAGAATACTGCCTAGAAAAGATTATTCCCTTCTCAATTCTCTTTCAGTCATTCTGATCTGATTAATGTTTCACAATCGGTATTTTTGCTAAATCTCCCATTTTGACAAAGAGGCAACAGGCTTCATGCTCGTGTCTTTGGCGAGCCACAGTATCCAGCCTAATTTATAAAGATTGTTTTCCAGCTATTTCTCTGAAGCAAGTTCTACTGATTTTCTTAATTAAAGTGAAACAGATTTTATTTTTAAATAATTTTATTAAGGGCCCAAAAGTGACTTGACTTTAGAAAAAAAAGGAAATAATAGTACAGGGGGACTATGAATGTGGCAAAAAATTACAAAGTTTGCAATAGTTTAGTTCAAGAACCCCTGTATGAACCTTGTTTCCTTCCTGAGAGAGGAAGGCAGGTAGGAGGTTTCACTGACTTTATACCCTGTCCGGGCATGGAACACATAATTTCAAGAACACCCACGCTGTTGTTTCAGGGAGATTAGGTAGGGCAGGCAGCTAATAGAAATTAAAGGGCTGTGGACCTCAGCCCACTGGGGAATGGCAGGTGAGCTGGCCCTTTGCAGTAAAGGTGATCTGAGCTCTCCCAGCAGAGGGCGGTAGAGGGACATTGTTGGACGGGTGGCCTGCAGTTAACTGGCCAGGTGGAGGTGGTGTAGGACATCTGAGAACCTGCCCCCCAACTCTTCTACCTTTTATGTTTCAGAACAAAGTCCCTCTGCAACCTTGCAGCCTTGGCCTGGCAATATCCTTTCCGCAGTCCTCAGGACATGGACACCAGAGCCCATGTGCTGGTGGGTCACATGCTCTGAGGGCCTCCTGCCGCTCAAGGCCCTGTCTCTCCCTGCACACCCAGCTATAGTCTGATGATGGCTGCACCCCTGAGAGTTCAACTCCGCAAACAAGAACCCAGCATCACCACCATAATCTCACCTCCTTCATGGGTCTGTGAGCTTTGTGGGCTAAAGGGCTTAGCTTTGTTCACAGTCCCCAAAGCAGGTTCACTGATATCTCTGCAGTTGGCCCAAACTGCAGCAGGACATGGAAGAGCAGAAGCTCTTATCCTACTTAACAGATGAGGAAAGTGAGTTTCCAAGGTGAAATGTTTGCCTCTAACCACCCTGAGAACACACAGCATTTCTAGGACAGAATCTTCTGACTCTCAGCACGGGGTCTTGCTTCCAATTCACTGAATCACTCACCCCTTTTATAGGGGGTAAGAAATGCTCATTTCTACATAGCTAGAGGTGACCTGAAGTCATGACTCAACCACACAGAATGAGCTGGCATTTGGGAAATACAGGTGTAATGTGCTTTGAGGATATCCCCTACTTGGACAGCAACCCTGACCAGGAAAGAGAAGGAGACACCTGTGCCTACTCTTGGAAGGAGTTAAATCCAAACGGCCCCATGTAAACTACTACAGATGGGTGACAGAAATGGCAACTCTTTGTAGGGGCCCATGTGAAGCAGGAGTTCTCATCCACCTCCTCTATTCTCAATAGTAGGCAAGCCTTAGGAGACCTGAGGAAGTAGGGCAGGCACACTTTAGGTTCTCCTGCCCTGTTGACCTCGGCCACATGTTAATTCTGGAGGAGACAAAGCACGTAGGCTGATCAATTCTGTTTCAACTTTAGTCTGCAGAAACCCGAAGGATCCAATTCTTCACTGGATTTCAGAATCCTTTGCTGCCAAAAACGAGCAGAGGGATGGAACTTCTGAAATGCTTAAACCCATTCTTCCCCCACCCTGAGCTGAGCGGGTGGTTTTCACAAGGTAGGAAGAAGTCATTTCAATAGGCCTTCCTTATTAGGAGGTCAGACCAGATATTCCTGTGAATAGATTTAACCTCTAAGCACTGGCCCTTATTAAATGAGACAATTTCTTAACCTATTAAAGTTCTAAGCAGTTGCTTTTTCCACCTAAAGAGAGAATGACCGCATGCTAGCAGTGACCCCTTTTCTACGTGCTTTGGCCGCAGTCTTGCTCACGTTGCTAGAAGCAGAGGCTGACCCTCCCCACTTTGTGCTCCATCCACCCACAGCTCTTTAGAAGGTCCTCACTTCACCAAGTAGGCATCTGCTCCTTCTGGTGTGAAACCAGGGATGCATCTTGGAGCTGCTGCGGAAACATCACACGTGCTCAGCTTGGCCTCTGGAGCCTCGTGACGCACCGCAGTCCCTGCTCTGGGTAGCACTCGTGCTCCTCAGCAGAAGGTGCCGGGTGGTGGGGCAGTCACTGGGGTTTCTCAAGCTTCAACAATGGATGTACCCCCAGCAATACACAATCTTTTTCTTTTGAACTCCCAGTGTTGACCTAAATTATTTTTATCGTTCTGCTAGTTGCAGCAGAAAACCCAATTCTAACTGGCTTGAACAAGAAAGGGGATTCATCTGGCTCAAACAACTAAGGACGTCTGGGGTATAATGACCACCAGGACCGCGCAGTGAGCTTTCGGTTCTGCTTGCGTGCGTGTGTGTGACTCAGTGCGGTGGCTCTGTCTTCAGGCTTGTCCTGACCCTGCCATCTCATCGGGCTGCTAGGAGCGCTTTGGGGTGATGTGCATATTTGTTCATATCCAGGTGACAGAACCCGTTGCCTAGGCTCTAAACCAGTCACTGAGGCCTGAAGAATATCTGGAGCCATTCACTCAGGCCATCGCTTATGTAACCAATCACTGGGGCCAGGGAAGTGGGGTTACCCGGCTTGGTTTAGACGTCAGAACCAATCAGGGTCCACCTCTGCCGCTGGACGTGAACCAAACCCACCCAGTCAACCCAGCTGCCCCACAGGGTGGAGGCGATGAACAGGGATGGTGGGGAACAACTGCTAGTCCACAGAGTCCCAGTGTGTCGGTCTTTGGCCAGTCTGTCCTTAGATAATGTCTTCACCCTTCCCCTGCTCTGTGCTGCAGGGCTGTCCATGGGCAGTGGAGAGGGGCCGAGCCTGCAGGTTGCATTTTCCACCTCCCACGGCAGCTGGCTTCTGCCCAAGTCAGTCAATGGGCAGCACTGTTGAAGAAGTGGAAGGTGGGGACGAGGGAGAGGCCATAGCATTTCTTCCCATCTCTATCTGCCTTGTGCAGCTGCTCTCAAAACAGCTGCATCTCCTGCAAGGCTCCAGCTCCCCCAGGCAGGCCCTTTGCTGTCTCAGCTTCTACCTGGTAGCCCAGCCCAGTGCTCTGAATCCACCACGTTCTGTCCCTCCAGCCCAGAGGTGGGGAGCTTCCAGCTGTTGCCAGTGTCCAGAGTGCATTACCATCCCATTGGGTCTCAGCAGTTCCTCCCCTTGGGTAACCATTTACCTGGTTAAGTTCCCTTTGTTTCAAATATTTAGAGTGGGTTCTATCTTCCTAGTGGAACTCTGCTATAGTCCTCAATACGTGCAAACATAAAACCAGATATAAACTCTGCAAGCATAGGGCTCTTACATAACTATAAAAACAATAAAACTCAAAATAACATTAACTCAACATGACAGACCACAGAGACTATATTATTTTGCTGAACTGAATTCCCTCTTGAAATGTGAGTATAAGCCAACCCTCTAAGGTGTGGGCGCTTCCGGAGCTCGCCAGGCACACACCGCCATGTGGCACGCGACACGACCTGACTCTCCCACTGCTTTCTCCATTTGAATGTCTGTGAAACTTTCACTCGTAAAATATCATCATCAATGGCTGGCTTTCACATCTAAAAATCACTGTAAAGATGAGCTCTGAAATCTCCCAGATAGTTTTAAGATCATACCCAGATTTTCCAAAATGTGTATATAAAAATGTTTTCATTATTAAAACAAAAGCACAACATTTAAAAATGCACAATGAAAGAAAGACTAGCAGGGTTTTCACATAGATACTAGTAGGTGAAGAGGAGGCTTGGGCAAAATTTCACAGCCCCTGGGTAGAATAGCACCACTGTGCTCAGACTATGCTAAGAACACCCTAGTTAATCCTAATGACAGTTCTTCCCGGCAGGTATTATAATTTTCATTTTACAGATCAGGGAACAAGCTTAAAGAGTTTAAGTAACTTGCCTTAAAGTCTCACATCTAGAATTAGAGCCTCACACATTCTAAAACCCATGTCTCTCCATTCACCTCATTCACCTAGTGGGTCCTTGAATTACAAAATGCACCCATTTATTAAGTATTTGTTAAACACTTACTATGTGCCAGCCACTCTTCTAAGCACTGGGGTATAGTAGTGAACAAAACAGACAAAAACCTGCCCAGCAGAGCTTACATTCTAGTGGAGGAACCAGAAAATAAACAGCACTAATAAGTAAAATATAGAGTACATAGACAGTGACAAGTGGCAAGAAAGCAGGGGAGGGGAATATGAAATGCCGTTAGGAGAGGTTTGAAATTTTAGACAGGGTAGTAAGGAAGGCTTTTGAGCAAAGACCTGAAGGAAGTGAAGATTTACACAGATTTCTGGGAGAAGGGTATTTCAGGCAGAGGAAAGAGTCTGTGGGGGGAAAGCATACCTGGAGGCTAGTGTGGCTGGAGCCGGGAACACCGGAGGGGTGTCCGAGGGATGGTGGGTAATCAGACACACAGGGCCCTGGCGGTCACTGAAGAGTTCTGACTTTTACTCGGAGTGGGACACAAAGCCACTAGACGGCTCCGAGCTGGTTATTTTGTGAAGAGGAGACTGTGGGAGCCCAGTACAGAAGCCAGGAGAGGCATTAGAACACAGTTGCAGTAAACTCAGTGAGAGTTGACAGTAATAGAACCAGGTTGTAGAGGCGAATAGTAATTGAATTCTGCAGAAATTCAAGATTTGAAATATGACCAGGTATGACTTATCCCCTCAGCCTCGCTGGCCAATTAGTTTATAAGGACCAAATTATATCAATCCAGGGAGCCACAGAAGGACGCCAACGCCAGCCAGCACAGTTCAGAGCACTGCCGTCGGTAGAACTTTCGGCGACGGAGCTGCTCTGCATGCTTCAACAGTGTGGCCACTGGCTCCATGCAGCTACTGAGCACTTGAATTGTGGCTAGTGTGGCTGAGAAACTAGACTTTTAATTCCATGTAACTTTAATTAATTTAAAATTTACTAAACCGTATTGGGCAGCACAGCTCCAGAGAGCCAGCCTGATAAATTGCATCTGGGCAGCTCTGGCGCCTCGGTGGGATTTACTGAGAAGACAATAGCCCAGGCTTCATTTTGAACATTCAAATCTCAACTCCTCTGACGTGAGTCAGAGTGCCTTTGAGAAATGGTTGTGATGTGAATAAAGTGCTCATTTTATCTCTGAAATGGCCCATTAATAAATAACAAAGTGTTTATAAATATGCAAAACACACAATTAGTCAATTCCACAAAGTCTCTGTGATGGGAACATTAAAGCGTATCCTAGAGTGAAGGGTGGGGGAATCAAAATAAATTTAGCTTCTCTTTAAAGCCTACAAGCAATGAATACTGAATAATTTACTTCTGAGAATTGTAACACAAAAGCAAGTCGTTTATTGGTTCCTCTGAGCTTGAGCAACACATTCCAACTTAATTCGTATATGTGGAAACCCATTATAAGAAGTAAATGAGTCACCAGTGAGAAGGATGGCAGATGGCAGCTGTTTTGCACTACTTCATGGACCCTGAATTACTCTAATCATCATTTTATTTAAGCCCAGAAGGCCATAAGAAATGTTAACTGACTCCACTGAAATATTGCTCTCTTAAACATATAAACTAGAACCTGAACTAGGTACATTATTCAAACAATTTCCTGCAGTGACAGGCACTAGCCCGCAGGCCAAAGGCGGCCTTCCCAGGATCTGGTGAGACCCCCCTCCTGAAGAGAATTAGAAGGAGCCCTCCCTAGCAAAGAAGACGTGAGCCCGATGGAGTGATTGCCTTTTCTAGAATCCTTGTTAGCCTATTTGCTGATTCCATCTCCCAGGAAAATGATACTGTTTTGGCCCGTTGCCTAAAGCAGAAATCCGGGTGTTATGTGTCTGGGGATTTCTCCAACTTTATTGAAATATAACTGACGTATATATAATATTGTGTAAGTTTAAGGTGTATGAAGTATTGGTTTGATACACTTACATACTATAAAATGATTACCAGCATAGCATTAGTGAACACCTCCACCCAGGCACATTATTACCATTTTGTGTGTATGTGTGTGCAGTGAGGGCATTTAAGATCTACCCTCTCAGCAACTTTCAAGAGCATATAATGCAGTATTGTTCACTACAGTCCCATGCTGTACATTACATCCCCAGAACGTATTCATCTGCTGACCGGGAGTGTGTACCCTCTGACCATCATCTCCCCATCTCCCTCCCTTCCCCCAGCCCCTGATAACCACCTTTCTGTTATCTGGTCTATGAGTTCAGCTCTTTTAGATTCCACATGTAAGTGCGACCAATCACTCGGTATTCTTCTTTTTCTGTCTGACTTATCTCAGCAAACTGCCCTCGAGGTCCAGCGACAGGATTTCCTTCATCCTCATGGCTGAATAATATTCCATTGTGCCTATGTACCACATTTTCTTCACCCATTCATCCACTGACAGACACTTAGGTCGTTTCCTTATCTTGGCTCTCGCGAATAATGTCGCGATAAACATGAGAGTGCAGACATTGCTTCAATATCCCATTTTTATTTCTTTTGGATAAATACCCAGATGCGGAATTGCTTGATCATATGGTAGTTCTGCTTTTAATTTCTTGGAGGAACCTCCGCACTGTGGCCCATAGTGGCTGCACCAGTTTACATTCCTGCTAACAGGGCCCGAGGTGTCCCTTTTTTCCACATCCCCGTAGATGCTGTTATCTCTTCTCCCTTTGATAAAGCCATTCTAACGGGTGTGAGATGGTATCTTGTTGGGGTTTTGATTTGCGCTTCCTCGATGACCGATGAGGTTGGGCATCTTTTCATGTATTGGCTTGACAATTTATGTGTCATCTTTGGAGAAATGTCTATTCAAATCCTCTTCCCCTTTTTTAAATTGGATTGTTTGGGTTTATTTTGTTATTGAGTTGTATGAGTTCTTCATCATTTTTGGATATTAATTCCATACCGGATGCATCGGTTTGTAAGTATTTTCTCTCATTCCATAGGTTGCTTTCCATTTTGTTGATGGCTTCCTTGGCTGAGCAGAAGCTTTTTAGTTTCATGTTGTCCCATTCACTGATTTTTGCTTTTGCTGTTTGTGCTTTGGTGTGAGATCTAAAAAATACCGCCAAGACCAATGTCAAAGAGCTCTTACCCTCTATTTTCTTCTGGGTTTTACAGTTTCAGCTCTTGTGTTTAAATCTTTCATCCATTTTAAGTTATTTTTGTGAGTGGTAAGACACAGGGATGCCATTTCATTTTTTTTTCATAATTCTTTGAAATTCCCTTTTTTCCTTTTTCACATTTTTGTATTTTAATTTTACCCCAGCTTCATTAAAGTATACTTGACATACAGTGTAGTGTAAATTTAAGATATACAATGTGTTTACCTGATACATTTACATATTGCAATAAGATTACCACCATGGTGTTAGCTAATGCCTCCATCACATCACTTAATTACCATTTCTTTTCTGTGTTGAGAATATTTAAGATCTACTCTCTTGGAAACTTGCAAGTAGGTATTATATTTTTTTATTATTGATATGTAATTAATATTATAACTATTGACTATATTAACTATAATCTCCATGCTGTACATGAGAGCCCCAAAACTTGCTAATCTTAGGACTGGAAGTGTGTACCCTTTGACCACTATCTCCCCATTTTCCCTCCCCATCAGCCCCTGTTATCTACCATCTCCTCTGTTCCTCTGAGTTCAGCTCTTTTAGATTTCGCACACATGTGAGCTCCTACAGTATTTGCATTTCTGTCTGGCTTATCTCACTTAGCCTAATGCTGGGTATCAGGTTTTAACTTCTCCCTCCCTGATTCCGAGCCAGCTGTTCACTGGGCTAAAGAGGCTCACAACCTCTCTCCCTACTCCCTGCCCTGGCTTCTTGCTCCAGTCTACTCTTTACACTGCAGTGTGAAATGTTCCTGTGCCCAGAAAGGTCTCTGGATCATTGCAAATCCTCAGCAATACTTGTGGCGTGAATGAATGAGGTCTGAGAGGTAAGCAGAGTCAAATAAGGGAAAACAACTTGATTTTGACTCAGAGCATCATGGGAAGCCAGCAGGAGAGGGTCTTAACCTGATTAGTGTGCTGTCAATGTCCTCCAGCCCAAGACCACCAGAAACACATCTGTGGCTAAACAAGCTGGGTTTACTGACTCCCTGCAGTGATGGAAAACACAACACCCGCCATGCGAAATATGGGGCATCGCAGCTAACGAGCATTAGATGACAGGATTGGGGCTTGTGTTAGTGACTCTGCAGCAGGTTCAAGACACGGGGATTGCTCTGGGGTAGATAGGTCTTCCCTGTCAGGAGGCAGGGGGATGTCTGTGACTGGGTTTCATAATAAATCTTATTTTGAAGGTGGGAGGAAACGGAGTGAAGCTACAACTAAGGTTGGTAGGGCAGCAGCAGGAACTTAGATGAGCCAGGACAGAAGGCTTGCTGGTCATTTTTGTGGTCTGGACATTGTTTACATTGCTCTTTGTTCAGACATGATTACAGAGTGGTCTTGGTTGTTTGTCTTCATCTACCAAGGACACAGAGTGGCCTGGCCTGAAGGTGGGGTTCTACAACGTGTTTATGTTGGACGGAAGAACATGGCAGCCCAGCTCTGGGTGCAAGGCCAGCTCTCACCTGCTGGGGGCTGCACGTCTCCTTCTCAGCATAAATAAGATAGAGAGTAGAAGCAGGTTCTCCAGGTAGAGGTGTGGCAGTGGTTCAAGGGAGAGTGGTGGAGCCCATGAGAACTGACTGAATTTGGGATACGTGGGTTGCGTGGCTCACACACAAACCATGTTGAGCTTTCCAGCTCATCAGAAGAATGTCAACCTCCCCAGGCTCCTCCTGGAATGCTGTTTCTCAGCCCCCTTCACCCCCAGCACCACCCGACCCTATTCTCTGACACTTCCTGTTTATCCTGCTCAAATGTGACTTCCACCAGCAAACCTTCCCCAGACCTCCTGTCCCCAGTCTGAGTTGGCTGTCCCTCCTTTGGACTTCCACAACATCTTATTGCATCGTTATTGTTCAAGCTGCATCCGGGAAGGAGCGATGTTGTGTTCTTTGTGTGTACACAGGTTGCATCACATAATAGATGCTTAATGAATACATATGAAGTGAATCAATGCTTTACTGATACTAAAAGCATTCTGTAGACTGGTTTCCAGGAAGTCATTACCCACCCCCAACTACAAAGGCATGATGCAGTTCCAAATCTAAACTGCCTCTCCTTTTGTGCATACTCACCACATAATATGATATTCCTGGCACTGCTTTGTATATTCAGATTTCCTGAAAATTACATCTATAAACAATTGAAATAGCAGACGCTACTATGAGATGCTATCGTTAAGTGGCAGTAAGTGTCTTGGTTGTGAATGGTTTCTATTTAATTTGTTAGTAGAGTTGAGAGATATTTACAAGCTTTCTTCCCTTTATGATTCTGCAGGTCAAAAATAGTTTTTTGTTTTGTCATTCATTCAACAACTGATTTTTGAGAGCCAGTGCCAGGCATTGCTCTAGGAAAGCTGGACCTACAGGAGTGGAAAAACAAACAAAAATCTCAGGCCCAGTGGGGCTTACGTTATAATGGGTGGGGGAGACCACAAGAAATAAAGAAATAAAATATATAGAATATGAAATAGCAACTAAGCTAATGAGAAAAATGAAAGCAGGGAGAGAGATGTAAAATATTATGGAAATTAGGAGATCTTAAGTAGCATGTCCAGAAAAGTCACTGAGAAGGTAGTTTGAAGGAAGTGAAATTGCCAAGCTCAGCAGACATCTGGGGGGATGCACTGCAGGCCAAAGGCATAGCCAGTGCAAAGACCCTGGGGCAGGAAAGTATCTGGGCTTGATGTTAATCAAAGAGGCCAGGGGGAAGAGCAACAGAAAGATGCTACGTAGAGATGTCAGATGGACCGTGGAAGGGAAATCAGGGTGGACCGTGGAGGCTATATGAAAGATAGCTTCCTCTCTGGGACCAAGGATGACGCTTAGAAGGTTTGGATGACACGTAAGCAGTTTAAGTATCATCAAGCACTAAAACAGAATCTGTTGTTTTCTAAGATGAAAAAGAGATAAAAATTCCTACCTTTCCATTTTTGATCATTTCCCTACAAGACCATTTTAAAATTCTTTTTGTTAGTAAATGTAATATGCTCATTATAAATTATGCAGAAAATAAAAGCATGCCGGATAAGAAAAATAAAAACCCCTGCTCTCCTACCACCCAATGATAACCATTGTTATTTTTAGTGTATTTTCTATCCTTTTTCTTTATATGTATGTATCACTTAAAATCTTTACATAATTTTATATATATATGTATGTACGTGAGCCTTTTTTCCCCTTTTTAGTCATGGCCATATTTTCAATGTCATTAAAGACTTTCAAACATTCTCAGTGGCTAGAAAGGATTTCATCACAGGAATGAGCTATCATTTCCATATTGTGCGTGTCACTCCTTGTCTCCGCCATGCTACAGCTATTCTACTTACCAAAAAGATAAGGTTCTAAAAGAACGTTCCCAACTACCTTCGTTTCCTACTCAAGACCACACAAAGTGACACTTGCCTGCCAGAGGGGTTGGACTGTAACGGCTCATGGTGATTGCCTCTGTGAGATTACCCTTAGGTTAAGCAGCCCTGGGTTGAAGACATTCTGTGGTTGGAGGTGATGGCTGTCACTGAAAATACAAGTCTGGCACCATTTCAATAGAAACAGTGGCGCCGGAGCCCCATCCTCCTTCCCTCACTCCCTGCTCCCCTGTGCCACGTCAGATCTAATCCATCAGAAAGGAAGACAGAAGTGCCAGCCCTCCTGCCTGGCTGAGGGGCCGCCGATGTGACCCCGCTGGCCTGCTGAAGCCTGTCCCCACGACCTGCCGGTGCCCAGCCCCTGACCCCCAGGACTCAGCCAGCCTCGCCTTACCCCTCCTGCTCCCAGCACCGCCAGGCTCCTTCCCAGACATACATCATGGAAATTAGCAGGGAATCTTAAGGCAGTGACTAGAGATTGATCAGGTTGTCATTTATACTATAGTAATTAATGCTGAGCTCCCTAGAAAGTCCCCACATCCCAGCCTTTCCTAGTCTATTTGCCCAGCAAGACTCATGACCATCTCCCAGCCCAGAAAGGTTAACTCAGAGAACATTAGGGTCTAAGGTCCATGTCTTCTGGTCTCTGAGGCAGAAACAGACCCCAGCTTCCAGCTCACTTCACCTCACAATGACACTGACCCTCACTCTTGTCATTTTAAGATGAGCTGGGCGCAGGGGAATGGCTTAAGACGGTGGTGCTCAACCTTATCCACTCAGATCTTGTTAGAAATGAAGAAATCTTGGGCCACCACTAATCAATTGGCTAATAAGTCAGTAAATGAATCAGAACCTGCATTTTAACAGAATCACGTGTTTCCAAAGTACAGGAAAATTTTTGAGAAGCATTGTTCTAGGTCAGCGGTTCTTAAACCTGAATGAGCCTCACAACCTCCTGAGTGCTTGTTAAAACACAGGTTGCTCGTTATTCAGCCACAAAGAGGAAAGAAATTCTGACATATGCTACAATACAACACGGATGGACCTTGAGAACATCATGCCTGAAGTAAGCCACACACAGAAGGACAACCGGCACATGATTTCATTTATACGATGTCCCTTGAGTAGGCAAACTTGTAGAGACATGAAGTAGAAGAGAGGTCACCAGGGGCTGGGGGAGAGAGATGGAAGAGTTCTTGTTTAATGAGTACAGAGTTTTTGCTGGGGACGATGAAAACATTTTGGGTACAGATAATGATGATGGTTACACAACGCCGAGAATGTGTTTAATGCCACTGGTTTCTTGTCTTGCCAATGGGTTTCAGACCCAGACAAGCTCATTATGGATTCAGTGAGACCAAAGAAATGACAGTAGGACATTCCCACAGTGGCAGGTCAATCACTAGAGTCCTGTCCACTCAGAGCGGGTCTGTGTGCAGCAAGCCGGTCTCTGCCTCTTGGCCTCTCTACCCCCGCAGCTGTTGCAGTCTCTGCCCTCGGCGCTGCCACCACTCCAGCCTCTGCTCTCCTGCAGCCTTGCAGCCGTGCCACCGTGTCACCCAGAGCACTGGGCGGAACTCTTTAGATAGAGTCAATAATGACGTATTGCCCACATGTGTGTAGTGAGCTAGCCGACCAGGGCCAGGTGAAAATCCTGGCCACAGGAACCTTCACTTTATCCACATTTTGTACACTTACAAATGGCTAAAATGATAAATATTATGTGTATCTCAACACAATTAAAAAATTAAATATAATATAAAAACCCAGCTTGCTGGCCCCAACCCGAGCCTCTGACTTCTGGTTCGGCAGGTCTAGATGGAAGTCTGAGAACTGGCATTTCTCACAAGTGCCCAAGTGATGTCAGCACTACTGGTCTGAGGGCCATATTTTGGGCAGCAAGAATCTGAGTGCTGCGTCTTAATTACAGTTAAAAGAAAATGAATGCCCAGCCCCAGCCCCAGAGAGGCTACTCTGATTGATCTGGACTGGGGCCTGGGCATGGGGATCTCTTCACCTCCTTGGGGTTATTCCGCGGTGCAGTCAACATGGAGGGTGTTCTCTGGGACCCTCATCACCTGTCTGCACTTCATTTGGTGAGGAGCTCCTGCTGTTTCTTTGGCGGAGCTTTAAATAGCACTGAGGAAGCAGGCATCTGGGTGGTGGAGGAGTTTTATGTTCAGAAAAATCACCCCACCCTTTGTTCTCCCAGAAAATACTTTCTGACCTGGGGCAGAGCCTCGAGAGAGAGGGCACATCCACTCATTACTGAATGACCAGGGTTGATAGATCTGAGCCTTGTTACAGTCCCCATGTTAGCGAGGGAAGTTATCAATTCCTTTAAGAGACCTTCTCTGTTTTAACAAACCTTAAGACCCTCTGACTCACACTTTAATCCCCAACACCTAGCAAGCTGGTCACAGGTAAACCACCGAGGAGCTTGCGAGAGGAAGAGAAAGCCAGTGGTGCTTTCCTGAGCTCCCCCCGCACCCCAAAGCAGTCCCACGGATAGACAGCTTGGTGGTTTCCCGCCAGGTCTAAAGAGTTCTGCAAGATCCTAGAATTAACCATGAACACCTTCACAGATGGTTACAGGCCATTGAAACTCTTGCATTTTGAAACTCTCAAAAAAACTTGAGCCTTTTGTTAAAGTTCCCTTGGCCTTTTTAGCACTTTACTCATTAAGCTATTACATCCCTTCAGCTGCTTGACCTGCTGGTCTAGCACCTTGCATCACCTTGAGAGACATCTGCGTAACGTGACTGGAACCCCTTCCCTGCTACTTCCCTCCTTCCACCTCGCACCCATCCACCACTATACCCACCTAAGATTCAGCTCACCACCACCACCACCACCGCCACCACGGGAAGAAGCCTCAAGACCACATGCTCTGCCCAATTCAAACATGGGGAACTTATGACATGTTAAAAAGAATGCATTTGAGAGGAGCCCTAGCAAAGCAGACAAACATTCAACAGTTCGTTAAGGCCTCAAGATAACACATTGCCTTCAAGATAGCCTTTTGAAAGACTCTTTCCTCAGACTCCAGCAGAAAGTTCACTTCCGCTTAAACCTTCTGAGGTCTGTCCTCCTCGCCCCTTCTTCTCTCTACTCCAAACTCTCTTTACACATTTGTGCCTCTACAAATCCTTCTGCTCCTTCTCCCAACCTCCTCAGGGAACCAACCCTGTCGCAGAGTTTTTCTCAGGAAAGGCTCACGTTTCACAATATCCCCTCAAACTTGCTAGGCTGAGAGGTTGGTCGAGAAGTCAGGTTTACATGAAGTTAAAGGCTATCCTTAAGGATTCCAAAACCTCAGGAAGACAGGCAAAAGTAACCCGCAAAATTATGGACATCGTTAGCTACTAACTATGTTAGATTTACCAGATCCATACTAACTAGTTCACTTCATTGAAAGCCCCTCAGGTGGGGGACATGATTAAAAGGAACAGAATGGGAAATGCGAAGGGATTTAAATAACCCAACTGTGCAAATTCAGATACTGGCCTTGAGGGGACAAGAAAATAGGAAATGAAGGACATATAGCTGTTCCTGAAGTCTTCCCCTTAAAGAGAGTATTGAACAAAAAATTCAAAGTTGTAAATAAGACAAAGATGACTCAATAGGAGACCTTAAAAGGAGACTTCGGGAAACTTTAAAACAAGATTCTGAGATACGCCTACCAGCTGAAGTAAAAGGAGCCTTGCCTTCTCATGCTGGGAATAGACTCACATCTGAAATAGGAAACTTAGTCAGAAAGATAAATTGGAACGGGAAATTGCCAATTTAGAGGATCCTTAACATGTGACTTAACATTTCCAGAAAGCCCTAGAAAATAAACAAGCTAGAAATGAAAACAAACTTCTGTCCCAATTAAACAACTGGTCCTTGAAATAAAAATAAAAGCAGAAGGTTCTCTGTTCTCTGAGAATCAAGAGCCTATGAATAAGGACACCTATAAATACTTGCAGGCAGAAGGGTCTTTGGAAAAATTAGTGTCATATGTTGGATCAGCCAGAGAAGACAACTGTCCAGAATCAGCCACTGTTACTGCAGCTGAGAGAAAGATTAGAGCCCCCCCCCCACACACACACGGAGCCTTGCCCTTCATCTAAACTCCCAAGGAGAATGGTCGATAAATATATATGGACAGCAATTCAGCTTCTTATTGATATGGGTGCCATCTGTCTAGCACTGTCACAGAACCTCAGATCCCCGAGTACTAAAGCCTGTCATGTGACGGCTACATGGCGATCATTATTAGCAAGAGAACATTCCTTTCTTCTCTGTTACAAAAGTCCTGCAAATTTAATACGTAAGGAACAAGTTTGCAAGTGGAACTGCCAACTAAAATGTACGGCAGAAGGATTATTTTGGGAAGCCCCAGAAATGATAACTGGTGTTCACACTGGAATACCTCTACACAGTGTATGATTCAAGAAACTATTGAAGAATTAGCTAGGGTCTCGGAATCCCCTAAGGCCAAAAACACTACAAACACAAGCACACTAATTGGAGCAGAGCCGTAGAGTTCAGATTGATTCTTCTAAACCTTTACCTAAACTTCCTCAGTGCTCTACTAAAACTAAGTGCAAAGAAGGCTGTAGGCCAAGTACAACCAGCTTAGTTGAAAAAAGGATTAATTGTTCCGGTGCTGGTCCCTGGAAGACCTGTTCCACCTGTTTAAAAGCCTCACAGCTGAGCATATTGATTTGTCTAAGGTCTGTGAGCAGTTAAAACCGGTGCCTAACTCCAGCGCCACACTCTCCGTGGCCCTACCTGAAGGCAGATTCTGCACCATGACAGATTTATGTTCAACTTTCTTAGTATCATACCCATGGATAGTGATAACTGAGATGTATTTGTCCTCACCTCGGAAAATCAACAATTCTCCAAGAAAGTTGTGCCTTAGGGATTCATCAAAGCTCCATCTTACTTTTCTCAAGTCTCGAAAGAGCTTAAGGGTCTGCTGTTGCCCTGTGGTTGCATTTGGACCCACGTCTTATGTCCCATATGAATCCTGGAGATTCCAAAACTGACTTTGCACATCTCTTCACAGAGCCCGTGAAACCAGGACACAAAGCTGCTAGGGAGAAACTCCAGCTCTAGAAAACAACAGTTCCTTGTTGAGACCATGACCCTGTAGCTGCAGGAAAGGCATTATCTAAGAAGAGATTATAAATTACCCCAAATTACCCAAGACCAGCCACTAAAAGGTAAGAAGATTTCTGGCATTAACTGGGGCGTTGCAGAGAATGGGCACCGAGTTTTTCTGGAATATCAAGGCTCTGTACAATGTAGCAGAAGCAAACCACAGACCCTCCCATGGGAGGAAAAAAAACAACTGAAACCTGAAAAGGCCTTCAGTGTTCTCAAATACCCCTTTAACAGCCACCTAAACTGGATCTTCCAAATTATCATAAGCCTTACTTTTTCCGTGTACTTGAAAGGTTAGGCCGTGCTCTAGGGGAATTAACTCAAAGACATTCCACACATCAAAGACCCATTGCTTATTATCGCCTGTCCCTTGGTCTGGTAGTCATACATGACCGTCCCTGCCTCAGAGCAATTGTGTAACAGCCTCAGCTAAGTTAAACGAAGCACTTCAGATCTTGTACTTGGATGGCCTTTAAGCCTGATGGGAACTGCATGCAGAACAATCCCTACGGCTAACTGAAAATACCAGTATTTTTCTTTTGGCTGATTAATAATAAAATCTCATTATTTTCTCCCTTCTCATAGCACCAGACACCATTCTGACACTCTCCATCCAGCAACTTCATTATCCTTACCCTGATATTTACCATAGAACATTTTAAATGATCTATGCAGAAAGCATAGCAAGGTTTCCCAATAAGGATGTTCAACTGCCTCTCTCTGTGTCCCCTGTGGAGGTAGGATAACAGAATTCTAGGCCTGGTTGTGTCACTCGTAGGGTAACTGGTTGGGTAAGTATCTTTCTGTAAGTCATTTCCTTCTCTGTGGTTCTTCCTTTTCCAATATTAAAAAGAACGGTACTGCTGAGCTCCCTCCTTCCTCACAGAGGCGTTCCATGGATTAAATATGATAATGAATGTCAAAGTGCTTTGCAAACTGCAAATCTAAGGTGTTATTATTCCCTCGGTGAAAGTAAACATAGGCTGTGTATCTTCCCTGCAGGAGTGTAAAGGTTTGGAGTTTTCATTGAAGGCAAATTCACAATATTTATTGAACACCTTTGGTTTGCCTGTGTTTGCTAGGCACGTGTAGAGAAATCAGCTGGTTTTATGTTCATAGTATGCCTGTGGAACAGCTAGTATTAAAACCCACTTCACAGATAAGGACACTAAGATTCAAAAGGATTAACAATTTGCCCAAAGTCACACAGCAAGAAAGGTACTGATATGGGTTCGGGATTGGCACAGCCCCTCTCCTCCACAAATTCCTCAAGGATGCAGGCGCTTCCCAGCTCGCGACACTGCCATCCTGGAGAGTGGCCTTTGTCCCCATTGTCCAAGGTGGACGGCAGCACCACATTCCAAGCAGGAGAATGGAAGAAGAGAGGCTAAATCCTAAGGAAAGGCCGTGGGAGATTCCATGGGACACTTCACCAACATCTTGGCCAGAACCTAGTCAAATAACGCTGGGAAGATACCAATGGGGCACTTGAACGGGGCAACTGGAGAGGTTGGTAAAGGGTGCACGTTCAAAGGCATGGGTCATTCAGGAGAAACACTCAAGGTGTGCTGGCACATGCCAGGACTAGTAATGGGGGACCGTTGTAAGGGTGGGGTCATGGCGAGAATGGCTACTGGAATCTAGAGAAAGCCAGGGTTGTAGCTGTAGGAGAGGGTCCCCCAGTTGCGCTGTGACCTTGCTAGGGAAAGCCATCCTATAGCCCGTCTCCCCTGCCCTACATATATGCCAACCAGAGACAATAGAAGCCCCAACAAAACCCTACTGTCTGTAGCCAAAGGACCAGGAGGGGGCGTCCTAGCAAGACAGAAAACTGTCAGACAAGCCAGCCAGACGGCAGCCAAACACCACAGAAAAACTGCCCCGCCATGCCGGTAAAGGCCACGTGGGCAGCCGAGGTGGCCCCCCCTCAGAAGGCTGCCGTGAGATGTTCCAGCACCATCCACCAACCAGGGTGGTGTTGGAAAGGGCTATGTAGGGGCCAGGATTTTCATTCTTTCCAGGAGGGATGAAAAGGTCCCCCACTCTCCCTGCGACATCTGGGGGGAGCAAAGCAGGGGGGAGAGGGGCTAGAATTCCTCCTTCCTGCTGGGGCGGTTGTTAGGGGCTGAGTTTCTTCTCCCACATTCACGTGCTTAAGTCTTAATCCCCAGCACATCTGAATGTCACTGTATTTGGAGACAGTGTTGTTAAAAGATAATTAAGGTAAAATGAGGCCATTGGGAGGGCTCTAATCCAATATGACTGGAGCCTTTTTACGAAGAGATTAGGACACACACACACACGGGGGAAGCTAAGGGAGGGACCTCAGAAGAAACCAACCCTGCTGACACCTTCATCTCAGACTTCTAGCCTCTAGGACCGTGAGAAAATAACTTTCTAATGTTGAAGCCACCGAGGCAGCAGCCCAGCAAACCACCAGAGGTGGCATCAGAGGAGGCCTAGTGGAGGTCCGGGACCTATCGTGACTCAGTGGTGACCAGGCTGCCTCCCCAGGGTGTCGATGGAGACCACATGGGCCGCGGTGAGGAGGTCCTCCTCCCTGTCCCTGCCCCGCCGGGAGGTGTCAGCAGAGACCTGGCAGTAACAGAGCGAAATCTCCTCCGCCCCCACCCCCGCCTACCCATCCCGGCTGTCCGAGGAGTCTGCTGAAACACAAGACTTAAATGACACAAGTCTTAAAACACAGTACCCACAAGGTCCAGATTTCAGTCCCAGTGACTCACCATACCAGGAAGCAGGCCGATCTCAAAGGGACTCACGACAGCACTTGAAGTTGTGGATGGTTTAAGGGGCCTCAGCGGCGGTAAACAGAAACCCCAACCCAGACTGACTCAGACGTCCAGGAGAACGTCTCGGCTCACGTCACTGAAAGCACTAGAGGTGGGTCGGACTTCAGCCAACTTCACCAGCCCTTGATCCTGCGCTTCAGGGATGCCCCAAGAACCAGTTTCTGTTGTCCACCACGTGCTTTCCTCTTACAGCCGGTTTCGGGCTTGCAGAATGGCTGCCCATGGCCCCTAGGGCCGAGGGCTTCCTCACTCACACCCACAGGCAGACCACCTTTCCCCAGCCATTAAAGACAACTCCTGAGCACCCTTTAGATCACATGCTCCCCCGGCCCCAATCACTCTGGTCACGGGAATCCCTTACAAGGATCACCTGAGGCCTATCAAACCCTGAAGATGAAGCACCTGAGTCATGGTGGCTGCGGGAAGGTTCCCTGAAAGGGAAATCTTAATGCTGCTTAGAAGAGTTTCCTACTCTGTAGATGTTTCAGATAAGAATCCTGGGACTTGGATTTTAAGAAAGTTGCTCAAAGTTAAATAGTTACTTAAAGGGAGGAGCTGAGGTTCCAAGTCATGTTTTCTGCCTCTGAAACTTCATGGTAATGCATGGCAAACACCTGTCACCAGCTCAGAGCCTGCTGCAGTGCCCCAGCACGTGACAAGAGCTTAATAAACACTTGTCGAATGAAAGAATAAAATACCATTTCCTTGGCAAACATCATTACCGCATAGACACATTCTCTTCATCCAATCCCCACATGCCTACCTAGATGTCTTGGCCTCTCAGTTAGGCATGGTCAGGTGACCAGTAACAGACAAAGGGCATGAATGGGATGGATGCGGATGGATCGGATGGAAGCACGGAACCAGTGGGAAGTCTCCTTGCACCTTCTTCCCCTTCTGTGGTGACTAAGTAAGCCACATGCTCTAGATGGTGCAGCTACAAGATGGCCAGCCTGGGTGCCCAAGTGACTGTGTGGAACAGTGTCGTCTCTTCAACGCCCACCCCCACGACCGAAGGCCTGGACTGGACGTGGAGTGTCAGCAGGAGCAAACTTCCTGTGCATCCCTTGGTTCCTGGGGCTAACTTGTTATTAACCCAGCCTAACTAAAAAGTGCAACTCTGAATTACAGCACTGTTTTTTCCTCATTTAGCTTGAGTCCTGAAACATTTATTTTAGCTCAGTGACTCCAAAATGATTAAAACACTCCCTGCTTTTCTTTGTTTATTCAGACGATAAATATTTGCTGCCCACCAGCTGTATGGCATATATATTAGTTTCCTGTGGCAGCTGTAAAAAGTTACCGCAAATTAGGTGGCTTAAAATGAGAGAAATTTATTCTCTCACAGTTCTGGAGGCCAGAATTCCAAAGTCAAGCTGTCAGCAGGGCCACACTCCCTCTGAAGGCCCCAACAGAGAACCCACTCTTTGCTTCCTCCAGCGCCTGATGTCTGTTGGCATTCCTTGACTTGTGGTCCTATCACACAAATCTTTGCCTCTGTGGTCACATTGCCTCCTCTTCTGTATTTTCCTCTTTGTATCTCATAAGGACACTTGTCGTTGGATTTAGGGCCCATCCAGATAATACATGATGACCTCCACATCTCAAGATCTTAATTACATCTGCAAAGATCCTTTTTTCAAATAAGATCACATTCACAGGTTATGGGGATTAGGACAAGGACATATCTTTCGGGGAACCACCATTCAACTCATTATAGCAGTCATGGTGCTAGACACTGCAAAGGTAAGTGGTAAACAAAATTTAAAAAGCATTTCCAGAGCTTATAGTCTAGTTGAGGAGATAGCCATTAGTCAAGTCATTGCACAACTAAATATTTAATTCAAGTGCTAGAAGACAAAAATACAAGGTTCTTGGAGCTGAGTCTGGGTGGGTCAAGGAAGCCTTCCACTGTGAAGTGATGCTTGAGCTGAGACCTAAAAGTTGAACAGGCATTCAACAGGAAGAACTGATGGGTAAACCACTTCATATACAAGGAAGACTCCACCCAAAGACCTTCAAAGAGGTGAGTGGGACTGAAGCTCAGAGAGCAAGGGAAGAGATGACAGCTTAGGTCTTTGTTCTAAAAACAATCGTTTTCATAAGCAAAGGAATGATCTGGGCAGATTTGTTTTAAACATTACTCTAACTGGTACTATAACAAGGGTGGGAGCCAGGGGACCCATTAGGTAGCCATTCCAATGAGGTGAGAAATGATGATTGCCTAGCCCACCCAAATGAGTGGTAACAGTAGAGAAGGATAAAAGGAGAGGTATTTTTAGAATTAAAAATCAACAAATCTGATGATGTCATTGAAAGTGGAAATGTAAGAAACTCCAAAAAACAATTATAAGGCTGGAAAAGAAACTATCAGAATGAACATTTCCAGAACTCTGGAACATAATCAAAACTTACAATAACCAAGGGTCCTAAATTTTCATAACAGAGCCCTGTGGCATTTTAACTTAGCTACCTACCATATCTCCAGTTCATCAGCAGGAGGTGGTGGCCCTCGTTCCTGGTGTGACTTCCTGGTGTCAGAGGGGGCACTGCTGATCTTGCTCTCCAGGGATTGTGGTTGTGTGATTTGACCTGTCTAGCATATCCCTGAGGACTTAGTCTTGGCACTTTCCCAGTGATGGAGCAGTCCCCGGGAAGGTATTTTTCAAAAGCATTTAAGCATTAAAGACATAAATAATAAAAAAGAACAAAATAAAAGTTCTGGTACTGAAAATTATAATTTAATGGAAAAATGTACTGGATGGGTTCAACAACAGATTTAAGCAGGCAAAAGAAAGAGTCAGTGAACTGGAAAATAGGTCAATTCAGGTTATTCAATCTGAGGAGCAGAAAGGAAGAACAAGGAAGAAAATGAACAGTGCCTAAAAGACCTGTGGGGTACCACAAAGCATACCAACATATAACGAATGAGAGTCCCAGAGAGAGAGGAAAGACAGAAAGAAACAGAAAGGATATTTTTAAAAATAGTGGCCCAAAAGTGCCCACAGCTGATGAAATACATGAATCTTCACATCCAAGAAGCTCAAAAACCCCAAGCAAGATAAACTCAGAGATCTACATCGGGACACATTATAATCAGACTGTTGAAAGACAAAGAAGGAAATCATGAAAGCAGAAGAAGAGATTCATTATGTGCGATGGATCATCAGTGAGGTGAAAGGTCACTAGATAGTAACTCAAAGTCAAACAAAGAAATAGAAAACACTGAGAAAAGTAACAGTAAATGTAAATATAAAATAAAAGCTAACATTAATGTATTTTTGAGACTGTAACTTCTCTTTTTAATTCTACATGATTTATAAGACAAATAAAATAATAATTACTCATGCATGGTTAATGGTCACACAATGTGAAAAAAAGATGAAATCTGTGTCAACTTTTAAAGGGGGGAGGAGCAGTAGAGAAGCACAGTTTGACATATTACAGAAGCTAACTTGATATTAATTGCAACTACATGGTTTTGAATGTGCCATGTGAATTGTAACCCCAGGGTAACCACTAAGAAAATAACTACAATATATACAGAAAAGGGAATTAAAATAATATTGTAGAAAAAAAAAGAAACACAAAAGAAGATATAAATGAAGAAACTGAGGAATGAAACAAAGATGTAAGACATAGAAAACAGAAGTAAAATTGCAAAAGCAACTCCTTTCTTAGCAATAATTGCTTTAACTGTAAATGAATTAAACTCTGTGTGATGGCTAATTTTAGGCATCAACTTGTCTGGGGCAAGGTTCTCCCAGGAGTTGTATATACTCTGAATCAGCACCCATACATGATGCTGTCTCTCCCATAGCAGGATTCAGAAGTCCATGGGTGGAATGGGAGTGCTACCACACATCATTACTCCCAGCAACCCATTAGCAAAATTTTCCCCTTCTGTCTGGGTGACTTTATGCTCTGCTGGCCTAGAAATCTTAGTTCCAAAGGGAGGAATGCTTACACCAGGAGACAACAATGATTCCACTGAACTAGAAGTTAAGACTGCCACTTAGGGCTCCTGTGCCTCTTAATCAACAAGCAAAGAAGGGAGTTGCTGTGTTGTATGGCCTTGTTGATCATGGCTACCAAGGAGAAATTGGTACCATACAGAAGATCCCTTAGGGCATCTCTTAGTATTACCAGGCTCTATGACTAAAGTCAATGGAAAACTATTAACAACCCAAGCCACCCAGGACTACTAATGACCCAGACCCTTCAGAAAGAAATAAAGGTTTGGGTCACCCCACCAGATAAAGAGCCATGACAGGAGGAGGGAATACTTTATAACTTATTCTATGAGGCCAGAGCCAGACAGAGCACCAAAAGAAAACTACAGACCAATAATCCTTGTGAATACAAATGTAAAAATACTCAACAAAATTCTAGCAAACTGAATCCAGCAGCACACTAAAATGGTTCTCCACCATGACCAAGTGAGATTTATCCTAGTAATGCAAGGGCAGTTCACCATACAAAAATCAGTCAATGTAATGCACCACTTTAATATAATGAAGGAAAATATCATATAATTCCAATTGATACGTAAAAGGGTTTTGACAAAATTTAACAGCCTTTTATGATAAAAAACACTCAACAAACTAGGAATAAAAGAAACTTCCTCAACATGATAAAAGGTATTATGAAAAACTCACAGCTTACAAATTCAGTGGTGAAAGACTGAAAGCTTTCCTCTGAATCAGGAACAAGATAATGATACCCACTTTTGCCATTTCTGTTTAATATTGTGCTGTAAGTTCTAGGCAGACAAATATAGCAAGAAAAAGAAATAAATAGCACCCAAATTGGAAAAGAAGAAGTAAAACTCTGTTTGCAGATGACATGACCTTACATAGAGAAAATTCTAAAGATTCCACACCCCCCAAAAAAAAAATATTGGAGCTAATAAATTCAGCAAAGTTATAGGATACAAGATCAACACACAAAAATCTGTTGTATTTCTCTACACTAGAAATGAACAATCTGAAAAGGAAATTAAGAAAACAATTCCATTTACAAAAGCATCTAAAAGGATAAAATACTTAGAAATAAATTTAACCAAAAAGGTGCAAGAATTCTATGGTAAAACCTACAAAACATTGCTCAAGCAGACCTAATTAAATGGAAAGACATCCTGTATTCATGTATTGGAAGACTTAATGTTGTTAACATGACAATACTCCCTGAAGAAATCTGTAGATTCAATGCTATCTTTATCAAAATCCCATGGTCTTTATGCAGAAATGAAAAAGGTGATCCTAAAATTCACATGAAATTACAAAGAATTTTAAATACAACCTTGAAAAAGAAGAACAAAGTTAGAGACCACACACTTTGCTATTTCAAAGCTTAGTACAATGCTCAGGTTAATCAAAATAGTGTGGCAGGCATATAGATCAATGGAATGGAGTGGAAAGTCCAGAAATAAACACTTATCTCTATGGGCAATTGATTTTTGACCAGGGTAACAAGATTGATGAGGAAATAATCAACTTTTCAACAAATGGTATTGAGACAACTGGACATGCACATTTGAAAAAATTTGCAGTTGGACACTTACCTCACATCATACATAAAAATTAACTCAAAAAGGATCAAAGATCTAAATACAAGTGCTAAAACTATAATAAAACTCCTAAAAGAAAATGGTTAATATTTATGACCTTTAATTTGGCAATGGATCCCTAAGATATGACACCAAAAGCAGCCACAATAGAAAAAATAAATCAGACTTCATCAAAAATTTTTAACTTCTTTGTGCCAAGTAACACCTTAAA
This sequence comes from Phataginus tricuspis, assembly GCA_029783875.1. Lineage (NCBI taxonomy): Eukaryota > Metazoa > Chordata > Mammalia > Pholidota > Manidae > Phataginus > Phataginus tricuspis. Next base: position 15,394,474 of record JAQQAC010017683.1, on the reverse strand, counting down.
AAGAATCAAAAGACAGTCCACGTATTGAGAGAAAAATATTTTTAATCATATATGGGGTAAGTGTGTAACATCCAGAATAACCAGTTCTTACAGGCCAACAAGAAAAAGACAATTAAAAAATGGCCAAAGGACTTGAGTAGACATTTCTCCAAAGAAAATAGGCAGATGATCAATAAACACATGAAAAACACTCAACATTGTTAGTCATTAGGGAAAATGAAAACCAAAACCACAGTTTACTGATTCCCACCCACTAGAGAAAATAACAAGTGTTAACAAGGATGTGGAGAAATTGGAACCCTCATATACAGCCGGTGGTAATTTGAAATGGTGTAGTCAATATGGAAAACAGTATGAAGGTTCCTCAATAAGTTAAGCATAGAATTACCATATCAACCAACAATTCTACTCCTACATATATACCCAAAGGAATAGAAATCAGGAGCTTAAACAAATATTTATAGACAAATATTCATAGCAGCACTTCTCACAATAGCCAAAAGTGGAAACGCAAATGCCCATCGACTGATAAACGGATAAATAAAATGTGGTATTGCCATACAGTGAAATATCCATACAATGGAATATTACTCAGCCACAAAAAGAGACAAATACCGATACATACAACATGCATAAACCTTGAAAACATTATGCTAAGTGGGAAAAGCCAGACATAAAGTCCCATATTGTATGATCCATTCATATGAAATATCCAGAATAGGCAAATCCATTGATACAGAAAGTAGATTTTTCATTGCCAGAATCTTGGGTTCAGGGGGAATAGAGTAGCTGATTGATGGCTGTAGGGTTTCTTTTTCAGAGTGATGGAGAGGCTCCGAAACTGGATATTGGTGATGGTTAACAATGAACAATTATAAATGTATTAAATGCCACTGAATTGTATACTTTAAAAGTATTTAAATGGTGGCTTTTGTGTTATGCGCATTTTGCCACAATAAAAAAAAAGAAGTGCATTAAACATAAGGGATGAGGGAAATGGAAGGGGCAAAGAGGACTCTCGGCTTTCCAGCCACCTTATCTTAATGGAAAATGCTCATGGCAGTTTAAAAACATGACTGCAAAATTAGATGATGCTCTTCTCTTTGGCAGGTGGGGTCTTTGACCCCTTCACCTGAATCCGGACTCTGCGACGGTTTGACCCATAAAATACAGAGAAGTGATGCTGTGTCTGTTTCCAAGCTCAGCTCTTAAGACAGTTTCTACTTCCTGACTCTTGGGGCACTTGCTTCAGAACCTGGGTGCCATGCTGTGAGGAAGCGCAATCTGCTCTACGGAGAGGTCCACGTGGACAGGAACTGAAGGCCACCACCACCTCGCCAGCCCTGTGAATGAGCCATCTAGGAAGAGCACCTTCCAATCCCAGTTGAGCCACCTGAGATGACATCATGGAATAGGGACAAGCTGCCCAAATTGCAGACTTGTAAGCAAAAGAAAGGGCATTGTTATTCTAAGCCACTAAGTTTTGGAGTCGTTCGCTACACAGCAACAGTAGCTGCAACCGTGCTGGGCATATCAATTCCTGATCTGGAGACAGAACAGCTCCCAGTGCTCCCCAAGGAACCATCTCTAGTAAGTGCTTCACTATGCTTCTCCATCCCTGTTTGTCACTTCTTTTGTCGGCTTTCACCCTTGGATGTGGGCCTTCAGTTGCACTTTGTTATTGACAAATTGTATCCACGTTGCCTATTGTCTGGTTCCTTTGCCTATGATAGAGGCCAGCCCATGGCTACAGTGAGTGGATGTTTCTTCAGGGCTCAGCCTGGACCTGGCCACCCAATACGATGCCCATGAGCAAACTGCTAATGCCACTGGATGGAAGACTTCTCACAAAAGATAGTCTTAAAGAGCTCTGCATATTGACTAGTAGTCAGGCAGGGTCTAACCATGAGCGCTCCTTCAGATTCATGGAGATCTGATGACTTAGGTAGGGTCCCCGAGAAACAGACCGAAAGATAGAGATTTGCATGCATTGTATTAAGGAAGAGCTGCCAGGAGAAAAACAGAGTGGGGCAAGTGGGACAAAGATTGGGAAGAAGCCAAGGGAGGGCGACATGTTGGGCTGACCCCACGGAGGAGCTCTCAGGCTGCTCCTGTGGGTAATTCTGGACTGTAAGTTTCGTTCAGAGTTGTCTCAACAGCAGACCAAGGAGCCGGGCTCTCACCACTGGCTGAGGCCCTCCTAGCCCAGAGTCTACCCTGATCCCGGGATCTTCCTCGGCTGTTCCCTGCGTGACAAGAGACATAACTCTCCCCAGTTGTCATCCCATAGCTTCACATGAATCTTTCTCATTTTTCTTGATGCATCATCTTTGTTGGTTTTTATCTGGAGGCTGGATGAGTTAAAGGGGCAAAAATTCTGCCCTTCGCCTTGACTACCTGATATTCTGGTTTGGGTTTCTTTTGGGGGTGGGGGTGGGGCGGGGCGGGGGTGTTGTTTGGTTTTCTTTTGTTTTTTTTTTTTAGTTTTTCTATGCTGGTTGTATTTTTATTAAATTCTTCATTGGTGTGAAAAAAGAAAAAAGATGAGGGGTGGGTCAGGTCAGACCCTGGGTTTAGAGCGGGAATGCAAACTCCCAGGCACACCAAGGCCACAGGAGGGTTGGAAGGAGGCACAAAAACAGTCAAAGGTACCGGAGGGCATGAGGGCTGTGCATTAAGGGCATCTACTACGCCTCAGCTGGAACTGGGGGAAGAAAGAATTTAGTGGCTGACGCCAATCAAGCATAGTCAGGGCCCCGGGAATCCTGGAGAAGTCTGTGAACAGCAGCCTGAATTTTCCAGATACATGGCCGCTCAGTGGGGCTCTGGTCTAACCACGTAACGCCATCCTCCTTTCCCAGTCTTAGAGGAAAATGTAAACTGTCAGTGGGCTGTGCCACTTCCATCGAGCCTTCTTCCAGGCCTCCTTGCCATCCCAGACTCCTCAGCCATCACCCATAATCCCCTTGGGGCTTACAGTGGCCGGCAGCCCGACCTGTCCACTTGCTGAGAGGGGGCTTATTCTGCCTGCCACTGAGGGACTCGGGTTTGTTTAAGCCCTTTGGCCTTATGACCCACAGGCAAACCAGCACGACTAAAGGAAAATCTTAGAAAAATGAAATAAACGTTAATTAATTTAAAAAACTCAGTGATGTCCTCTCTTTCCTGGGATGAGGACGGGAAACGATATCCATTTCTCTCAGTCTGTCTTTCCTAATACCCTACCCTGTTATGTAAACTGCACACCTGCATTTTTCAATCGTTCATGTTGTTGCAGGAACTCTTAGGATAAAATAATTAAAATACCCCCATTTTTCTCAAATTGTGTGCCAGATATATACATTTTCAGAAATTTAATATGAGAACGTAAGTTTCCCACCAAAAAACACACACAGTTCTAAAAAGACGTCTGAAACACATTTTCGCAGGGAAATAATGCAACTGGTTGCGGAAGGTTCCAAGTCCAGTCCACAGGAACCTAGTAAACCGGTATGACCAACCATGCATTAGGAAGGTAGGAAATACTACCGTGGACATTAGTAAGCCACATCCCAACAGAACTGGCTAAGAAATCATATATTAACTTGAATGCCACCACTTCCAGGAAGGCAGGAATACTCCAAGTGCAGTCTGCGGCCTTCAGAGATTTCTGGATCCTTTGAGGCATGTTAAGAAAATTCCTAGGGAAATCTGGAGAATAGCTTGTTTTTAAACATAACTATTAAATTGACTTAAAGGAGCATTGAACAGCCTCACTCTGTATGTGCTTCAGCCCCACTGGTCACAGAATGGGGAGGCAGCAAACGCTTCAGAGTAACTGAAACAGTGAGAACATACAAGCTACACACAGGGTTTGAAGCATTCGTCCGTGCCTGTTAACTGCTACTCCTCTGCGCCCGGGCGGTGTCCAGTCCCCACGCTGGGGCCACGTTGTTAGGACCGGCAAAGAGAAACAAAACCCTGTCCTTGGAGAAGATTGGAAGGCCAAGTCCCAGCATGAAAATAGGTTTGGGGGAAGACTTGCTGCAAGTTATCATCCTTACTCCTGCCCCACATCATCTACATCTAGAAGATGGAGGCGTTGCCAGGGCAAGGCCAGCTCCCAAGCCAGGAGGAAAGCGAGACACGTACAGTTTGCAGAGTGCCCCGAGGCCCATGCCGGCCCACAGATCCAGGCGGGCGGACAGGCCCGAGGACTTGCCCACAGGCCTGTAGGGGCGGGCAGCCCGATGCGAAACTGCCCCAAGGCTGAAATGGGCCCAGAGCACCACAGCCTCATGGGAGTTCAGGAGGGAGGGTCCTAGATGGCCACAGACAGAAGTGGCATGGAGAGGCCCAGAGGCCCCAAGTAATCGTGGAGGCTGGGATCCAAGGGAACGAGTTCCCAAGACCACTGCCACCGCGCCCACCCGTTATCCCCATGCCCAGCAACGATCAAGGCCCCAGATCTTAGACGCAAATCCCTGGGGAAAGGGCAGACGGAATAAAGTTGCCAAGTTCCAAGCATGCTAAGAAAACCCAGATTGGATGAACTTATCCTGAATTAAGCTTCTACTAGTGGAGGAAATGAGAGCACTGGCTAGAACTGCGTCAGGGGAAGTATTTCATATACACCAGGGTTTGTGACTTGAGGCATCCGTGCCCGACCGGAGTACCCAGCCAGCGCCAGGGGGATGAGCACTTGAAAACTACAGCCACTGTTGTCCCCAGAGCCAGGTGTGTTCATCAGCATCTGGACGGGCTGCCTTTCCTGATCCCGTTCTAGTCTCCTTTAAAATAAACAAGGCTTTCCTCTCCACAGCCCTTCTTGCTTTCCCTCACCATTTCCCCTCTTTCAATGAAAAAAAAAAAAAAAAAGAGTACAAAACAGAAATACTGTGCCTTTTGATCTCCTTTGACCCCTGTCCAGTGCAACCCTGGGTTTTGCGGGGCAGAAGTTGCTTCAGCTTTTGTCCATTCCCCACTGCCACCCCACACACCCCAGAAGCACAGCCTACATTGCCTACAACAGGGTGAATCAACCGGGTCAGCACTACTGGGGTGCTCCCGGCCATGAATCCAGGGAGAGGGATCCCATGTCAGAGCGGGCTCTGGGCCACTGTTTGCACAGGACCCTGAGGTCACCCCCATCCAGCAGCCATCAGAGGCCCAGGAGTTGCACTTCCTGTATCTCTGACACCCCCTCCATTCAAAAGAGCACTTAGCAGCCCAGGGATGTGGGGAGTGGGGGGCTAGGAGAGGGAGTCTAACAGGCTGGGACCTGGGGAATGGAACCTGAGGACCATCAGCTCCACCAGGAGCCTACCTCTCCCAGGGGGTGAAGTACAATCATCTACTAGAGGCAAATACATCACAACCTCTAAATAAATCAAAGGCTCCTTGTTAATTATGACCCTCCCTAGGGTCACAGCGAAACACTAAAGTACATAAATACAACACAGCATTTGCCCCAAGGAATGAAAACACCTGGGACTGCTTTGTTCATGAGATTTTTCACTCCTTGAATACATGGCATGAAGGTTTGCTTATCACGAAGGCCAATTGCCACTTTTCATACGTTAAAACATTTTTATAGGCACTATCTCATCAATTGGAATAAATAGCCAGTGAGATGGCTAGATTTTTTATTATTCTTCTTTTAACCAAGTGTCTCGACTGAAAATCCCATGGCTGGCTAAGAAGCCTGAGGGCTTATATATGCCGCTATGTCTTCAGTGTTGATCGGACAGCAGGGGGGCCTCTCCCAAGGACATGGGTCTCTACCAGAGAGGATGTGAAGAGAATTTTAAAGGAAACAGTGTAAATCCATCACAGCTTTAAAATTTTGAGTGTTGCTTTTTTTTCTTTTTTTTTTTTAATGCCAACTTCTCAGCTCCAGAAAATACCAGAATGCTAGAGGGAAGGCTACTGTGGGCTCTCCAGGCTAGCTACTTCCCAATGACATGTTCCTGCACTCTGGACTTAGAAACAACCAAAAACGACTTGGTGAATGCCCTGAAATGACTTATCAACCATTTACCAAGCCCACACTGTTATAAAGGGCACAGGGCTTAATGCTGGGTATAGCTTGATGATACAGAAAGATGCCGTTCCCAGGCACCATTCCTAATTTCTTCCCAGCATCATGTGTCCCAAAACAAACCACCCTGTTTCTTGGGCGTGCTGTCAGGACAAAAAGAGGACTACATTCTCCTCTAAAAAAATTTGCAAAATCCACATGAAGGAAACAGGTCTTTTAAGAACTGAAATAAAATGATAACAAGAGCAGCTAATATCGGCATCCTTAGCACACGCCAAGTGGTGCGGCACATATTTTACGTCTATATTTAACTCATTCAATCTTCAAAATACCCCTACAAGATACTATTTTTATCCCCAGTTTATAAATGAAGAAACTAGGGAACAGAAAGATCAAGGAGCTTGCCCAAGCTCACACACAGAGGCAAAGTCGAGATCCTAACCAGGTGGCGGGCTCCGTGTTCTTAACCACTACCCTCTACTGTCTTTCCCCACAAGCCACTCTTGAACGAAACACTGGCTGCAGCAGCAATGCCTTTACTTCCTAAGTGAATCCATGAGCTCAGGGCCGCTGCGTGACTACACTATGGGGTTAACAGGGGTGACTCCTGGGTTAGCAGGGTTACAGTCACACACCTCACAGGTGGTTGCAGGACAGAAATTTCAGAACAGAATTCAATTTCTCCTAAGTTCTCGGTTTCCAGTAAACCAGGAGTCATTTGGTAGTGCCGCGCCGACCTCCAGCGCTCGTCAGCCAGGCCCACTCCAGCTCCCAGAAATGCCTGGCTCTGTGCACATATCTTTGGGGGCTAGCCTTGCTCCAGAACCTGCAGAAACTCCTGTGCAACAGTCCAGGCTCCACTCACGGGCAGTCACACAACAGATGCCGTCAGGGTCTGAGAAGCACAACCTGGATGAACGCAGAGGACCTCAGCATACTAGAGGCCCTGCCCCCTGCCCAGGAACCAGGACATTCCTTGGACATGCGCTCCACCAGGAAGAGGCTCTTAGGGGCTGTTCCCGCTGCCCTGTTCCAGGCCCAAAGACCTTATCCCTTGCTTCTCCCTCCATCTCTGCTAGGCTGTCTTATTCCAGTCTGTACATCTCAGAAGCTCTCAGGAGGCCCCAAGAGAAGAAGAAAGGGTCCTTTTACACTTTCCAGCTGAACACTGAGCTCCTCCTAAAAAACCATCTTAATTCTCAGCCCTCCCAACCAGGCATTCCTGGCAGGAGAGCCCAAGGTCCCACAAGCATCCCAGCCCCCGAGGAAGAGATTCAGAGGGCGACGAAGCCTCGAGGGGCTACAGGTGACGTCCAGTCCAGCTGCTCACCAGCCAGTCATCTGCAACTTCAGGACCCACTGTCCGTCCCCCGCCCACTAGAAGGCTCACTTCTTGGAGCCGTGGTGGGACAGCCTGTAAGGCCAGAGGCCTCCCCATGGGTACGGCTGCTGTGCTTCTGAGCTCTTTCTTGGGAGAGGCAGGCCCCCTTCTTGGCTGCAGCTGGAGATGTAAACAGAGTGTGTGGGGCCTCTCTCCTCCCTGGGCTGGAGGGCTGGGAGTACCCCTGTGGAGGCACAACACCAGCCTCACCCCCCATCTAGGGCGCACCTTCCCAGAGTAATGTCCTTCAAGATGACGCCCCCCCACCCCTTCCTTCTTCCTTGGTACTGGGTCTCCTCAGAAGTGCAAGCTGCTCACCAGCCACCACTTTCCCCACAAGCCCCAGCCACCTTGGCCCTAGCGTTCCCAGGGCCCTCTCGGCATCTCCTTCCTGCCTTTGGCCACGCACATTTTTCTGCAAAGGTCCCTTCGCCCTCTGGGATCTTAAGCTCGTCTCTCTCAAGAGAACACGGGGTAGTGATCAGGAACCCTGTGCTGAAGACCCTCTCTCACTAGAAAAAGGGCTCACTCGTGCTGAGCCCAGCTCCCCCAGGCCTTCAGCCATAGGGCCTGGGCTCTCACCTGGGCGTAGACACCCTGCTTCTCTATCCACTGTCCACCCCTGGGGCTCAGGGTTATTTTCTCCACTGCCAGTTGCTCCGGAGGAAGGGAACTCCGCAGTACTATATTGGGGTGCCTTTCCCGGGTGGGCCCCAGCCATGCTCTGGGGCTCCATGTGTCTCAAGGAGCCACACCAGCCTCCTCCAGAGGCCAGGGCTGCCTTCCTGCAGGACCCCAACTGTCTCCCCTTAGCACCTCATCTCCCACCGGAGACCAGCCGCATCTCAGCGTTCTGAGAAATACTTTCCAAACAACGTCCTAGATCCTGGTGTCCTTGGCCAGAGGTCAGGGTCTTGCTGGTTTCCAGCTCCAGACAGAGGGGTGAGGGTCAAGGGCTGGCCAGCTACACTGAATGGAGTGACAGGGAAGGAGGGGACTTGAGGAATGAGACCCGACTCCTTCCCCTGATATCGGCTCCTGGACATCACGGTTTGCCCTTTCCAAGTAAATCCCATGCTGTAAGTCCTTTGTGTCTTCTAATCTAGCCCTGATCTTGATAGGAGATCTGCTCTTGTGACAGCTGGGCAAACCCACTGTCTTAAACTTGGGTTTTGGTACCAAAATCACTGACATGTCCTCAAAGGACACGGGCAACTGAAACTCTGTTTTGCTGGGAGCCGGCCCTGATTCAACAGGGTCTTCAGACTGAGAAACCGCAGCAGAGGCCCAGGCAGCACATGCCACCGCCCAGTTAGGGACCGGCCAGTTGGGGCTCACCCTCCAGCTCCCTTCATGGGCTGGGGAGAAATTCCAGGATTTCAGATTCTTGGGCTCGCTCATCACCAGGCTCCGTGTCCCCAGCTGGGCGCCTGGCAGCTGTACCTTCTAGGAGCTCAGGCAGAATTCTCCCAAAGCGGGAAGAGTCTTACAGATGGAGCAAACCCATCCTCTGGCCCCATTAAATGGCCACTCTCCATTCAGTCTGGACGTGGGTCAGGTGCCCTGCCCCACCCCCCACACCCTTTGGTGGCTTCCTGAGGGGGGCAGGAAAATGGTGAGGCGCAGGTATAGAGGGAGAACTAGAGGGGGAGCAGGCCCGTGGCCCGCTGCTGAGTCTTGCAGGGCTCTGGGTACAGACGGTCCAGCCTCAGGAAGCATCCACCCTCCTGCGAAGGAACAGTTGCAATTCACAGACACTCTCCGAACCCATGTTTCCCCAAGTGTGGGATGAGGGTGCTGGACTCCATGATCCTGAAGTACCCTTCTGTGCTAGACAGAATAATGCCTTCCCCCACCACACAGAGGGCCATGCCCTACTCCCCAGGCCCCTCAAAGGGAAATGAAAATGGCAGATGGAATTTAAGCCGCTAACCCAGTAACCCTGAGACGGGCAGGTTACCCTGGATTCGCTGGGTGAGCCCAGTGTAACCTCAAGGGTCCTTGTAAGTGAAAGAGGGAGGCAGGAGGGCCCGGGTCATAGTCAGATGGAGATTTGAAGGGGCTGGCTTTGAAGGTGGAGGAAGGAGTCACGCACCAAAGGATGTGGGAGGCCTCCAGAAATGGGAAAAGACAAGAAAACAATTCTCCCCAAAGGCCTCCTGAAAGAACAGTCTTGTCAACACGTTGATTTTAGCCCAATGGGACCCATTTTGAACTTCTGACCTCCAGAAAATAAATGTAGGTGTAGTTTTAACCTAGTCATCTTGTTGTAATTTGTTACAGCAGCAATAGGGAACTAATTCCCTCTCCATCCCTAACATCCATACCACAACTTCCCAATAGCTCCTTCTCCTCGGACTCTAAGCCATGGCGCCCCAGGGCCAGCACTGCTGTGAGTCAGAATCTCAGTCCTGGGGCAACCTCGTGTCATATATGTATATGCTCTAAAGAAAAATAGGAGTATAACGCCCTAATTTACAGAAGACCTTGCTGTTCTTAAACCACTGTCATTCAAAAAAAGAATCCACCACCGTTCTGATGCGCTCATAACTGAGGTGGTCCCTGCACACCCAGAGCCAAATGGACATCATCCTTTCCCTCCAGGAAATCACTGTCTAGTTAGAAAAAGAAGACACAGAAGCAACCACCTAGAATCCTTGATGTTCCAAAAGTTAGCCTGGACTTGGAGTAACCCAGCCACCCTCCGTGGAAACAGCAAGCGACAAGAAGAGTGGTGCTAATCAGCCACATCTGCTTCAACTTCCCAATGTCAGACAATGGCACAAGTCTCAAAGCCGGGGAGACTTCTTGGGCATGCATGTTTCTTATTTAAACCTCATTAATTCTGAGTCACAGCCAGAGTACAACCATTGAAAGATCTTCCTGTTTTACTTCGTGTCAAATGGTCTTTGTACTTTGCCAGAGGTGGACAGAAAATTCTAGCAATGAGTAGTAGAGAAGAATCTCTGTTGCAGAGCAGAATCATGAATAGTGCATCCTTTTCCTCCTGTCTCCTCTCTCCTTTCCGATTCTCAAAACATTTCAAACTCAGGTATGTTCTTCATGTAGCTAGGACTAAAACTTGAGTCATTCCTTTTTGTTTGCTTAGCTCCTGTGTTTCGCTTTGTTTGAACCTGAGCAGAATTGCCATTAGGACCCGGAACCAAATTTGTTGCACAGACTTACTGACAAAGGAAATTTGACCAAATTCCTTCTCTCCTGTTGAATGTTGACTGTTGAAATGGCCAGATTGGCAGTATGTCAGGAGGAAAACAAGCAAACCTTTTAGATGGAATGTCTAAGAAACTATCATTTTAATGGAGTCAAGGGTTGCCTGTCTTTACACAATGATACTTTCTAAATTCAGTGAGGTGAGACCAGGCACATGGAGCTGTAAGTAGACAGAGCTACCATTGCAAGCTCTGGTAAACATTTCCAGAGGGAGGCATTCTTCCTCGAATGCTCTCTAAACCTGCAGCATGAAGGAGTACTGTCAAGACCCAGCAAGAAAGGGCCCTGGTGGCTTCAAAGATTTTGATGTCCTGATATCTGAGCAGAATGTCACATGTCAGCAGGCTCGGCCTGGAGCCCACACCTGAAGATCTGCCCCAAGTTCTCACTCCCACTCTTTATACCTCTACTGTTCTTTGCTGAGGGGCCACTTCCTAATCCCCAAAGGCAACAGCTCTGGGGCTTTGATGTGACTGAGGGGTAATCAGAGGGAAAAAAACAGAGTACATGAGGCAAGAAAGTTTTGCAGAAACCTGCCTCTAGATGAACTAAGCTCCTTGTATGTCCCCACAGAGAGGCAATGCTTTGGAAGGGGTCTAAAGAACCAGTTGCCAATCAATGGTCATTCACTGCCACTTAAGGGAACTAGCAAAAAACGCCAATAGTAATCTTCAGAATAAAATCTTCCTTGTTACTTTCAAGTGTTTTCAGAGCATGTATTAAAGCTATGAAAGGTGTTGACATCTGTCCTGTTCGTTGCATTCTGTGTCTCCTCTTTTATCTCCCTTCCAGTTCCTACCTCTGCCAGCCATGTTGCTCCCTGATTGCCCATCAGGGAGGATGCAGGGAGAGGAAGTCCCCCCAACAGCATTACAAATTCTCCCCCCGAGACCAGTGCCCCGCGGCATCCAGCCTCAAGGATTTACTTCCCCTGTTGGGATTCTGCCAGTTCCCTTTTCCTTTGAAAGAACAATGCCCTGGATTCTCAAAGCAACAGCCAATCCTCTCCTTTCTCCCAGTGCATCTCAGGACCAGGGGTTTCACCTGCTTTAGGCTTCATAGGGCTGTCGTGGTGGAGTGACCCAGTTAAAGCATTGAACCCTGGCAGTCCTTGTCACGTCAAGGCTAGGTCAACCCCCTCGCACCCTCATGCCAACAGCAGCACCCATGGTCATCTACTGGGAAGCCACATGATTCAATATTTCATTTTCAAACCCAAGGACCCAAAGACATGTAAGACACAGGCTCATCTTCAGGTAAATTTGACTCCAGCAGAAGATATGGCATCGCTCCCGACTGAGGACTGGGTAAGAGTGTTCTCACGGGCATATTCTCATGAGAGAGGAAGAGTATGACATGGCATGGATGTTTGAGGAGAAGAGCCTTTAGAGAAGGGACAGAGGGCCAGGCAGGGGATGGGAGCAGTTAGGACATGTTCAACAAAAGAGAAGACCTTTCAGATGAGACTGGAGGATGTGTGGAGGGGAGTGGGCAGAGGGAATACGGAAGAATCATCAGCGTCAGACTACAGTGAGTCTCACAGAGCTGCGCTAAAGGGATAAGCACTTTATTCTGTGGGCAGCAGGGAGTCACTGATGCCTTTTGGAGCAAGGGTGAGGTGCTCTTGCTAAGTGTGGTTTGGGAAAAATGGCTCTGACGAGGTCCATGAGGCAGATTGGTGGATGGGAGGGCTGAAGGCAGAGAGATTGTAGTGGCTTTAACGGTGACCCTCAAAAATTCATGCCCACCCAGAGCCTCAGAATGTGGCCTTATTTGGAAATAAGGCCTTTGCAAATGTCATGAGTTAAGCACGAGGTCATACTGGAATAGAGTGGGCCCTAAATGCAGTGATGGGTATCCCTGTAAGAAGAGAACACACAAAGACACATACAGAGCAATGTGAGAAATATGAAAACAGAGGCAGAGACTGGACTTGAGGCATCTACAAGCCAAGGGACGCCAAGGGCTGCCAGCAGACATGGAAAGCCAGGAGGGAGGCATGCATCGGATTCTTCCCAAGAGCCTCCAAAAGGAACCACCCTGTAGACACCTTGATTTCTGACTTCTGGTTTCCAGAACTGTGAGACAACAGACTCCTGTGGTTTTAAGCCACCGAGTTTGTGGAAATGTGTTATGGCAGCCCCAGGAAACTAATACAGAGACCAATAAAAAAAAATCTATCCAACTTGCAGGCTCTGGAAATGATGTCTGAGACAAAAGCAAGGCCTTGGAAAACCAGTATTTGAAAAGAAAAATGAGAATTAGTAACTGGGAACAGGTGAGCTATAGCAGCAGGATATAGAGTGGGTGCCCCTGTTGCACTCTGGGACCAGTTCCCTTGGGATGTGAATTGCTAGGAAGTTTTAGACTCCATGGAGGTGCTCCTCAGTGACCTCCCAAACTTGAAGTCAGACTGGAAGAAATGTGGGAAGAAACCTCCAGCAAAGCTAACCCAAACACAAGTAACTGTGTACTGTAAACCAAATTACCTTGTTTATTTCTTTTTTTACGTTTTTCTTTAGGGAAAAAAAAAAATCTAAATAGTGTAAAGAATAGTCCAGTGTCTACAGTGTGCACAAAAGCCTAAGAGATGCAGCTCCACCTGGGGGCGCTATGATGGAAGCAGAGACTTTGGAGAGAATCCCTGAGGGAGGGCCCAGTGCAGAGGGAAATCCTGGTCAACCCTGCATTGCCAACATTGCAAGACCTGGGGCGTCTGCGTGAGGGAGTGGCAGGCTTTCTTAGTGTTCCTCTGTCTCCCCTTAGCTGGGCGCACATCGTAAGCAGCCCCTGGCCTCCCTTCCCCAGTCAGGAATCATGCCACCCTCCATCTGAGGGCACAAGGACACATGCTCTCACCCCAAGGCTGGGCCTGGGCCAAAGTCTAGGGACAGGTGGATTTTGCTCACCCAAAGCATTCACCCCCTCCACACTGTTCCTGGAACCCCTCCCAGAGCTGCTGGAAGCCGTCAGTAAAGAATCCACAGAATTGTCTATTAAAAGGGGGGAAAAAAGCAAATAAAAATCCAATTGTCCCTGGACCTCACCTATAGGTTCCCATTCTTTCAAGGCTCCTTATGGCCAGGCGATTTTCCCCAAATGAAGAAGGGCCTGTCCCCGGGCTTGGTGCCCACTGACAACACAGCCACCTAGTGCTCCAGGTTGATGGTCTTCTCTCCTTGCCAGCCGTTGTCAGCCCTTCCCAGGTGCTCAGAGCTGCCCTGTCAGCACCTAGCCCCCCATTGTGCCCCAAAGGTCCAACTGTTCCTCCTAAAATGCAACCCCCAGAGAGAGTTAAGGCACTCACGTCTTGCACCCACTAAGTGGGTACCACTGGAGAAAGAGCGTTTTAGTGACATGGGTGGGGATACACAGTCTCATGCTTCGCTGTGGGACTGGCGACTGACATCAACCTCCTTGGAGGTAAAGTTTTTTATTTTCTACCTTCTGACCCAGAAATTCCACTTTTAGAAATATGTTCTGAGAAAATAAGGCATATATGCAGTGACTTAGCTACCCTCAGAGCCTGAGGTATAATAGCAAAATGAAACTGAAGAGCATATAAATACCCAAGACAGGAAGTTATTTAAGTAAACTTTGGAACATTCATGCATTAGAATATTACCTAATCACCAAATTGGATGTTGTAAGGTAATTCTAGCTGCCTCCAGACAGAACTGAGTAGCTCAGAGTCAGGCAATAAAAAAAAGGCGACTTTACACTGAATACTTTTCTTTGTACCTTTTGGTTTTGAACCACTTGAATTGTGGATATTAGATAGGTAAATAAGATTTTAAATGTTGTTTTGAAAGAACAGAAGGTTGAAAACAGAAAGGTATTCAAGAAATATTAAGTGAAAAAGATCCACTGCAAAATAAGAATGTACTCCATGGTACCATCTCTAGTAAACAAAGACCAAAAAGGTCTGGAAGGAAATGACTCCCGTTTAACAGTATGTATTTCTAAGGGATGGACTTACAGGTGATTTTATTTTCTTTTTTCCTTGTATTTCCTAGCTTTTTTATAAGGGACATACAATTTTGGGAAGGGAAGCAATAAAAGTTATTTTTACTTTTTTTTAAATGCCCAACCACCAAGTCTTGTACTTTCTCTCTTCCTGCCTTCATCAAACTTCTACAAAGTGGAGAGACAAATGCTGCCTTCTATTTCCCCACCTGCCATCCCATCCAAAAAACTGCCTCCCTCTGTTGCTCTGCTGAAACCCAGTTGCTCTCAACCTCTCCCCTGCCCCCTTGCCCAGTCCACTGGATGTTCAGCCCTCCCCTTATTGGTGTCTGTGCCATATTTGTGTTCAATAGGTTTAGCAAACATTGCTTCAGTACCTGTCACATGTCAGGCATAGCATTAGAAGATATCAGCCCTGAAAGTGGAGGTCTCCACCCTCAAGGGCTCCCTTCACTGGCTGGTGGGGGAGAATATGCCCCAGAGGGCAGCCCCCTCCCCATGCCGATTATCCACCAGGTGCTCCTACCCTTGTCTCTGGTCCCCTCTGCCCCCAGCATGCTCCTGCCTGACCCTGACACGTCTGTCCCCAGGGATCCCTCCCCGCCCACTGCTCCTCTCTGCTCCTCTGGGCTGCATTGCATCAGAAGTCATGTGAATGCTGCCATCCAAAAAGCCTGTCCCAGTCAGGAGCGACTGTTCCTTCCATTTCCCCTGAGGCCACAAGGGGCCTTGTCATTGTCACCCCCGTCTCCCAGCTCTGCTCCATAGTTGGTGGCATCTACTCACGGCCACGCTGAGCTCGCCCTCACCTATGTTCCTCAGTCATGCCCTTCCCTCCTGGTAGCGTCCCCTCCCGCCCCCAGCCCTGACCTCACCTGGCCCTATGCCCTGCAGACTGCAGCCAAACAGCTCCACCCCAATGCCTGCCTGACTCCGACCACCTGCCGCTCACCAGTTTCTTAGGGGTAACATCCCCTGCCTGCTGGTCCCCTCCACACCCACTCATCTGCCCGATGCTCAGTCCCCCAGCCTCTCCACCCTGGCTCGGTCACACTTTTCTGCCTTCACCTAAGTGGGGGGGGGGTGCCAGCTCCCCAAGCCCCTCCTGGCCTGGCTGACTCCTTCCTTCATCAGATTCACCTCAGGCTCCCTCGACTCTGGAACCTCCTCAGAAACTCAGCCCCAGGCGGGTGGCCCTCCTCTGTGACGCTGTCACAGCCGGAGCAGAGGGTTCCCCTCGCTGCGTGGCTGGGACTCACACAGAGGTACTTTTCGCCCCCATCAACTGCCAGCCCCTCCACAGCAGCTACAGTGAATAATCAGTGTGTTTTCACACAACCCCTGGCAATGTAGGCACATCATGAAGAGAACCAGCGGCTGCTACCACCACAGAAGGAAACCAGCAGAAAGACAGCCCTATGGTGGAGGTATTCCCGAGGTCTGAAAGCACCCCAGTCCCAAGGAAGCTGCAGAAGTTCCTCTGCCTGTGTTGTCATCAAGGGCCCAAATGCCCCAGTGGGGGGGCCCCAGCCTGGTGTGTGATGGAGGGGGCAGGGCTGAGTCCCAGGCAACCGCTCTTCCCAAGCCAGCAAGCAGCTGCCCAGGCCCGGCCAGGCCAGCCTGAGAGGCACAGAGTTGGTCTGAAGGCCTTGGTCCACTAAGGGTGTGGGGTCCTTAGCCCCCCTAAGAGGTTCACAGATGCCATGTGAGGGAGAAAGAGGGGCAGGGCAGTGGGGGGCCACGTGCTCTGAACCTCGTGCGCAAAGGGCCTCAAACCACAGGCCTGCTCTCCAAGGAGGGCCGACCTAGGCTTTGTATTTTTATGAGGGTCAAAATGCATTCATTTATTAAGCATTATATAGAACATACCACCCACAATCTTCTATACCCGTTTTTGGCATTTTTCTTCTCTTTTTCTGTTTTTTAAATATTCAAGTTACTCAAAACATGGAAAAGACCAGGGCCTCTTTCCATCTCCCAGAGGCCTCGGTGCTGATGCAGGGAGGGTGGGTGGTGATCCTGAGCAGTCCAGGCGTGTCAAAGGTGGAAGTGGCCTCTTCTTCAGCCCCCTCCAGCCCCTGCCCCCCAGCGCCTGCACACCCTCTGTGTCGGGGACAGTAGAGCGCAGCTTGGGAAGGCAGGACCCCTAAGTGGGGGTTGGGGGAGAGGGGACACCTCCCCCTTGGAGACATTCTCTCCATACTGCCATGAGCGGGGAAGGAGGTTATTAAACCCAGCACATAAATCCCCATCCGGCTCGGCCCCGGTTCCGGGCTATATGCACTCATCATCTGCCTGAAAGGACACAGGGGCCCAAGGGGTAGGAGGGAGGCTGCCTATACCAGGGGGCCAAAGTCCCCCCGTGGCAAACTGCCTCTGCTGGGCCTGCCCAGGCTCCTATGGCAAGGCTTTCTTCAGCTAAGCCCGAGAGAGCCCCAAGCTCTAACAAGAAGGTCTACCGATCGGGCGGTGACAAGGTCTCGCCAGCAGCTGCGGCTGGCCTAGAACTGTGCCAGGAATTGAGTCACTGAATTGATTCATCCCATGTTCCCAGGCCATTTGCAGGGTGCTAGCTGCCGGGACCCCACACAAAGGTCTGGACCTGCCCTGGAGGCCTGGGGGACCAGCTGGCTGAAGAACCAGGGCTCCAACTGCTGAGAACTTTGGCGACAGAAAATTCCAACGGCAGTTGAAGGCAGGGGTCAAGTGAAGCCCCAGGACCAGACAACCCACAGTCCTGGAAGGGGCACCGAGCAGGACAGACCACTTCAGGGCCTGCAGGAGGACACCGAGGAGAGGGAGGGAGGGGATAAGCAGAGATCCAGCTGGCATGGCAGCAGGGAAGAAAGGAATGAGGTCCTGGAGAAGGAGGCACGGGCACTGTTACCAGATACCTAAAGGCAGTTCCTGCCAACATTGTGTGTCCTTTTCAGGGCCAGCCCCAAGGATGAAAACTCAGCCTTTGCCACAGCCACTGAGCCAACTAGCTCTTTCTTGGCCCCAAAAGCTGGAGTCCTGGCTGCCTCTGATGCTGAGCTGTTGGTGGGTACTATGAACCGACATCAGCTCGTACCAAACATTTACCTCTTTTACCAAAGCTAGTGAACAGCAAGTTCGAGCTGGCGATGACAAAACCGAGCATGGGCCGTGAGGAAGAGATGCCTGGGAGCAGGCGTGTTCCTGTGTTTACGTCAGACTGCCTGTGTGCTGATGACACACTGAACCCTTAAAGGGCTGGCAGACGCTCCCAGTTCAGGACACCCTTGGGGTCTCAGTAATGCCTGGCAGTGCCCCTAGGCTAACATAACTACCTGATCATTCCATTAATAAGTAGTTAGGTCCAAACCACTTAATAGGGTGGCGCCTGGCGAATGCCACTGTGTTCCTTTTGCAATTAAAATATTCTGTGCCACTCTTCGGGGTTTGAGGTACCCGAGGTAACCTCAGCACGGCACTTGGGAACCACGGATGCAAGCCATTGATTAGGAATCCTGGCTGAGTCCTTCGGCCTTTACTACCTATTACCACAGATGGCAGGCATGTTTGCCTCCGATTTCTGTAAAAAGGTGGTCAGTGTCGGTTGTTTTTCTGGGGAGCCTTGGCCAGAAGGAAGGGTTCACTGACCCAAGTCCAGACTGTGAAAGCTGAAGCATCTGGAAGGATGATCCCCAGTCTTCTCCATTAACACAGTTCAACCTGCATTTTAAAGCAACGATAGCCGTGAACTTCCATTTCAGAAAATAGTCTCACCGAGTTTACTGCCATGACCGTCCTCTGCTCCATGCCTCCCATCCCATACCTTCCCCGACAAGATGAGAGCCTTCTGGAGGGCAGAGGATGCCTCCCCGGTCCAGTGCTAGCCAACACGGGGCGCTCAGAATGCTGGCAGAAATAGTGAGAAATGGCCACTCCTGAGCACCCACTGGCACTTTGGGGCATCCTCCAGGGTGGTGAAAGTGACAAGAATGACATAGGAGCCTACAGATGGTGGCCTTTGCTATCTCACATGAGCTCAACAGTGAACCCAAAGCAGGTGGGATCCTGCCTGGTTCCCAAATGGGAGTAAACAGAAGCACCAATCGCTTGAGGACCAGGTCTGGGAAGTAGCCTAGGCTAGACCTGAATCCATCCCTTCTCTTCGTCCAGTTCATTTCTCTACCCTCTTCACAGTGTAATGAAAACTAGGGAGATGGGTAGCCCTGAAAAGCAGAGAGGGGCACATAAGAGAACAAGGGCCAGGGGAAGATGGGGAAGATTATCTGTCCGTGAGGAGGAGGGATCTTGAAGAAAGCAGAGAACAATGAACAATCCATCCAGCTCAGAAAGCCAGAGCTTTCACCGACCACGGGGACCCTGCTTTCAGTTATTTCTGCATGCTGCCCATACTTCAGGCACCCACACCTTTGAATCCCCCTCTTCCAGGTTTCCATGGTGGTTAGCAAGCATAAATAATTCTGAAATCTTCGGTAAAACTGTGCTAACTAAATTAGGCATGCAGTATAGAGTCAAGGCCGTGTGCTGGATGCTCTGTGATTGTTTCCTTAGGAAAATTGGCCACCTCTCCGCAGCAGCCTACCACTCCTATTCTGGGACACCCTGTAGAGTGTATGCTCCAGCCAAATGCTGTCCCACCAGAAAGGAGACAGGAGCTGAGGAACCTGGTGGGGCCTGCCCCCTCCGCCAGCCCTTGTGCCTTCTCCCAGGGTGGCCTTTGAGACTGTTATGCAAGCAAGGAGTTCCCCAGCCCCAGCACTACTGACTCTTCCAGCGGAGGTTGGATTACGTGCTTGTAGCAAAGATAAGCTCTAGTCCCTGCCCCATCCCCTAAGCCCAAAGAGCAGCATGCCCCAGAAGGCTGCTGACCTCTGGACAAATGCCAGTTTTCCTATCCTCCCTCACCACTATCTCTGTCTCTACAGTTCTTCCAGGCTTTCCCCAGTCTGCACACCTCAGGAGCTAACACAGCTACAGAAGAAGAGCCACAGCGTGTAGAGAGCTAGAAACTTAGAGCCATCCAAAGGCCCTGTCACTGTCCTTCCAACTCAGGGACCCCACTGATCCTCCAAGGAGAGATGGCGCCCCACAAGGCGGTCACCCAACCCCAGGCTGAGGGATCCGTGAGGCCAACGTAGATCCTGAACCTTGAGCCTGGTCCCTGTCTGCGCTATACTCCGGGGCCAACTGGGCCCAGCAGTGATGGTCTAGTCTAGGCCAATGTCTTCCCATAGTTTTGACCCAAAACCACACTACAAAATTAATTTCATGAACTTTTCATTGCCGCCGGGCACAGATACTTAGATACAACAGAAGTACAGGTACAGGTTATAATAAATGTACCTATAATTGGGGGGGAAAAATAAAGCACTCCCCCTCTCTGTTAGTGCTACTCTCAAGCTTTTGTTTTTAAATCTGTTGTTTTAAAGCGCTGGCTGTAAACCACAAAATTGATTTCACGACCCACTAATGGTTTGCGACCCGCTGTATGACACGCACTACCGTGAGAGCGAGGTGATGTCTTCTTGGCAACCCGGCAGGCTTTTAACCTAAAGGGATGCCGAGGAAACTCCCAAACTGGAACTTATCTGAGAGACCCACCCCCCCAACTCCCCAGGCCGGTCCCCTGGGGAGGCTGTAAGGATTCTGGCTGCTCTGGGGTACAGGGCTGCTTCGGCTGCAGCAAAGCCTCACGGAGGCCAGGCTGGTCATGGGCAGCTTGGCTGCATCCCTCTCCATGGCTGTCGTCCCTGGCCCACCCCACACCCTCTTCTCTCTCTATTGTTTACAAGATTGTGGGGTGAATGGCAGTTCAGCCTGAGGTGCCCACAGCTCTAGGGGGAGGGGAATGGGCAGGGAGAAGTGGATGGGAGGTGGAAGGATGGGAGGTCATATCCTGCTCCTGAGATGGGGGGCACACTCTGTCCCCATGCCCAGGACAACAGTTAGTGGGCACAGCAGCCTCTGCCCGCCTTCCCCCTGCCAGGCAGAGGACCCCAGCTTCCAGATCCCAGCCCCTTGCCTCCACCTAGAAAACCCTTTCCATAATAGAGACCATCGCTGACCCGGAGAATCCAGTGGAGGGCAGTTGTCACCCACACCCCGAGCGGCTGGGGTTGGGGGACCCCTGAGAAAGGTGTTCTGTTCCAGCTGGAAGACGGTGAGACCTGTATTTCACTTAGCAAGAGAGTCTTTTGGTTCTAACGGCAGAAGTTTGCAGTCTCCTGCCCCCCCCCCACATCACCAGCACCCCCTGGGCAGGAAGGGTGGGGACAGGCTGGGTCTATGCGGCCGCTGGCACGGACCTTCTTTGCTCCGTTCCTCAGTTTGAGACATTCACTCCCCTAAAACAGGTGGAATTTATTGTGTTCCTGACACTGTTTCCAGCCTCACCAGTTTCTTTACAGACCTGCAGCCAGGCTGTCTGGTGCCCGGCATGTCTAGGAGGCCCAGGTGGTGTGATGAACACTCTGTGCGGCGGCAGCAATTTCTGCACTAGGGCTTGGGCATCCCTGGTATTCCCTGTTGATGGGTACAGAGGGTTTCCCCCTTCCTTGCAAGAATACAGGGAGCCAGCTCCAGACTCTCCTTTCCTCTCTTCATTTGTCCCTGCTCAGTTCATCTTAGCCTAGATTTTCTTCACTCCAAATCTGACATTAGTGTGAGATGATGGGTCCATCTCTCCAGAGGGATGTTGCAATTCCCTGGTCTGGGAGGTCATGGGAAAATAAACCCACAAGCCAGCTGGGCAGGCAAGCCTCGGAGAAGCATAAAACACAATCCATGCCCTCAAGGAATTTACAGTGTCTTTGGAAAGAAAGACAGAGGCAACCCAACAAGGGAGCAGGAGGAAATGAATCAGTTCTAAACCTGCCTCTGGAACAGTATCTGAGGTCAGCAGTCAGGACTCCTCTCCCGGCCCTCCGGACCTAGGTGGGGGGACAGCCCTTGCAGCAGTCAGCAGGGGCAGGGGAGGTAGGGGTTGCTCCACAAGATGACCAGAGGGAAGAAGTCCAGCCAGTCCTCTGGAGGCTTTCCCCCCAGTGCCGGGCTTGTTCTGGAGGGTAAAGTATCCTGCAGGGACCCGTTCCTGCATCTCTCCCTCTGTACTTTGGTCTTGACTGCAGCCCTCATGCCACCAAAGACAAGCTGCCCCTGCAGCCACCGGGTCTCATGTGTCCTATGTCTGGGCCCTGCACAGTTGAAACCTTGTTGGCCCCACCATGGGGCAAGCACACAGGACAGCTGCTCAAGCCCCCAGAGCCACTGAAGGCCATGGCCAAGCAGACCCTCCGGGCTGCATTAGGG
Source organism: Phataginus tricuspis (assembly GCA_029783875.1). Classification (NCBI taxonomy): domain Eukaryota; kingdom Metazoa; phylum Chordata; class Mammalia; order Pholidota; family Manidae; genus Phataginus; species Phataginus tricuspis. Next base: position 15,372,575 of record JAQQAC010017683.1, on the reverse strand, counting down.
GTGAATGCGCACGGGACCCAGTCTCAGAGAGGCTAGCACAAAGCCAAGGAAAAGCAAAGGGCCCTCCAGGCCAAGGTTGCCTCAGATGTAAAGTGAGGTCTTTGGACTTGGGGAACTGGAAGTGACCCTCCAACACTCACAGTAGTTTGTTTTCCAAAACGCTGTCAGCCTTTTTTCTTCCTCATCCTCACTCAATCTTTCCTCCCTCCTGCAGGTCAAGGGCACAACATGACAGGGCACAGCTCCATGTCCCAGTGATTATATGGTGATCACATTACCATTTGCCTGAATAGAACCAACGTGACAGGTTCTAGTCACCCTGAAAGCAGTTGTATTCCTGAGTACCGATTCGATGCCTCTGGTGGGTACAGGGTACCAGCCCTGGGGGCACTAAATGAATAAACAGCAGATCCTGCCTCCAGATGCTCCGGGCTCAGTAGGGAAGACAGACAAGCAACTATCTGAGCTACTACGTAGCGTTCATGCACTGGCTGGCAGGTCTGCGCCAGGCCTCAGGCCCCGACTTCCCCCAGTTAGCAAGGGACAATGGACTCCTGAATCTGGCCAAGGGAGAAGGCAGTAACCCCCGTCTTGGTTCAGCTCCCCCTGCAGTTCAGACACCCTTTCGCTATTGCTTCAGGTTCTGGCTCTTTGTTTTGTGATTTGCAGGTGATCGGGGTCTTTTGATACTAAGAAACTTTTATAAACGCGACTGATGCACACTGATTCTTCCTTCCTGGTGCCGAGTTCAGGGGGCTGGCAGCTCTGGCCCACTTCCTGTTGGACACCAGCACCGGGGAGCCCCAGCTCCTGACGACGGGGCAGCCTGGCCGGTGCTCCCCGGGAGCTGTGGACGTTGGGGCTCTCAGCACTGGGAAAACCGGGAGAAACCTGAGGGCCAGTGGCACAAACGGCCCCCCATTGGTGCCAGCCTCACCCTGGTCCCTCCCAAGGGCCTGTCAGTTGCTTCTTTTCCCTTCATCCCTCTCTCTGGTGAGCTTGCTGTCCAACCAGATGCCAGATGCATTCATTTCTGTGACATTTTTAAGACATGGTAACTGCTGCCCCCACGTGCCCTGACTCTCCTGGGGCGTGGAAGACCCCACCTTCCTTTCATTCCATATCCCTGCGCCAGTCCATCTAATGAGGAAGCCCAAGAAGTACTACAATGGAACTCAGTGTGGCTGGATGTCGGCGGGGGTGTGGGAGGTGGGGGCATTCCCGGATGGGTGGGGCTCCCCGTCCACAGATGGTTTTGAAGCAGCTGTTGGCTCTGAGCAGCCCCCCGACCCAAAACAAAGGGACCTCCAACAGCCCCCAAACACCACCTCCCCAACTCTCTGCCTGGAGACTGACAGGTGGTTATGGCCCCAAAATCAAATGTGGACATTTCAACGTCCTACACCCTCCTGAGGATCAAGTGACGAGCGGACAGACAGGACCTCCTCCCTCAGGACACCAGTGGTCAGAAAGGCTGAGACAGACATTAATCAAATAATCCCCCAAGTTCAGAGGTACGAGGCTAAGTGCTGGCAGGAGAAGGCCCAGGGTGATCTGAGAATAGTGAAGATTAAAGTGGATACAGGGCTCTGGAAAACTCTAGTCCCCTTTTTCCCAGCTGAATCCGACTTCTCAACAAGTTTACTAGCTGGCTGATGGGTTCTTCCCAACTTCCTTCCAAAACACGAGCTAAAAGTGCTCCTCTGCAGGTAACTTTCACGTTGACTGCTCCCAGAAGCAGCCTCTAGAGTTGGGATGCTATGGGGACTCCAGGGACCCCAGCAAGATTTTCTCAGTGACCTTTTCTTCCAGCGCACCAGGCTACACAAGCAGAAACACAGCAAATGCCTGACAAGAACAACCAACAACGTTGTTCAGGCAGGAAGGCTGGGTCCCTAGCCTGTGAGTTTAGTTTATTTTGGGCCCTTCTCTGTTCCAAATTTCTAACATTTGCTCTCAAAAAGGCCCAAAGGATTTTGAGCCTGAGTCCAGAAATGGAAACTTGACCCTCTAGATGCCTGCTCCTGGCGCTTTCATTCCTGGATGAGCCCTGCTGTTTGGGTCTTCTTCCAGTTCCTTCCCTCCAAGCAGGGGCTGCACAGAAATCCCTCCAGACAGGCTCCAAGGCGGGGTCCCAGGCGACAACCTGCACCACCCACCTGTGTCTGCACGACTGAAAGCAGACCAGCCTCCCCGCTTCTCTCAAAGACTGACTGACAGCAGGAAGGCCACGCTCACTTGGATGGATCTACACGGGCGTGTGCCCCCAGACGGCCATCAGCTGAATCTGCTGCGCAGGCTGCCTCAGGACATGCAGAGCTATTACGTTTCCTGCAGGCTGTCCTCCCTTCTTGCTCAGCACCCTCTCTCCAGTGAGAGTCCTTGAAAAGCATCTGATTTTATGGGAAAGGAGGTGGCCAGGAAGTTTGGCTTCCAGGAATCGATTAACAAGGGCCACTTTGGGCTGTCCTTCTCTGGCTGATTGGGATTCTGTGTGAGCCCTGTGTTTGGAGGCTGTTGCAAGTGTCAGAAGGGGAGAGAAGGTAGTCGGTCAGGTTCTCTCCAGTTGTCTCACTGCCAAATGGTGTCATTTTTGAGCACTGACCCTCTGTGGTTCCCCAAACGAACTAGTCCAACAATGATCACGACCCTGCTGGTCCCCCGCACGGGCTGCAGGCTTCTTCAACCCACTTCCTTGTTAAACACACCTTTGCACTTGCGCGCACCTGTGCACTCACACACACAACTCTCAGTCGCCATTCATACATGCACATGTGTGTGTTGTGTTCGCATGAGGGCCGCAGTGAAGATCAAAGTACAGAGGGAAAGATAGGATGGCTCACTCCAGAACACTTTACTCTCCAGGGAACACACACATGTGCACCTGTACACACACACACACCCACACACACTCAGTTGCCATTTCCAAAGCCCATCCAGTGCGCCTGAATGGCTGGGCCCACACCCGGTGCTGAGATCCCGCATTCCCGCCAGCTCACACCCTCCTGCCACCTCACTGAGCCTGGTCAGTAGTCTTTCCTGAAGGTAATACGATATGTCAAGTTTGTCCCACCCCCATTCATCCCAAAAGGTTTCAGGACTTCGGAAACCAGAAATTAGGGGTCGGAGTCTTCCGCCAGAAGACCCTAGCTCCTGTGCAAATAGATCTACCCCTTCACCTAGTTAGCTGTGCATTCCGGAGACTCAGGGCAAGTCACAGAAGGTTCGGATCTGTCGCAGCCTAAATCCATAAACAATGAGTGCTTGCTATTACCGCTCCTGAATAAGAGGAATGCTCAAGTGGGATTTTAAAGGAGAGAGATTAGCTTCTCTAGAATTTTTTTTTTTGAATTGAAGCCAGCTACATTTACATTCCTTCTGTATGTGTGGTCCGTTCGGCAAATATAGTCACTCTTTGGTGATCTTTTATTTATTCTGTATATTCCACTGAAGAGCTAACTATCAAAACCTGAATTCTAAGATTTCTTTAGCATAGGCAATGGGCCTTCCCTGTTTAGAGTTGGAAAAGAGAATACTTTCCCATGGGCTGTATCTTCCAGAAACAGATTATTATCTGGACAGAAAGTCCCTGGACCACTTATTGATAAATAGTAGTGATACTGATAAATAGTATAAATCTGAAAAAAAAAAAAAAAAAAGGAAACCCTAACCTTGTTTCTACACTGGGGCCAGCACCATAGGTTATATATCACGTTAGACTCCACTTACCACTCTTCTAAACTTTTGAGATAGTTAATTAGGATGATTAGAAACATAAATATGCTAAACGGTATTGGCCACATGTTGCTTTGTAGCAGACCTTCAACCGCTCTCTCGAGTAAATATCTAAAGGGATTTCTTACCTTGCTGCCTATCGATAATTGCTCCTTCCAACTAAAGTCCTTGTGACTGGTTTCATAAGAAACCAGGTGAGGACCAGCTCCCAGCCTCACCCCACTCCCGCAAAAAAAGAATCTGCTGGTAATGCCCTGAGAATGGTCATGGATGGGAAGGGGGACACTCGGATGACTGGCATGGCCGTGGCCCCAGGGAGGAAACAGATATGCACAGGGCATGCTCTGAACCGTCAGTGGGCCGGAGGGTTTGTGAGAAAAGTAATAGGAAATACTGAGAGACTTTCAAGTCAGAACAGCACAGTCTTCAAGCGTTAAGCGAACTAGTCAATGGAAACCATTGAAGGGTCTTTGGCATTGCCAGCTGACTGATACCACTTTCTCCCTAACTTTCCTCTGACTTCCCAGATTAAACCCAGGGAAAGTGCTCACAGCCCTGAGCAGCCAGAAGTGGTTCGGGCCTCTGGTCATGTGCGCTTCAGCCTGACTCGGTGGCGCCCACGTGGAAGACAGCCCGGGCCGCGTGGGTCCCCAGGCAGATGCAAACAGGGAGGGAGCGCCAACCCCACCTCCCCACCCAGCGGGGTCAGACAGGGTCCCCTTGAAGGGGCTGTTTCTCGGGCTTTGTCTTCCCCTTTGCTTCATTTGCTTTTCAGTCTTGAAAGGAGATGTTTGGGAAAGAGTCCAGTCGGTGTAGATTGTGTGGTGGTCGCGCATTCCAAGGATGTGACTCTTCTGGGGATGCATGTCATGCCATGCTGGGATGGGTGGCAACCCTAGGAAACGTTTTCGAGGTGAGGTCCAGGATGAACGTCCCCGGGGTGCTAGACTCTTGGAGAGCTCCCTTGGGTATGAGCACACCCCACAATCCCTGCCATGGACCCACCCTCCCCAACAGGTCTCCTTGCTGAGACCTAGGAGACAGTCTTACAGGAAGGAGAAAATGCTGAGGACATGTCCACTGCCCCATCTTCTTGTAAACACCGGGCCTAGAAAGACCTCTCCTAGCTCAAAAATAAGCAAACTGGAAAAAAAAAAAAAGAAAAAAAAAGGTTGGGGGGGGGGGACAGAAAATAAATTCCCCAACCCCGATCTTAAAGACTTGGAGGAAGAACACACTTCTGGAAATTACCTCAGGCAATGTTTCGCAGCCATGTTTGAGCTTGCTGCTTGGGCAAATTGTGACGACCGCTCAACCGATCTTCTAAGGACAGTTCAGCTTGGAAAAATAATCACAAGCCCTGGTGGCTGTAGGAATGCCCACACTAAGAAAATTTGCCTCACTTGTTAGGCCTTTCTCATTATTCCTTTTTGATTCCGAGGGAACCCACAGAATTTTCCTCCCCTGAGGAAACGCCTCTGTCTGCTCTGTCTGTCTTTACTTTTTCACTCCCGTATCTTGTAGCAAGCCACACCGATCACTCTTAGATTTAAACCATGAGCTGCCATCCTGGAGGAGGACTCCTCCCCCAAGGGTCTTCCTGGGCCGCTGTGAGTCTGACCTACCAGGAAGAGGGTCCCAGATACCCTCAAAGGCTGCCTGCTCTGATCTCCCTGTCCCTGCAGGCGGCGGGAGGGGGCTCAGTAGGGAGGGAGGCCTGGGAGAGGGAAGGCAGGAAGCAGGTGGGCCAACCCCTCCTCTCTCCTTTCTTCCAAGCTGCCCTGGGGCTCTCTTCTTCCAGTCTGCGCATCTCAGAAATTCACTGGAATTCTAGAGATGAAGAAAAGCCCTGGACCTGTCATTTACACTTTCGCTTGAATACCTTTTCATTAAATTCCCCAAGGGCAGCCCCCCCTCCTACCCAGGATCCGAGCCTGCTCCGAGAGTGATGGGGGGTACAAGACTTATGGTAGCCTCCCAGGCCCAGAAAGGCTGGGTCCAAGGACTTAAGACCTCAAGGGGTCCACATTTAGCATAGGAAGCAGAAAATCTCACTCCTTTCTTTGGCAACTTTCCTGCCCCAGTTCTGGGCTTCGCTTTCACCGCACAACTCCAGGACTTGTCAGGATCAGCCGAGACTCCCTGGTAGGTCACAAGGACCACAGTACGAAATGCACCTCCTGAGGGTGCTCCTCCCACCACGGGTGTGCCAGAAGATGAGGCATAAGTTTCATAAAACAACACTTACTCTACTATGTGCTGTGCACTCTGACATTTTCTATCATTATTTTAATGTTGTTCAAGACTCACTAAACTATTTTGCAACTTACTGGGTGGCAGCCAGCAGTCTAAGAAGCACTTCCCTAGGAGATGGGTGTTACTTGGGCTCCTGGGCACCCTGACAGCCTCCCCTTAGCTGTTAGAAAGGAACAACCAGAATTAGAAGAGAATGGCAACAGGTGGCCCCTCCTTCTCTGTTTCTCTGTGGTATGTCACTGTCATCTCCAGGGATCCTGGCCCAGCTGCCAGGGAAAGGGACACAGACCCTGGAAATTTTGCTCCCAGCATTTGGATCACAGAAGGGGCACAAGATGAGTATGTCACTGGACAGTCCATCCTATGGCAGTCATTCCAGAACCTCGGGCTTCTCCAACACACCCCTGCATACTTCCTGTCGCTTTTTTAGGTTGAAGGGGCAAAATCTAATGGCCCATGCATGAGGGTGGAGGGCCTTTTCCTGTGGGAAATACACTGCAAGAAGAGATTTCTGGGGGAAAGCTCTTCAAGGAGGCCCCATCTCTGGGTCACAGCAGAATCACAGGCACCTGTATTTTCCAAGCCTTTCCTGCTTCCAGATGCCATGCCCCCCTTTCCCCCTCCCTGCTGAAGAAACATTGTTTTCCTCATGGGACCATTGCTCAGGGAATCCTAGGCTCCTGGACCCTGAGTCTCAAATAGAGTTGAGCTTGTCGCCTCCATTCTAAACAACCGGAGCTTAAGGGCAGTGGTTACTCCTTTAAAATCCAGCTGGAAGAGGGTGAGACTGAACTCAGCCGACATCCCTTCACTCTGGACAGCAGAAGAAGTAAATGATTTCCCAACTCGCCCTCTACTCTCTGGGTACAGGAAGCCCCTTCTGAAAGGTTCCTGGAGAATGAAGCAGGAAAGGTGGGCAAAGTGACCCAGAGCCCTCGCACATGCCCAGCTTTCCTGGCCCAGGAAATCTCCATTCTCAGCATCCTTGTTTTGCCTTCTCTCCCCATCTCACCGGGCAGCTGTTGTCCTGCCCACTGAGCTGAGTGCGCCCACGAACATCACAGGCAGCCCCCCACACACCCCGCAGACTGCCAGCACCCCGGCAGCACCCAGGCAGCCCCAGGGCGCTGCCCTCGGGGGTCCGCCAGAGCTGAGTGAAGCCCAGAGCCCTTCCTTTGTTGTTCTCTCCTCTTGCTGAGTCTCCTCTGCTGCTCCTAGCAACCGAGGATCAGCCCAGCAGAGGGACTTTGCAACCCGTGCCATCCAAGGGTTACGTTCACCTGTGATTCCAGCTAACGTCTGCAGAGTCTCCTGACTTCTCACATGACCGCCATCATACACGAGCATGTAGGGAATGCTTGCTACCCCACACTCAAGCCTGAGGACGCAGCGAAAGACAAGACAGATTCCAGACACTCAAGCAGCTTACAGCGTCCCTGAGAGGGCGACGATCCAAGCAACACATAAGTGCCCCCAGTGGCCCACAGAGGAGTCTCAGAGTGAGAGTCAGGCAGCATGACTGGGGCGGTCTGCACCTTCCACCTCCGAGGTGGAATGTGAGCTGAAGGGCAGTGGTAGGACTATGCAAGTTAAAGGACAATTAAAGACACCACTAGGGAATGCATATAACAGAACCTCCTCCCCTGTCCCCAGCTATGTGGAACGTCTGCCCTGGGCTGTTATGTGAGAGAGAAATAAATGTCTGTTGCACTTGAGCCATTACATTTTGGGCCTACTTGTTACAGCAGTTTGGCCTACCCGGACAGAATCTCAGAGACCCCGGGTTTCCTTTATCAATCAGCTAGGTGACTAGACATTCAAGTACTTACGATTCTGGGTACTGACAAATCCAGGGAAAAAGAAAATGAGGTGGCAATTTAAATGAAGGGTTCCACACTCAAACTTCCTCTAAAATCTTTTAGAGGTGCTGGCCTCAGTTTTGATGGTGTCCATTTGAACTTGGAGACAGATTTGGAAGTTCATTCTAAGGAATTCTCTTTAATTAAGGACTGTCTTTCAATTCTGCAAACATCTCCTGAGAGTCTCCAGGCAGACCCGTTTCTACAAAGGGAACTGGATACAGAGTGGAAGCAGCGGCCAGTCCCTGCCCCCATGAACTTGCCATGTGCAGATAAGAGTCCAGTTCACTGTAGGACCCTGTCTTCCTTCTTTTTTGATACAGGGGCTCTTCGGCCTGGGGCACACCGTGTTTGGTTCTGCCCGAGGCCGTTAACAGCAGTCTGCTGAGCTCGGGAATGCAGGGTCCAGGACACCAGCCTCAGGCTGGACCTGACATGTGGCTACCAGAGGACAGTATGTACGTTTCAAGGGACCTCCTAGAAACAATGCGACCCTTTATTGGGCCCCAGAAAAGTGATCAAATACAGGACCCAACCAGTTCTTGTCTGCCAAGCTCCCTCTCCAGGCCCTGAAGAAATACTGGCACCGTGCAAATGCTGCGTAGAAAAGAGAAAAACCAAGGAGTTCTGGAAGGGAGGGGGAGTGCTTTTCCTCCACCCTTATAACTTTCACCTTCAGAGGAGAATTGTGTCTCACAAAGAAACTATTCCTATCAGCATGCCCTATCCATGACCAGGAACGCAAGGAGGTACCTGGGCTGGGGAGAGAGCACTTTCCCCTGGCCAGGTGCGTTACGTCCTCATGCACGCTCTAGCGTGCTTCCAGAGCTTACATTTTAAAACACATGTAAAGCATGGGTGGGCACGTTGCACACCTTAGAACCTGATATATGCCTTCTCCCCAATTCCTGTTAAAATATCCCAGATAGGTCTGCACCTGGGGAGACCCTCACTAACTGCTTTATTTATGGTGCCAGATGGAGAGGCACCTCCCTCAGGAATCACCGACTGCTGTCCTACCTAGGAGAGGCCAGCTTGCCCCAAGGAAGACAGGAAACTAGCCTTGCCTCACCGGTCTGCCCCTGACTCTGGGACACAGGAGATTCACCAGACCCGAGGCATCACCTCCCGCCTTCCGGGAAGCCGGGGGGTGGGGGGGGGGGGGCGGAGCGTGGTGGTGCCCCAGCCCTGCCCTCATCAGAGCGGTGTCTCCATATCGATGCAGAGGGAATGACTGCTGATGGGCTCATAGCCAGACTCAGCGGGTGAGTAGGCACAGGCGCACTGCACCCCTGGAAAGGTAGTCTAGACATGAGCACCCTTCCCCTACCCACCCCCCGGTGTCTAAGCATCACCACCATTCCCTCCCCAGGGAGCCGGCTCAAGGAGTAGGAAGCCCGTTACTTTGCCAAGCACCACTGGGGGTTCAGGCCTGCAGAGGACAGGTCTCCTTAGACCTACAGAGGAAGACAGGCCCCTCCTAAGGCACAGGTGCGGGGCAGTAGTAATGATGGTGTGGGGAGAGAGGCGCTCTTGTGACGTTTCTGAACACTGGGACTCAGTGTGACCCCCACCCCCGAAGCAGCCACATCTACAGAGGAGAGCAAGAAATATGTGGTGGGGTTGGCTTGTCTGGGGAAACTGGCAAAGGGGCTGCATTTCACATTTGTCAACATGGCAACATGTTTACATGTCTAAAGCCAGGGTACAGCCAAGAGGCTCTGTCTGGAAACTGGCAGGAATCCAAGGATGTGCTCTGGCCTCCCACAGAACTGTGACCCAGAGCACTGGTGATGTGTGAGCCCAGGAGCTACAGACAATGAGGCAGCCCCCGCCAGGCCGGGCAGGTGGGGCCCATCCAGCAGATCACCCCCAACCTGCCCAGCAGCCTTGCTGGTGACAGGCATGTCTTCAAGGAGCTCGGTCACTTAACAGGTTTTTAAGGAAGTGCTAAATTGCAATCATGCAAATATGTTACACATTCCATTTCTTAATCCATGTAATGGAAAGAAAATGCAAATGAATATATCCAGAAGACTGGATAGAGTTCTTTTTCAATGGCTGCAATCTTCCAAAGATAGACGTCTGAACCCCAGCAATGTTGTAACCTCGGGCCCTAACATTCCAGCTAAATAGACTTCTGCCTTGGCTGGCTCAGCTGGCACCCAGCAGCCCAGGCCCTGTGCCACATGCTGCATGGGGCTGGCTTGCAGGCTTCTGCACTCACCCGCAGCCCCACATTCCCCCCTTGATGGTGCGGACACTCAGCTCTGCCCTTCCCCGCAGGGATAAACAAACTTGGCCGAGGGATCTGCCCAGACTCAAAAGCCTAGTGACAGAAGTTAGAGAAACACCACGCACCGTGGTGGAACCAGCCTTATTCAGGAACAAGAAAACCTGGAGTAGTTTGGGGGGAGATGGGATTCTAGCACAAGGAGAGGGAAATCCTCCTCTGATGGCCTGGAGGGAAAGAGCCCTCAACGTCTCCTCGTGCAGGAACACATTCCTGGGAATGGGAAATCCACGTGGGCAGGGCTTGCTTGGGTCTGTTTTATAGGCGGGTGTGTCCCTAGGGCCCAAAATAGGTGCTCAGTAAATACCTGTGAAATGCATGAACTGGTGATGATGATGAGTCCCTTACAAACTGAGAACAGACCTGAGGAATTACAAAGTTGAAGAGGGACCGTGCCGCATGCACTGCCCGAGGCGGTTAACAGAAAAGGCTAGCCAGCTCGCTACCGAAGGGCGGGCTTCTCTTAGAGGCCATGGGAGGACTGAAGGGGGCATGCAGGCCTCCCCCCAGTCTTTGCAAACTCAGAGGCCTGGTTTGCCTTGGTATTTAAAACTGATAAACCCCAAGGCCAAGGTAATCATTAGGAAAAAGAGCGAGGCTTCTGTCCCAGGAAGCATCAGCGTGTCTTACAGGCATATGCCCCTTGTGCCCCCCCCCCACTCCTCTCTGATCCTCAGAGGTTTGCAGGTCCCTCCAACCCTCCTGGACTGTCTCCAGGACACCCCTGGGGTTTATACTGGGGCTGGGAAGTGTAACACCAGGGCAAGGCACATGACCAGGGGCCCTTGGGCAAGACTCGCATTACCACATGTGGCTTCTTGGACTGGAAACTGGTACAATTCTCCAGAAAAAAAAACAAAAACAAAAGCAGTGATGGCACATTGCAGGAAGCTCGGCCATGTTGAAGAAATCTACCCTTGGAAATGGTAAAAGAGGGTGATCATAAGACACCTGTAAAAGGATGTTTTTCGAAGCCCCAGTTGTGACAGCGCAAATTTAGAGGCCCCATGAATACCCAGGGTAGGAATATGATCAGGCCGTGAGAGTGGCCCTCCTCAGGACACCCATCCATGCCCTCAGAAACACTGTAGGACCACGAGATGGCAGGAACCTCAGATGTGGCCAAGTCAAGCCCACAAAGGATTCTGTAGATTTTCACAGAGTGCACAGATCTGTGGCGACAACTTGCAGTACAGGGTGCCCAGCATTTTACTCAGAAAACAATTCCTGTGTTCAGTTCTGTCTCAGCTCCAGCCTCCTGAGTACCCAGCTGTCATCTAGACCCTCTGGATTCTGCATCCTCCATGGCCTCTTTTCCTCCGTTAGAAATTTATAAAAAGAGACAACTAACTACAATATATCCTGCACCAAATAAGGGATCGTTGGCACAGGTACTCACTAAACTTGGCAGAAGCAGGCCACAGCTCAGAAGGCACCAGCTGACCACAATAATGTTAACACATACATATATATATGTACATAATAATGTGATGAAATAAATACATATATCTGATATGTAAATCTATGAAGAAAGAATTGCCATGGATTTGAAGAGATGTCGTTTGATTTCCTCTTGGGCCTCTTTTTTTATAGCTTTGCCAACGTGCAGAAAAAAAATGGAACACCCACCTAAAGGATGAGGTGGGAGCCCCGTAGCGAAATATGTTGGCTCTTTATATGTGCAGGAATCTGATCCCTCCTCCCCTCTGAGGTCTGCCGGCCCCGCCCCTCAGCCCCCCCACCCCCCCGACTCCTCCTCCTCTCCTTGAGGGTTGTCTCTGCACCCACAGCCCTTGGTAGAAACACAGACTCAGCAGCTGGCGAATGAAGGTGCCCGTTCTGAGGCTCTCCTGGGCGGCCCAGATGCTGGACCCTCCACCCCTTCCTGGGAAGGGGGACAGTTCTCTGACGCTGTGCCTCTGAGCCGTTCCTGCTCCAAAGGCTGACCGACGTCCCAGCCTCTGTTCCTGGCTGCTGGGCCCAGCCTGCCTTGCTCTGCCATTCCCACAGGCCCTACTGGATTCCCTTTTCCCGGGAAGGGTGTCTCTGAAGCTGGTGAGAAGCCCCATGACCAAGAGGGGCCGCGAGAAGTCACTTAGACCTCCGCTTAATCTCCTTGCAGGAAATGGCCCACTAGGTCATTGAAACCATTCCCTGAAGACAATTAATTTAAAAAAAGAGGGGGAGGGGGGATATTATAAAACAATCTTCTTAAAGGCACTGAATAGATAGCAAGATGATAAGGAACTACTGAACAGAGTTATAGGGAAGAGAACTTGAAAGAGCGTAATAAGCAGCTCTCAAAGCTGCCTTGGCCTTGAGAGCACCGGCGGATCTGGGTGAATCTGCTTAGAAGCTAAGCTGTGCTTCCAATGGGCTCATACACAGAAGTCCCAGCCCAGTGCCCACCAAACCCGGAGACCTTCATGAGCCCTCCCCCTCCTCCCTGAAGGGTCACCCTGCCAGCCTTCCATGGGCTTTCTCCTCGGCTTCATGTAATCTGGTTAAGTGAGGGAAACTCAAGGTGTAAACTTGGAATATGGTGGTCCCCAGGCTGGTATTGCCAGCAGATATTTGTCAGAAGCAGGGAAAATTCTTCTCTGGAAGAAGATAACATCATCCTAGGCCTCAAATTATTCTACAAAGAATAAGCTATCCTGTAAATCATGGAAGGTCATGACTGCAGGAACTCTCGGAAGGTCACCTCCCTAAAAAGGCTCATGGAAGTCACCCCGCAAAGATGCTGAAATGTCTGATCCACGGGGCAGAAACAAGCATGACTCCACTCAACCTGCAGTGGGCTCTCCCTGTGCCCTTTTCTAGGATGAACCTGGATCGAGATTCAGGTTCTCTACGAAATCAGGTGTGTCCGTGCTGGAGGACTCTTTGGCTAAGTGAAATAAAAAATCCAAATTAGAACCATTAAGACCCATCACCCTCTTCACGCACATGTTTCTTGGGAACAGGAGAAGGGGCCATGAGGATATCTCAGGAATCAGGTATTCCTGCCCTTAAGAGGGTGTCTGACCCTGGGAAGTGGGTCCCAGACTCTGATAGGAACGTATCCCCAGTGACGGACTCAGGACACATCCCACTAGTTGGCCGTGTCTTCTGGGCCTCCTTCATCCCACCTGCACCCTTTCCTGCCCTTCAAGTCAGATTCCGGACTGACCACTGCCTGAGCTTGAGGTTGACACTGGGCAGGAGGCAACCGCTCCATCAGCCTTTAGAGCCCTCAGCACAACAACAGGATTTTTATTTGTTTGATGTCGGGTTTTTGCGTGGCCTAAATTCCACAGAAACCAAAGCCAAGGCTGTTTGGTCCATCAGGGTGTTCCCAGTTTCTAGAACTGCCTGGCACAGAGTAAGGTTCCGTGGCTCTTTTATCTGAGGGAATGAATGAAATCACGGCCCTTCCTATGAAGCCCAGAGATTGGACAGCCAGCTTTGTGCCTTCACCCCGGCTTTTGCTGCAGGGACTGCTTTCGTCTTCCTTCAGGGATACTGGGAGCCCCTCCTTATCTCTCCTTGTTGTCCCCTTCTTCTGTGTCCTGCTTTTATACAAGACTTTCATGTGCCTAGATCACGGGGTGCTTTGAGTCCTTTTATACTAACATACTGGTCAACTCTATTTTCTGTCCTAAAAACACTCCCAAAGCCACCAGCAGGTCCTCATACTGCTGTCATTGTCACTATCAAAAATGGCTACTCCTTGTTGCCCAAGTGCATGACCCCAGACGGGGCACAAAGAGGACTCCCTGTCCTCGCCCGCTGGAAGAGGAGCGCTGTGGGCAGGCTGGATAGTGAGCATGCTGTGATGGTGCCGCAGACACACACGGGGGGGCAGGAGCATTTGACTAGCTGGCACCTCCTTCGAGGAAGAACCTATGTGCTTGGGGTGCGGGTGGGAAGGAACTGGGTTACTGTTTGTGGCAAGTGAGCTCCCAAGAGCCTGAGACGGACCCTTCCAAGGCTCAGTACCAGGGCGATCTGGTAGACAGGGAAGTCCAGAAGGCGGACACCAGGAGGCCAAGCTGACATCATGGTCACAAGCCCCTGGAAAGCCTGCAAAATGGGATGGTATCTGAGTGAGCTCTCTACATCTTCTAAGTCTCACTGGGCCTGGTACCCCAGGGGAATAAACACCTCTGGAGATGGTGGCCATGGCCCCAGTGGGTCTTGTCACCGTGTAAAAGAGGGGCGGGAGCCAGATCTTGCCTGGAAAGGGAGGGTGTATGGCATGTCCAGGAACACCTGAGGGAACTGGCTGGACACCAACCAAAGGGCTACACAGGAGACTGGTGAGGAGGCAGGAGGAAACCCCCCTAAGATTAAGTTAAAGAGTTTGGACTTTAAATATGTTGGCAATGGGGAGCCACTGAAGGTTTATTGGCCAAAGGAGCACCTGGGTCCAAGAGTGCTTGAGATGCCCGCTGGTGGGGTGGTTGAGAGACCCCGGGCAGAGTGGGGAGGAAGTGCCTGCAGCTGGGAGAGCCGTTAGGAAACTGTAGGAGTTGGGGTTGACAGGAGGTGGATCTGGGGGTTGAAAGGAGGACTGAGAGGGACAGTGGCTAAGAAAGGGACAAGAATCGTTGGGGTGGGGAGGGGAGAGGAAGAGGCAGACATTAAATGAAAGATCACATGGGTGATGTGGGTACCTGGGAGAAGGGTGAGGGACCACAGGGGACGCCGAAGGTGGGAGGGGGGGCTTGGGGAGCACCGGCTGGAAAATAGGCCAGAGGAGCCTGCACGGGGCGGGGATGGGGGGAGTGGAGTGGGAGAAGGTCTCACATTCAAGTTGCCTGTCTCAAATGCAGACTTCTTCTCGCTCCCTTATCTGCTCAGGTGTACAATCTTCCTGTCCCCTTGCCTTGGGCTAAGAGAGGTGTCCATGTCTCACCGGACAGAGGTGTGTGCCACCCCACAAGGCCCACTTGGCACCATTCACACACTGCTGGTGCACAGCACTTACAAGGGAGCCCGAGCCAGGCAGCTCTCACGAGCTGCAGGTCCTGGGAGTCCCGCCAGGGCACCACCGCCCTGCTGCACCCCTGACTCCGCTCAGAATCCACCCAGCGCCCATCTCTGTCCATTTCCTGGTACTCTTACCCCAGTGGAGATGCCCCCCCCCGCCGCCCCACCTACAAAAGAACCCTGAACACATTGGAAGTAGCCCCTGGGCAAACGTCTGAAATTCTAGGAGACATTCAAAATATTCCACCTACGTGTCTACCACCCTCTTGCACTGCTTTCATGATTCCTTACCTCTACTTGCAAAGTTTGCACTTGAAACTTTGGTGTATTATAACGGAAGCCTTTTGATCAGCTTCTTTTTCCCTCCTCCCCATCTGTTTCCCCCTTGGGACCAAGTTGCATCACCGCTTGGCTACTTTCCAAAGGCTTAGCTCTGCTTGTCCCCTCCATGACCATCCCTCCTCTGGACAGGGAGTGATAATGCAGCCCGAAACTCAAGAATTACACCACACCCTGTCTTTCTCTGATCCCCAACTAAACTCTTGCGCCACAAATCCTAGGGTCTTAGATCCTTACCTCCTGCCCGCCACCCCTACGCTCTGCTCTTCTCTGTGTCGCATGGATTACTGGTAATCCCCACCGAGGCCACCTTTGCCTGGGACCTGCCCGTGTCAACACTTGGAGGGTACTAGACTCTGGCAGATTTCCTCCTGGGCAGGGCAGCCTGCGGTAGCCTGGTTTCCTTGAGGGCTAGACCCCCTCCCTCTTCCCGAATAGGAGTTTCTGCCATGTGTAGGCTGCTGAGAAGGAAGGGAAATGCTGTAGTCTTTTTGAAGACTTTTCTGCCGGAAGGAGCCCCGTGGGTTGACAACCCTCCTCTCAGAGAGACTGACTTGTGCTCAGACACCAGGACCCACCAACCCGGAAACCCAATAGGGTGGCTCTCCTGGGCCTGGGAAGGCCACAATCACCCACTCAAGTCCCCTCCCCATGTTCTCTCCCCAGGCCACAAGTGATATCCTCACCCCAACCTTCTGGCCTCGGGAATCTGATGGTCTGTGCAGTGGGCATATGTGGCCCTCTGGCAGTGGCAGCCTGTCTGGTTGCTGTGATTTTAATAAAAAAGGCATCATGGTATCTGAGGGCTGCCGCAGGACGAGACGGTGGGTGAGGGGTGACCTCAGGACTGTGGCCTAAGCCCCCAGGGCTAGAGTTCAGAAAGCCAAAGAGTGTTCAAGAAACAGGGTGCAGGAAAAACAACCTAAAATCTTGCTCTTCAAGATGTGGTTCCCAGGACGGGAGCTCCCATGAGAGCTTGTTGGAAACGCAGAGTTTCAGGGCTCAGGCCTGCTGCGTCTGTCTGGGCTCCCCTGGAGCGTCCTCATGCCCCTTTGCATGCTGTGTGGCCTTGGCCTCGGTGGCACTTCCACCGGCCCCCAGTGGCCCCCACGGAGCTGACTGTTGGCATTCCAGGGCCCGGCTGCCACCTCCTTCCTCCAGGGCCTCTGGCCTGCCCCAGCTCGGGCGTGCTCCAGCAGGGCCTCCAGACTGAGAAGCATGCAGCCGAGGCGCCAGGAGCAGAAGCTGAAGTTGGCCATGGCCAGCCAGTGGGGGTCACCACTCTCCCGTGCTTCCCGGTTCCCTTCAGGATTAAGTTCAAGGCTTCTGAATTCCTAGGCCCCGTGGTCACTGAGCTACCAGTTTGGGGAAACACCACAGGGTGTTTTTGTCTGGTAGCACCGCCTTCTAAATCTGAGGCGCTGTGTAGATGATTGGCCCAGATCCATTCCCTGAGGGTGGGCTGTGCTGTGGCCACGGCCTTCCCATTCTGGACCGGGTGAGGTGGGCTCAGGTCTCACACCCTTCGGCATCCTTCCCTGAGGGAGGCAGGAAAGCAATGAGGCACCGGTGTGAAGGGAGCACTGGAGGAGGAGGAAGCCATCAGCCTCCAGCTGAGCCGTGCTTAGGGCTCTGGGTCCAGATGGTGCAGCCTCAGGGAATTCGCTCTCCTGGGTGGGACACAGTTAAAGTTCCCCCAGAGTCTGACAGTTTCCTCAAGCGTAGAATGAGGTCGCGAGACTCCATGATCCCCAGGGCCCCTCAGACTGAACTGCCGCTGCCCACAGCCCCTACCCACAGGGCCAGCTTGCCCAGCAATGCTTTTCCTCAGCCCACGGACTTTGGGTTGTACCTTTCCAGGCCCCAGGACCTGGTCCCAAGGAGAACTGTTACTAGCGCAGAGAGGAGATGCAGAAGCTTTAAACATAAAGCTCGGACAGAGAGCTTAGTCTCTGAAAGACGCTGGGGCGCCTGGACAAATGGATGGACATCCGACCACAAAGAAAATTTAAGCCAAACCTCACAGCACAGCTGCCACCGTGACAGGCAGGTGGTGCCCATGGGGAAGCTGGCAGGGTTTTAGTGGGTCTGACGTGGGTGAGGAACCACAGCTCACTCTGCCCGTGAGGCCCTCACCGGGCCAGGTCCCCGGGGGGGTCCAGGCAATGACATGTGGGTGGATGGTCACTAAGCCCCCCTGTGCCAGGAGAGGGACAGCAGAGGGTCAGGACTGCGCGTGGCCTGGGGACTGCTGGGCCTGGCAGTGAGCAGAAGCCCCTGGCTGTGCAGAGATAATGCTGGGTCGTGGTGAGCTCAGCTCGTGCTCAGACAGGCTCCATCCTCCTCCAGGTTTCAGGCTGAAATGCTGGAAGGGGATAAGGGGGAGGAAAGAGGAGGAAAAGGAAAGGAAACTGGTCTTTATCTGGGCTCTCCTGGGGGGCCAGCTCTGACCCCAGGCGCCTCACTCCTTGGACTTGGCCATGGGGCCTCTCTCACCCGTAGCTTTTGCCAATATATGGTTAGAGACTGGGTCACTCAGTGATGGAGTCCTACACACTTCAACTCTCAGGCTCGCTTTTTTAAAAATTGTTTGAAATATTTATGCATACCAGGAAATGCTCATAATACTATGTAAAAAAAAAAAGAACAAAAAATTTTGTGCAAAAAAACATGGAAAGGCACCCACATAGAAGTCCAGAGGTCACTGGCTGTCCAAGCAGAGTTTGTCCTCCTTTGTCAGGGCTGCTGAGGTCCTAAGTTCCTGTCACAACCCTGTATTCCCGCTCATGCCTGGAGGCCATAGGTCTTCCCCTGACTCAACTTCTCTAGCCTTCCAATTCACACAGAGGCTGGCATTAGTAGGCATTCGGTAAACGTTTGCAGTGAGTTCGGAGAGAAACACACGAAAATGTTAGGGGCCATTGTTGTTTTGGATTAACTTATTTTATCTTTACAACTATCTGTGCTTCACCAATGAAAAAATCACTTTTATAACAAATCCATGTTTTAGCAAAACTCTGCTATTTAAATTGGCCTGAAATACTGTCTCACAAGTTCAAGTCCTATTTTAGTGACTCTAGAAGACCCTGGAACTAGGTCTTCTGGGCACATTTTCTAGAGCCAGTACTGGGACACATAGTCTGCCAAGTTCTCAAATGCTCAGTGTCCCAAAACTGAGTATCTAGGCCGAGGATGCCGTACAAACCTGAGCAAGACCCCCGCGTCTAAGGGACAGGCCCCCCACGTGGGGAGGTAGGCAGCCATGCTGGTGGGATGGGGCTCCTTTGGACAGTGCGCCCATTTCGCCGCAAAGCTGGCCCCTCTAAAAGGCCTATAATTGGGATAGAAAGAGGGAGGCAGAAAGGAAAAAAGACACCCTTCCCAGGTCCCGTATTTCTTCCAGCTCAACTCTGCCTCCCCAAAGCTGAACTCAATCCACTTTTAGGAAATGCATCTTGTCTTCCCAGAGGAGGAGCTGGGTGGGCCAGGTAAAGGAAAGCTCTTCCGCAGCCTCCTCTCCCCAGGCCTTTCTCCTCCTCCCCCCGCTGCCCAGGGCTACATCCATGGACCCCTGTCCCGAGCACCAGTCATGCAACCCCCCTGCCCAGGGGAAAGAGAACAGCCCAGCACTCTCCCTGTGTCTCGGGAAGAGACTTTGGGGCTCCGGCAGGGCCTAGAGGCAGCAGGACCTGGCTGGGACCTGGCCTCCTGAACGTGGACGGAGCCCCAGTGGCACTGTGCATGGCTCCCAGAGCCTTGGACCTGGGCAGGGCCGTTATCAAAGCTTTGGTTTCCTCACTCGTAAAGCAAAAATGATAACAGAAGCTAATTGGAGTGTTTCCATTCACACGCACACACTAATAACTAGGTGCCTCTCGGCTGAACTACTTGAGAGATATTAATGCAACCAGTTCACAAAGCCCAGATGAGGTGTGTGCTATTCTTAGTCCCCCTTTGCAGATAAAAGGGGCTGACAGAGACATAAAGAGAGGTGCCCAGGGTCCCACAGGTGGGAAATGTTAGCACCAGGATTCAAGTCTGGCTTCAGAGCTTGAGCTCTTAAGACAGTGTCTAGGACCTATTAAAAGCACAATAAATAGTGGCTGTCACTCTACTGTTGCAGATGCCTTGAGGATAGCCATGAGGAGGCCTGTGTGCAAGTCTCCTCTCCCCCTACCCTAGCAGCCTTAGAAGACAGAAGCATGCCTGTAGCATTGGCCACTGTAACCCAGCAGACCCCAACCCGTGCTCTGTGGCTCCTTGAACACCTGCTGGGCGCTCCAGCGACGTTCATTGTTCAAGCACCCACCGTGTGCACCTCATCTCATTCATTTCACACACCCACACACATGCACAACTTGTGTCACCTTGTGGGCACCTGAGAATTTCAGTGGACTCAGCCCGGAGGTGACCACACTGGGTGTCTCCGGACCAGGCTGGGCTCACCTTGCCTCCTCTCCAGAAGCGAGGGGCAAAAGGTGGACAAAAGGAGGCTCATTCTTGAGGCAGTGTAAGCTGCCCCCAGGGTAGCTTTCCAATGAAAAGGAGCTTATTCCATTTCATTAGTTACTTTTTGTGGTGCTCGCACACTTGGGTTGTTCCTCACTTTCTATTCCAGAACATCCCCAGTAATTATTTTCCACGGAGAGTGACTCCAAGTAAAAGAGAGAAAGGACACACTTTTGCTCACCAACAGCTGGAGGGAGTTGGGAGGTAGAGTGAGAGCATCAGGAAATGGGGGGCGAAGTCAAAGGCCAATGGAGTCAGTAACAGACTCAAAACATTATGACGTCAGAGAATCATTACAAAGAAAAACGATAGGATCTCGCCTCGGTGGCTGTCTCAAAGCATGTCCCTATCCCATCTTTGGTAAGAAAAAAGGAGAACATGGAAAATTCCCGATTCAGACTCCAAATTTGGCAAAGGGTCCAACTTAACGTCACAGGCCCCCGGGGGGTGGGGGGGGGCTCTTCATTGTGTCTCTTCTTATCCACCTGCCCGCTCACAGTTCTAATGTCATACAGTGACGCTGGTGAGATCAAAAGTAAAACTGAGACCAAAGGCACTATTTTCCCCAATACACAGCGAAGTCAGGTCCCAGTTGAGCCGACCTGTTCCCAAAGTTTGCTGGACCTTGGTCGGGACTCAGCAGCAGCCCCTGGCCTGCAGCGCATTCCCCTTCTCATGCCGCCCACGCTACAGGGGACCTCACACAGGCCTGCACACCCTGTCCCGTCACAGCTGACCACTTTTCGGCTGAAATGTAGGCACATGTGTGGTCCAAGGCAGGATGCCCTGGAAGCCAGATGAGGGACATTGGGCAGATATTTCTAAGGTGAAAGCTGGAAAAGGAAGGGCAGGGGCCCCATCAGGAGGCCACAGCCAGAGCGGGACCCTCTAGAAAGTGAGGCGCCATTTGGGATATGTGACCTTCAGTGTCCTTGACCCAGAGCTCAAATGGGTTATGCCATCCCATGAGCTGCTATGGTGTCAGAAGGGACCTGTGTGCAAGTCTCCTCTCCCTTCAAGGAATAGTGCAGGATACTCATGGTCCAAGACCTGTCCTTATAACTAGATGACCCTGCACAGTGACGAAACCTTCCTTGTCCTGTTCCTCCAGGTACAAAATAAAGGCACTCTCCAGCCAGACCACGCTGTTGGCTGGACTGGGAGGCGGGTACAGTGCTAGGCCACTGTGAAATGTGTTTTCTTATGGTGAGCCGGGTCTCAGTGCGGGAATGGCAGAACTCCAGGTCAATCCCAGAAGCACCTGGCACACAGGAGAGACTCAAACATTACTAGTGCTGGAGGTGGCAGTGGTGACAATTTCCTGAGTGACCCTGTGCCAGGTGCATGCAGCATGCACTTTACTAGGTTATTTTTTAATCATCACAATAAGCAAAGAAGGTTGCTCCCTTCGTCTACCTGCGGCAAGACCGGGAATTGCCCATGGGGCTATCAGCACCAGCCAGCTAGTTTCCCTGCAGTCTCCAGTGATCACACACCACACTTAACCTGCTCACAGTTCCCCACAATGGGTCAGCCAGTTAAACGTGGTAGCTGAGACTGTGGGCACTCTGCTTTGCCAACAGACACACAAGAGCTGTGTTCTTTCAAGCCAACTTGGCTCAATCCTCATCCCCAGGAAATGCAGCTTCCTCCTAAGCCAATCACCTAAACCTGGGGAAGATCTAGCAGGATATACCAGTACCTTTTGAGGCACTTTACAAGGAGAGTCGCACCCAAGCACTTCGTGGACCAAAGACTCTGGGAACAACACAGAGCGTGGCTCACAACCACCACCCGAAACATTCATGTCTGTTCGGTTCCCAACAACACAAACAAAGGTGTTGTCAGGCACCTGCATCTGGGGAGGTCTCTCCCTGCCCACGAGATGAAACCTCAACCTGGACAGGGGCGGGTTCTTGACTCTGATCAAGAAAGAACTCACAAAGCGGTCTGAGGGGTGCAGGTAAGGAAGGAATTCACTAAGGCAAGAATGTCAGTGAACGGCAGCAGCCGTGCAGGCAGCAGACATTAAGGAAGAACAGCGGGAGGGGCGGGAAGCTCAGGGAACTGCTCAGCCCAGGACAGATCCCTTGCCAACCCCTGAAGCCACGGTCACCCAGCATCCAGTGCCCGCCTAGATCTGCACAGCATGGGAATTAAGCCCCTACCGTCCCAGGATCTGGGGGAGCTGCAGAGCACTGGATGGAGTGAGATTGTGTGCCGAGACCTTCCCAAAGCAACAGAGATTTTTGGACAGGCTACTAAGGAGCACGATTGCACCGCTGCAGTCCTGCCCGGTCACCCAGATGATGCGAACTGGCAAGCCCAAATCAGAGATCTTGGTAGCCCCCCCCCCAACCTGTCTAAAGCAGAACAGAGAGAAGACTGGCGTGTGAGTCTAGAAAACCGAATGAAGTAGCAAAGTGACAAGGACACCCCTAGAAGAGCACAGAGACAAAACATAGTAAGTTGGGCAGCGAGAAGGCTTTATTTAAGGCAGAGCACACCCTCAAGGACAGGGGGGCGCGGGCAGCCTCAGAGACGAGGCGCACTTAAAGCTTAGGATTTGTGTCTTTTAAGGATTTCAAGAATGGGGCGAATGGCCAGGGGGTGTGTAGGCTTGACTTGTGGTCCCATGGCATCTATCTGCAGTGAGAGACATTGCCACCGTCCACCGTCAGTCCTCCAGCTATTCTGTAAAATAAACTTAAGATGGTCTAAACGAAGATGAACACGAGTAAGTTAATGATCCTCTGCTTCTCCAAGACAGTGGTTACTCTCAGGCACTGGGAACGGAACGTACCATTTAGGACGGTGCCTTAAGAATGGCTCACTTATTGGCTAAATTACCATAAAGTATGTTTGGAATATTATCTCCTAACTCCCTGGTTTTTAAAATGGAATCTTAGCCTTAAGGTGGAGTCCCTCCTGTTCTTACGATACTACTTATTTGTATCTCGGCATTTTTCTTCACAAGCAGGAAAGTTAATCGTGATGCCGGCCCCATGTCCCTGCTCTACCTCAAGGCCTGTTTGCAGAAGCTGGGTGCTGTGTACACTCAGCCCACATCAAGCATTCTTGAATCCACTGATACATAAAAAACGCAGGCGTGTTTCAAGAAGCTGGCACTGCCAGGCCCAAAGTAAGCCCAGACTCCCACATGTCTCAGCAGGAGCAGCCTGGTGGGCATCTGAGTGGGGCAGACCCTTCCTCTGAACTGGTGGGCTGGAGCAGACCCTGCAAAGGATGCAGCTTGCTTAACTGCATAAAACAAGACCTGACCCCAGCGTCCTCAGAAGACCTAGGACGCGGTCAGTGGTGAGAAATGTAAGCAAGATTGGCACCTGCAAATTCGTGATGCTGCCCCAGGGAGAGATGCGCAGAGGGTATGTGGCTGGGGAAGGCTCAGCCAGGGAGGCGGCAGGAATGGTCACAGGACCCCTTCACTACCGTTCTCTGCTATGCTAAGTCATGATCCTCTCGCATTATGCTTCTCTCCCCCTCCTTTTCCCTCCCCTACACCCTTCCCTCTCCAGGAAACGGCAACACCAATGTTCAAACTCTTGTGATGGCTTCGGTTGAAGCCTCACTGCAAAGTTTGGGGCTCTGCTAGACCCAGTCACCCAGACCCTGCTCTTCTGGGTCATCTGCCCCTAACTGCATTAAAATAATGTCCAAACACAGGAATCCCACTGAAGGGGGAAGGGAGGGGGCACAAATTAAACACAAGACCACATCAGAGGCCTTCAGGGGAAAACATGCCAAAGTCCCTATAATACATTATTATGTGGCAACACCCCCAAACTCTCCCTCATCCCCACACTGTGTGAGATTAGCCATGTCATTAATACTTTCATGACAGAACATGCAGGCAGTAGAGGGAAGGGCTCTCATACTGCAAATCACCTTTTACTGATGGGCTTCCTGTAGGCCCCGCGCAGAGCAATGGCAAGACGGGTTTCCTTGGGGCGGAAGGGGCGTGCTGGGGATCGACCCCAAACTGAACGCCTCCAAGGAAAGGCCAGGGGAACATCAGCCCACCCTCAGGGCCCCTGCCAACCCCCACACGTGCCCCGTGCCCCTGGGGCCGGCCCCTCCCTGGGTGTCTGTGGGGTCCCGCCTCACAAGACTGTCCCTCGGGACCTGCTTAAACTCCCAGGGACACCGTGTTAGGACAGAAGCCTTTCCTTCTGGCGTTAACGCACCGCATGGTAGCCCAGCCTAGATGGCTCCCATTCCTGCTCCTAGAAGGCTTGAGCCAAGCCAGGCAGGAGGCGATGGGTCATCTGTTCTTTGGAGATGCTGTGGTTCTCCCAAACAGTGAGGACTCAGTATCTCCTAACCAGCGAGGCAGCTTCCGGGACAGGATAGGAAGAGCCTACAAACGTGTACAGAAAAAGAGCACATTCCCCCCCTCCTCCCACACGATTTCATTCTAAATGGTGTTCGCGCTTTCCCCTAAACCGCCAGGACCAGGCACCACCCACCAGACTCCCCGCTGCCCTCCTCCGAGCCTCGTGCTCCCTGGTCACCAGAAGGCATCTCCCTGGCCTCCAGCTCAGAAAACATCCAAACCGAAGCCCGCGGTTCACACCAAGGTGGTTTATTTCAGAGCCTGCAGTGCTGAAGCTCTGGAGTTTGGAAGATCATTCTCAACAGCTGCTTCTGCCAGGCCCAGTGGTGAGCACCTGGCGGACGGAGCTGGGGCCTCTGCAGAAGGCAAGATGCAGCCACTCCACAGGTGGCACAGCCACAGGTGCGGGAAAGGCAAGGGCGAGCGGGCACTTTCCGTGCCAAAGGTTCAGAGGGCGCAAAGCTGCTCGGTGGCCAGTGCCACTTAGTCACCACCAAGGCCCCAAAGCACACTGTGGAGGGGAGAGATAAAGCAGGCCCACCCCTCCGGCAAACAAGGTGGAGGAAAAGAGAACAAAAGTCAGCAAAGCAAAGTGAAATCCACAAGCAGAGGGGCAGCAGGCACTCCATGCACGAGCCCCACCCTCTCCCCTGGAGAGGCCAACGTGCCTCACAGGCCGGGGCCTTGGGAACCAGGGGACCCCACGGCACTGACGGCCCTTTCCCTCTGCCCTGCCCCATGACAGCCCTTCTCAGCGACCTGAAGAATCTGAGAACAGCTGAGCTGGGAAAGGCTAAAGAGTTTTCAGGCAAAGCATGCATGCAGACAAAAAATAGGCAGAGATACAAACCCTGCAGAAAGCCAGGAAAGAAAAGGGGAATAAAAAAATACAAAACACTTTTCCAGGGAGCGTAAGAGTCCCAGGGCCCCAAAGGCACGGCTTTTAGACAGCAGCAGAAGCATCTCAGCTGTGGCAAATAACCTCCACCCTAGGGAAACAGCAAGACGGGGGCCTCTATCAGCCTGTGAAGCCAGCCCAAGACCTACTTCTGAAAGCCAGCAGATGCCTGGGCACCCAAGCTCTGAGAGAAGCCACCCAAACCCGTGGCCCACACCAGGAAGGGGCCTTCCCTCCATAACCCCCTGGGTCCAGGTGGATTTCTTGTCCAGCCTGGACTAGAACAACTTCAGATATAGTCCCTGACAAATGTGCTTTTTTCCAGCCAACCAAACCATTCATTGGAACTACCACAGTGATTCTTTTAAATTCTAAGACCGACATTTCTAAGACCAACAATGTAAAATCAGGACAGGGCAAAGAAACACACAAAGGATGTGACTAACCAAAGGCTGCCTGGTCCTTCCTTTTCCAAACTTCAGAGAAGGAAAATTCACTTTAAATGAATATGCACACACACACACACACACACACACACATACACACAAGCACACGTGTGTGTATGCACATACGCACAGGTTTTTCCCTGATATTCAAAATTATTTGTGAACCAGCCAGGCCTAATTCTGCTGAACCCGTTTTTTGAAAAGGAAGGAAAAGGAGCCACAGGCGTGTGTACACTTCTGCTGGGGGCTGGCCAGCGGTACGCACTTCCACTCTGAACCTGGATGCGGCCAACGCCCACAAAAGGCCAGAACCTGACCATGCCCAAAAGACCACCGCAGGGTCCAACGTCTAGAAGGTCTTAGATCCAGAAGAGCAGAATATCAGACATTACAAATACAAGCTGAATATCCCACAGGCTTTTTTTAGGTTCTTGATAACTTCTGATCTCTTTACTTTTGTCAACATTTGCCTTAGCAAAATTTCTTAAGTCAACATGTTTCTACCCTTTGCCCCTAAGCAAGGCAGAACTCTCTTGAGGAGGAAGAAGGGGTGACATTTCAGAGGGGCATCCAGAGGTTGGTAGAGGTGACTCTCCTGTGCTGACATTCTGAGCAGATGGTCAACACACACAGCTGTGCCAGCGTTTCACAAATAATGTCTGCTTTGGTTTTGACACCTCGGACGAGACAGCTTCCAGATCCTCCTCCACACCCCAGGCGGCAGCTGACCACCATCCCATCGGATGCCAATGTGCTGGAAAACACAGAGTTTTACCTACAAGAAAAGGAAGAACAAGTCAGCCCTCCGGAAGAGCCCTGCATCCACTCTGATGCCTCCCTAACAGCCTCCATCCTGCAGGCCACACTCCCCAACCACAGGACCTTTGAACATGCTGTCTCAAATGTGTATTCCACCCCTCCAGGCAACTTCTTTCCTCCCCTCAGCTTCCAGCTCAGGATCATTTCCCAGCTCCCCACACAGACCCCCCTCTTTTCTCCCTGTACCCCTACTTCCTAGCAGTTCTACAGGTGTTGACACCCAGGCTCAGCCAAATTGTTCTGTGAAAGTCCAGAAACAAGTATTTTCAACTTCACGGGTCCTACGATCTCTGTGGCAACTACGCAGGCTTGCCACCATGGGGCAAAAGCACCCACAGAGAGTGTGGAAATGCCTGAGCATGGCTGTATCCCAATAAAACTTGACTTACAGACACTGAGATCTGAATCGCATACAATTTTCACATACCATGAAATGTTAGCCTTCTTTTCATTCTTTTTTCAACCACTAAAAATGTAAAAAACATTCTTGGTTTGTGAGCCGCCCAAAAAGGAGCAATAGCCAGATGTGGCCCACAGGCCACAGTTTACTGACCCCCGGCTTATGTAGTCATTATCTGATTCACATCTGTCTCTGGCTTAGGCTGGGAGCTCCCTGCAGGCAAGACTGGGGTCCGAGCCTGCTCTCCTTTACACACCAATGCCAGGCACCGTATCAGACGCCACAGGGGGTGCAAGAGATGTCTGTACAATTAGCCAGAGAAAGCTGAAAAACTACATCTGTTCAAGACATCATCCAAAGACACTTAGAAAGGGAGAGAAAACCTGAGGGGTTAGAACCACCATCTCGTGATGTTTGATCATGGTCGTTATACAATCACACATATAAAAATAGTGGGGATTTAATAGAACTTACAAAATAATGAACTTCTTTTCATAATGTCATATGACACCCAATATAAATATTATTGTATCAGGTAAAACTATCTTCTACAAGATAGGGACATCCAGTTTTTAGGAAATACACACTTAAGTTATTTGTGGGAAAGGGGCATGATATATGTAACAACCTCAAACGGTTCAGAAGAAATAAGTCCGTACACACACACAAAGCCATCAAAAGGCAAATGAGGCGAAATGTTGAATAGGAAAATCTGGGTAACGAACGCAAGGCTGTTGTTCCCTATCCCATTTTTGTGTTTGCAACTTTTCATACGTTTGAAATTCTTTCCAAACAACTCTTTTTAAGGAAAAAACATATATTGGTATCCTTATATTGGCCACGAGAAAAAGATAAACCCCTACAGCCACACCCAAGCTGTGTAGCCTGGCTCTTTAGAGCGCCCACGCGTTCCCTCCTCTAGGTGGGGGGTTGGGGAGTGGGAACCCCCACTGACTGACCTCCCCCAGAGCCCAGGCACACACCCCACTCTACAGGGGCAGCCTGGGGACCTCAATGTCAAGACTCCCTCCAGGCCTGACTCCACCATCAGGCCTTCAACTGCGGCCCACTGCAAGTTCAATGCTGAGGGCAACGGACAGGACTTGGAGGACTGGACACAGAGCAGAAGAGTTTTCAAAGACCAAACCAAGAATTGGACCAGAGTGAAGGGACCTGATTCCCGATGGCGACCCCAGAGCAGCTGTGCGAATGAACAAAAGCAGACAGCTGTGGGCCTGCTGAATCAGGGAAGAGCAGCCGTGAGGCCTCGTGGGGGTGTAAACTTTATACACCACCAACACACCAGCTGGAAATTCACCCTCATGGGTGCCCCAACAATAATGATCTAGTGACACCCCAAAAGCCTCCCAGGGGACCTCTACAGGTTCTCTGCCTGCGCCCCACCCCACCCCCACCCCTGCAGCTGTTTACACCCCCTTGTGCCTGTGACAATTCCTTGCCCACGAGGAAACTCGTGCAGGTGGAGGGAAATGGAGCAGACGGAGGGAGCCCCACCATGCATCACAGAGCAGGGCACATTCCTGGGCTGCCTCCCACAGCAGAGCTAAACCTCCAGGGCTGCTATAGGGCAAGGGAACACAGCAGCTCTTGCGCACACCTCCAGGGGAGCAGTCACTCGGGGCACCCGCGAACCACCCCGAGTTCACTATAGCTGCAGAGACCAGGATGGGGAGACTGGGTGTAAAGCCCCCATCACTTCAGGTATTCTCCCTGCCTCCCTGAGGCCATGAAGCTGCAGGGGTCACACCGAGCAAGGCCCTGGTTGGGGAGCAGGGGTGCAGAGGTTCACGGCTACTGCTCGCCGGTCATCCCTGCGCTGGCTCCGACCGCACACATGGCACCGCTATTACTTCGCCTGCAATGCCCTCCCCGCCCCCCACCTGCTGATCCACTTTGGGGCACTTCCTGGCCCTTTCAAACCCTCTGTCAGCTTCCCCTCCTCTGGGAAGAGCTTCCTGCCCAGGAGAGGTGCCTTCTGGCTGCCCCCAGCCCCCAGTTCTCGCCTCCCTGTGGTCTCAGGTCATCTTGTAAGTGTCACTGCTCTAGGCTGCCTCCTCGTCTGCACAAGCTCCTGGGAGACAGAGCCAGATCTCCCCACCTCGCGCTCACAATGACCAGATTAGCAGGCTCATGAGCTAGATGCCTGCAGCTGGTGATGGGCGGAGATTCTAAGAAGACTCTCTCCGCCCCTTTCTCTCCCCCAGAACAGCCAGGCTGCTGATGACATTCCTGCTTCACAGAAGATAAGAAGCAGAGTGCATGCCGACTTGTCCCCCCCTCCCGGGAAGCTCCGGGAGAAGAAACGGCATGCTTACTCCATTCCGATTTCCAACTGTCCTGCACCATGATGCTGGGTTATCACCAAACCAGAGAAGGGGAGGGACATGTCCCAACCTGGCCTTGCCCATGTTTCATCTGTCAGCAGACAAAAGTCCTCAACAGGGGAGCACCTGTCCAGCACCCTGGCAGCTGACCTCCGTGCAGCAGGCAAGCATGTCTCGCGAAGACGGCACAGGACTTGCAGGAATGCATGACGGGGAAGCCGAGGGAGGCAGCGAGGCCCCGTCTGTGAGTGCGTGTGAGGAGAACACCCAGTGTGTGGGGCGGCCCTCAGCAGTCCCACCTCTCCTCTCACATCCCAGGACACCACACACCATAAAGAACAACAAAAAAACGTGGCTGGCTTTTGCAAAAGCATTTCTAGTTAGGAGGGCTTGTGCTGTTTCCCTTTTCTTTTTCTCTCTCTCTCTTTTTTTTTTTTTTTTTTTTTTGCCTGATTCTCATGCAGCACTATAAACTCTATGTGGGTTGGGGGGCAGGAAGCTGAATAAATCAGATTCACTCAGTAATACATTTTCATTGCCACAAATTCCTGTTCGCATGGGCTCCCTCTTCATAGACATAAAACTCCAATCGTTTTAAGGTGCATGATACCTCAGCTGAAAACTACCTCAGATTGCCAATATTGTTTTTCAAAGAAACAAAAATGTCTCAGGAGATGCCCATTTTTAACACATAAACTCAGCATTGTGCAAAGGAAGAGGGCAAGGACAGCTCTGTGCAAACTCGCATGGCGATGACCCCCAGTGCTGCTTCGGGTCCATGTAGGACACCCAGCATCCTCGGGGAGGCCTGCAGGTCACCAGGTCCCCTCCGCTTCCTTCCTGGCCTCAGAAGCACAGGACACCCAGCCATCCACATGCCGACGTCCTAACAGCTTTGAGCCTCCTCCTCTGCAGATGAGGAAGTGTGAGGTGGGCAGAGGGGCCTTCCCAGGCCCCCACTCGAGACGTCACTGCCGAGTATGCTTCACAACTGCCACAGGGTGTCCACTGGGACCTTGTGCCCCCAGCCTCAGTCTAGGGCAAGCAGCCAAGTCCATTTTTTCCTACTGACAGCCTAGCCCCCAGGGGCCTCTTGCTGCAGACAGCCACCAAATGCCCTGTGTTCCAAAGACAAGACATCAGGAGCAGCCCCCAGCATCAGAGCGGGAACCTCAATGGTTACTAGTTATATTTCCACAGGAAGAGGGTGGGAGGCAGATATTTCTAGAACCTCTGTCCACACCTCCACAGGCCACATCTTTTGCAAACCTAAGAAGCAGCGGAACAGAGTTGTCCCTCCGGGCAGGAAGGCATGGCTGGTGGAAGCAGCAGACTCTCCCAGCAGCATGTTTTGAACTGCCCTGGAGGACACAGGATGTCACAAATGTCTCCTGTAATAAAACGGGGATGCGCAGACATCCAAAATAGTAGCCACAACTGCACGCTATGCCAAGCAAGCTCAAAACACATCCCGCCAGGATTTAAACACCTCTCGAAATATGGAACCATTTCGAAACCCTTGATTCTCTGTACTCCAGTTAGCCATCATTACGCTCTTCTAATTAGCCTCATTAAGTACAGAGTTGGAAACTCATTTCTACAGCCTTTTTTCCCACCACATCTGCCCCTAAACATCAGCGGTCTCATCTCATGGATGTCAACATTCCATTTGGATGGTTGACTAAAAAGAGGGCCTTGCACAGAAGCCTCGCCCTGCCCACCTTATCAGCATCTCCTGCCAGGCCGATGCATTAGGGCTGTAAGTCACCAGGCGTTATTTGAGAACCACACACGTAATGGTAAGAGTCAAGTTACTGCCTTACCACCCTGGCACCAAAAACATGATTTTCCCCTTTGCACTCACTCATAAAATAACCAAAGGTCATGATTCAGCTGCATCCAATTTAAAAGTAGTCTGTTTCCCAAAGAGAACCAAAAAGTTTAGTTGAACTATGTCTAAACAGGAAACACAAGTAAGTACCTGTGAACAGATTTTCATGTGTAGGTGGGGAAGTTCTCAAAAACACGAGACCAAAACATAAAACTGGCCTTAAAATTCTTGTCCTTTCAAACTTATTGACCTGAAAAGTTGTTTGTGATATGTTGCTCGGGTTAAGAACATGTTCCCAAATGGCACGTGCAACATGGTCCTAGTTCTGTAAGAAAGAGAATTGCACAGACAGGCACTCACACACACTCTAGTGGTTATCGTTCCGTGGCAAGATCATAGGTCATTTTATTTTCCCTTTTCCTTATCTGTAACGTTTATACTATACATTACATCTATAATAATGAGAGCTATTACTCGGTCCTTCTAAATGGTCAGTCATCTTTGGGCCTGAGGACTAGAGTGGTCTTGACATCTCGTTGAGTTCACTCACGTCCTGATACTATCGCAACCACCAACAGCACAGACTCCTAACGTGAGCTAGTTGAAGTTCAATTCTTCGAAACAAACAGGGAGGCAGGATAGTGCCTGGGAATGACAAGGGAAGCCCACGGGAGGCAGCTGAAGTAGACAGTTACAGAATAAGTGCTGGTATCAGAAGAGAAGGCTGGAGATGAAGGAGCTGAATGCTTAGGAAAACAGTAGGAAAAAAGAACAGAACACATCTAAAGAAAGCATAAGAAAGGTGAGCAGAAATCAGTTGAAATCGAAAATGATAATAGAGAGGATCAAGGAAACCAGAATTTGGCTTTTTGTGTCAAGTGAAATTAAACTTCCTGCAAAACTGATCATGGAAAAGGAGAGAAGGCAAACATGATCCATGTTGAGAATGAAAGGGGGCGGTGACCCCACATAACAAAGATTAAAAATACGATAAGAGGATGTTATGAACCACTTTAGGACAACACATCTGAACCCTTGGATGAAATGGACCAAAATCCCAGAAAAAATATCCCAACAAAATCCCATCCAAACTGACCCAAGAAGAAATAAAAGCTAAATACTCCTACAAATAGTCAAAGAATTGAACACCAGTAGTTTTTAAAAGTCTTTTCACAAGGAAAGCATCATGGCCCAACCAGTGTTAGCACTTTCTACTAAACATTTAGGAAACAAATCATTCTAAGCTGATATAAACTATTCCAGAGAAAAGGAAAATAAGGAATATGACTCAACTTGTTTTATGAGACCAGAAAAACTTCTAGCAAAGCATGACAAGGATATCACAAAGCAGGAAAATGACAGACCCGTCTCAGGCATCGAGAGACACAGGGAAGACCCACACAAAATGTCAGCAAACGGGATGTAGCAATGTGTATAAAACGGCACCATTACCATGACCACGCTCGCTTTAATCTCAGGCACGCAAAGTTGTGTTAATAATAGACAAATCAATGAATGTAAACTCACCATCTTAACCAATTAAAGGAAAAACTAGGAGCCTCTCCATAGAGCTAATAAAACTTGACATTTGCAAACTAGGAATAGAGAGGGAAATGACCTGGACAAAAAAATCACACAAAACCCTACTGCAAACACTATTTTTAGTGGTTTTGAAAGCATACCCTTTAAGATCAAGAACAAGACAGGGTGGCGATGTTCATCATTTCCATTTAACAATGACTTAGAGGCCAAGAACACAGAAAGTGTTAAAAAATAGAGAGAGAAATAAAACGTTGAAGGACTTTGGGAGTGGAAGAACTATTATTCTAGGATGACGTGTCCATATTTTTAAAAATCCCCCATTTATACTATCAGAATTAATAAGAGTTTAGCAAGATGCTGGATTTTTTTAAATCAGTATTTTAAAAAATCAACTGCATTTCTGGACACCATGAACAAAAAGTGAGAAAATGATATTTTATTTTTAAAAAGGTATCAGAGACAAAGCCATGAATTATGCAACAGCAGCCTGCTGAGAAACTGTCTTTGAAGCTGTCCCCGAGTGACACAGAGAGAAACCAGCAGCCCCAGAAGCAAAACCCAAGGCGTGGAGATTAATCCCTTGGGACACGGTGTTTACTACAGCCTTGATCTGGGTGGAAGACTAATACAATGGTTTGCCAAGTCCTGAGTTTCTGCCTCCAACGCCTCGAACGGGAGGAGGAGACATACCAAGGTGCCTGGGGGACTTAAACAATTCCTAAAGTGGTACTAAAAAATCACCACTTTTTAATTAAAGGGTGTCAGAGGGCTCCATGCTACTGTGTCAGAGGGAGACAGAGTGCCTGCTATTAAAATGGCCAAGGAAAATGCTCCAGAGGAGGCTTGGAGAGAGGGGTTCTCACCTGCATTTGCCCTTCCAACAGACCAGAGAGCAGACTCAGCCTTTCTTTCCTTTTTTTTTCTTTTTTATTGGAATACAGTTGATATGTAATCTTATATTGATTTTAAACGTACAACATAGTGACTTGATCATTAAATACGTTACTAAATGCTTACCACAGGAAGTGTACATACCCCATTACCATACCAAGATTTTACAGTATTATTGGTTATATCCTCTATGCTGTACTTCCATTCCTATGACTGATTTATTTTTTATAATTTGAAGTTTGTACCTCTTTATCCCCTTTCCCTACTTCACCCATTCCCCGCCCTCCTCCCCTACTGCAAGCAACAGTCTGTTCTCAGCATTTGTGGGTCTTAGAAAATGACAACATTTCCTTCTTTTTTACAGCTGAGTAATCTTTCAAAAAATGAAAGTATTACGTTTCACCTTAGTGCCTACCAGGTGGTCCAATTTAATCATTTGCCTTTGGAAACAAAATCACTATGGGGAAGAGATATCTGCACCCCCATGTCCGTAGCAGCATTATTCACAACAGCCAAGACATGGAAACAACCCGAGCGTCCCTTGGCCCTTGAATGGGTAAAGAAAATGTGATATGCATACATATGAAAATGGGATATGTGTGTGTGTCTGTGTGTGTGTGTGTGTGTACACACATACATATATCGTGGAATATTATTCAGCACAAAAAGAAAAAGGAAATCCTGCCATTTACAACAGCATGGATGGAATTCCAGGGCGTGATGCTAAGTGAAATCAGATAGATGATGAAGACGAATACTGCATGATCTCACTTACATATGCCATCTAAAAAAACAAATTCCTAGAAAACAAGATGAGACTTATGGTTACCAGGGGTGGGGGTGGGAAGGGAAGGAGAATTGGAGAAAGGTGGCCAAAAGGCCCAAACTTCCAGTTATGAGATAAATAAGTACTAGGCATGACTACAGTTCACAGTGCATTATGGTATATTTGAAACTTGCTAAGAAGGTAGATTCTAAAAGTTCTCATTATAGGGAAAAAATAATTTTGTAGCTGTATGAGGTGATGGATGTTCACTAAATTTATGGTGGTAAATATTCCACGATATATGTATGTCAAGTCATTATGCTGTACATCTTAAGCTTACACAGTTTTGTATGTCAATTATACCTCAATAAAACCAGAGACAATAAATGAAAATTAAAACATTTTTAATCGTTTGCCTTTGGCAACGAGTTTCTATTTTCACAGCAGTGTCAACCCAGCACTAATTGTCAGCCTAGAAGAGGGATCTGCTCCATTTTTGAAGCATTGAGACCAGTTGTGGAAGTTTCTTCATCTGACAGCGGTTTCAAAATGTACTTTCTATGCCTTATACCACACACTATATAAACCTAGCAGTCTTTATAATACCTGTACACAGGTATTCATGAAGGGCTCCTTTTTCCACCTTATTCTAAAGTATGAGTCTACAGACAGAATTTCTGGACAAATTATAATATTTGTTTGGTGCTTTTTTCTATTTTGTGACATTTGAGGCTACCAGTGTATCAGTTCCTGTGCAGTTAGCTCAGTCACCAAATATGGTTGAGATTCTGTTCAGTGGCTCAGAACCAAAGTAGTTCGTTAACCCACTTAAGCCATCAAATGCTCCCTGTCATATAATACTCCCAGGCCTGCACAGTGCATCACTTTTCACTGCGTCTCATCATGAAGAAAACATACTTCACATTAAATTCTGTGTCTGTTCATTGAATGAGAGACAGAAAAATGGTTTAGAATAAAATTGTCTAATCTAGAAAAAAATAGCACCATCACTAAATTTCTTGTGTGTGTATTATTTTGCAGTATGGATGAATATTACTAATTATTTTGATTCTTCTCAAAGGGTACTACTCTTTACCCCAAATGCCAATTACAGCTAATGCTCTGTGTCCCCACTCTGCTGTCTGTAATCAATCCATGTTTACATGTTCATTCTTTATAAAATTTAGGTGTAATTCATTAATGAGTTATTTCCAATATTGGTATGTATGTAAACATGATAGTACAGCCATTTTTTTATGACAACATGAATACAAATAAAATAATACTTTTTAAGCAAAAAGATTTATATAAAATAGACTGTATATAAAAAATAGATTTATGAGGACAGGATTAAAGATGGCGTGAGAGGTCAGACAGACGCTTCCTCCTAAAACCACATATAATATGAAAATATAACTAATACCACTAATACTGAAAGAGCAACAGGAAAGAGGGCTGTGCCAAACTGCATACACCTGGAGAAAAGAATAAACCTCACGGAACAGGGTAACGTACCAAAGCCATGGCCCGGCGGGACCCAAGCCCTTCCTCCACCCCAGCTCTCCGGGGGGAGGAAAAGAAACAGGGCAGGGAGGGAGTGGAGGCCTGGGACTGCTGAATACCTAACTCTGGGGATCTGATCTGGGAGCACAAACCTACATTTCATGGTGTTTTCATGGTACTCTCATGATTAGGGGGTTGGAAAGCTAAGACAGACAGAATATCTGGAGAGACTGAGATTCCAGCCACTAGTGGAAAACAGGGATCCGTATCTGGCTGCTCTGGGACAAAAGAAAGGCGGGCAGTTTGAGAGACTTCCTAACAGCAAGAGGGCCGCTAAAGGGCCAAGGATTGAACAGAGCTTACTGCTCAGGAGAAAGGACAGGTAGACAAAATTGTCCAGGTGCACTCTGCCCAGCAGGCTGGGAACTTCCACGATCTTCAGGAGCTCTGCCTCCCTGGCTGGCTACACACCTCCAAGGATCCCCTCCATGATAAGCAACCTACTGCGCCTTTTTCCCAGCCAGCCCCACCTGACTTGCAAACCAGCAAACCCTACCCTGGCGTTAGGCCGGCCAGAGGGAAGCCCTGTCTACAGCAACTACAAACACAAAGCATAGAGGCTTATACCTGTGTGCTCAGCCCATTGGTTCAGGTAGTGGAGACAGGCACAGCAGCCAGGAAGCAGGAAACAGCTCTTTCCTTCCCCCAAGCACCAATACCGCTCCCCTATGACCCCTGACATTGCTTCAGGGGCTGGGCAGCTCCAGAGAGTAAAGCTTCTGGGCACTAGAGGGCGCCATATACAAATAGGAAACGCCAAAGGAACCTGGTTCAAAGTAATTATGAATATGAATACAACCGCTGAGAAAGATTCAAATGAAATCGACCTCATAAATCTGCATAAAAGGGATTACAAAATAAACATCATTAACATGCTCATGGAGGTACAGAAAAATATTTGAGAACTCATGGGAGAATTCCAGTTGGTGATCCAATCAATACAGAACACTGTATCAGAAATGAAACATACAATGGAAAGTTTTAAAAGCAGATTAGATAGCACGGTGGAGGAGACAATAAATGAAGTAGAAACTAGAGAAGAGGAATACAAAGAAGCTGAGGTGCAGAGAGAAAAAAGGATCTCTAAAAATGAAAGAATATTGAGAGAATTGTGTGACCAGTCCAAACAGAACAATATTCGCATTATAGGTGTACCAGAAGAAGAGAGAGAAAAAGGGATAGAAAGGGTCTTTGAGGAGGTAATTGCTGAAAACTTACCCAATCTACAGAAGGAGATAGTCTCTCAGGCCATGGAGATGCACAGATCTCCCAACACAAGGGACCCAAGGAAGACACCACCAAGACATATAGTAATTAAAATGGCAAAGATCAAGGATAACGACAGACTATTAAAAGCAGCCAGAGAGAGAAATAAGATCACATACGAAGGAAAGCCCATCAGGCTATCATCAGACTTCTCAGCAGAAACCTTACAGGCCAGAAGGGAGTGGCATGATGTATTTAATACAATGAAGCAGAAGGGCCTCAAACCAAGAAAACTTTAACCGGCAAGGTTATCATTTAAATTTGAAGGAGGGATTAAACAATTTCCAGATAAGCAAAAGCTGAGAGAATTTATCTCCCACAAACTGTCTCTACAGTGTATTTTGGAGGGACTACTATAGATGGAAGTGTTCCTAAGATTTAATAGCTGTCACCAGAGGTAATAAAACCACAGTAAAGAAAGTAGAACAGCTAATTACTAAGCAACTGCAAAATTAAATCAACTACCCGCAAAGCCAATCAAGGGATAGACAAAGACTACAGAATTTGATACCTACTATATAAAGAATGGAGGAGTAAGAAAAAGGAGGAGAAAAAAAAGAACCTTTAGACTGTGTTTGTAATAGCATATTAAGTGAGTTAAGTTAGAATTGTAGATACTAAGGAAGTTAACCTTGATTGATCCTTTGGTAACCACGAATCTAAAGCCTTAAATAGCAATAAGTACATACCTATCGATAATCACCCTAAATGTAAATGGTCTGAATGTACCAATCAAAAGACATAGAGTCACTGAATGGATAAAACCACAAGACCCATCTATATGCTGCCTACAAGAAACTCACTTTAAACCCAAAGACATACACAGACTAAAAGTGAAGGGATGGAAAAAGATATTTCATGCAACTAATAGGGAGAAAAAAGCAGGAGTTGCACTACTTGTATCAGACAAGACAAATAGACTGCAAAACAAAAAAAGTCACAAGAGACAAGAAGGACATTACATAATGATAAAGGGGTCAATCCAACAAGAAGATATAACCATTAAAAATATCTATGCACCCAACACAGCAGCACCTACATATGTGAAACAAATACTAACAGATTTAAAAGGGGAAATAGAATGCAATGCATTCATTCTAGGAGACTTCAACACTCCACTCACTCCAAAAGACAGATCAACCAGACAGAAAACAAGTAAGGAGACAGAGGCACTGAATAACACATTAGAACAGATAGACCTAACAGACATCTACAGAACTCTACACCCAAAAGCAGCAGAATACACATTCTTATCAAGTGCACATGGAATATTTGCAATAGATCATATCCTAGGTCACAAAAAGAGCCTCTGTAAATTCAAAAAGATTGAAATTGTACCAACCAGTTACT
This sequence comes from Phataginus tricuspis, assembly GCA_029783875.1. Taxonomy (NCBI): domain Eukaryota; kingdom Metazoa; phylum Chordata; class Mammalia; order Pholidota; family Manidae; genus Phataginus; species Phataginus tricuspis. The sequence goes on along the minus strand of JAQQAC010017683.1, from coordinate 15,334,139 downwards.
CAGACCACAAAGGTATGAAAGTAGAAATAAATTATGCAAAGAAAAAAAAAAATCCCCAAACACATGGAGGCTTCACAACATGCTCCTAAATAACCAATGGATCAATGACCAAATAAAAACAGAGACCAAGCAATATATGGAGACAAATGACAACAATAATTCTACATCACAAAATCTATAGGATGCAGCAAAGGCCATGCTAAGAGGAAAGTATATTGCAATAGAGGCCTACCTCAGGAAAGAAATCCCATATGAACAGTCTAAACTCACAATGAATGAAACTAGGAAAAGAAGAACAAATGAGGCCCAAAGTCAGTAGAAGGAGGGACATAATAAAGATTAGAGCAGAAATTAATAGAATAGAGAAGAATAAAATAGAAAGAATCAGTGAAAACAGGAGCTGGTTCTTCAAGAAAATAAACAAAATAGGTAAACCCCTAACCAGACTTATCAAGAAAAAAAGAGAGTCTACACACATAAATAGAATCAGAAATGAGAAAGGAAAAATCACTACAGACACCACAGGAATACAGAGAATTATTAGAGAATACTATGAAAAATTATATACTAACAAACTGGATAACCTAGAGGAAATGGACCGCTTTCTAGAAAAATACAACCTTCCAAGGCTAACCCAGAAAGAAACAGAAAATCTCAACAGACCAATTACCAGCAACGAAATTGAACTGGTAATCAAAAACCTACCTAAGAAAAAAACTCCTGCACCAGATGGTTTTACAGCTAAATTTTATCAAACATTTAATGAAGACCTAATACCCACCCTCATTAAAGTTTTCCAAAGAGTAGAAGAAGAGGGAATATTTCCAAACTCATTCTATGAGGCCAGCATCACTCTAATACCAAAACCAGGCAAAGATACCACAAAAAAAGAAAATTACAGAACAACATCCCTGATGAACATAGATGCAAAAATACTCAACAAAACATTAACAAAGTGAATTCAAAAATACATAAAAGGATCATCCATCATGATCAAGTAGGATTTATTCCAGGGACGCAAGGATGGTACAACATTTGAAAATCCATCAACATCATCCACCACATCAACAAAAAGGACAAAAACCACATGATAATCTCCATAGATGCTGAAAAAGCATTTGACAAAATTCAACATCCATTCATGATAAAAACTCTCAACAAAATGGGTGTAGAGGGCAAATACCTCAAAATAATAAAGGCCATATATGACAAACCCACAGCCAACATTATACTTAACAATGAGAAGCTGAAAGCTTTTCCTTTAAGATCAGGAACAAGACAAGGATGCCCACTCTCCCCACTTCTATTCAACATAATACTGGAGGTTCTAGCCACGGCAATAAGACAACACAAAGAAATAAAAGGCATCCAGATTGGCAAGGAAGAAGTTAAACTGTCCCGGTTTGCAGATGACATGATATTGTACATAAAAAAACCCTAAAGAATCCACTCAAAAACTACTGGATCTAATATCTGAATTCAGCAAAGTTGCAGAATAAAAAATTAATATGCAGAAATCTGTGGCATTCCTATATACTAACAATTAACTAGCAGAAAGAGAAATCAGGAAAACAATTCCCTTCACAATTGCATCAAAAAGAATAAAATGCCTAGGAATAAACCTAACCAAGGAAGTGAAAGACCTATACTCTGAAAACTACAAGGCACTCATGATAGAAATTAAAGAAGATACCAAAAAATGAAAACACATCCCGTGCTCATGGATAGGAAGAATTAATATTGTCAACATGGCCATCCTGCCTAAAGCAATCTACAGATTTAATTCCTATCAAAATACCAACAGCATTCTTCAATGAACTAGAGCAAATCATTCTAAAATTCATATGGAACCACAAAAGACCCCAAATAGCCAAAGCAATTCTGAGAAGGAAGAATAAAGCAGGGGGGTTACGCTCTCCAACTTCAAGTTCTACTACAAAGCCACAGTAATCAAGACAGTTTGGTACTGGCACAAGAACAGGCCCACAGACCAATGGAACAGACTAGAGAGCCCTGATATAAACCCAAGCATACAGTCAATTAATATATGATAAAGGAGCCATGGACATACAATGGGGAAATGACAGCCTCTTCAACAACTGGTGTTGGCAAACTGGACAGCTACATGAAAGAGAATGAAACTGGATTATTGTTTAACTCTGGACACAAAAGTAAACTTGAAATGGATCAAAGACCTGAAGGTAAGTCATGAAACCATAAAACTCTTAGAAGACAACATAGGCAAAAATCTCCTGAATATAAGCATGAGCAACTTCTTCCTGAACACATCTCCTCAAACAAGGGAAACAAAAGCAAATATGAACACATGGGACTACATCAAACTAAAAAGCTTCTGTATGGCAAAGGACACCATCAACAGAACAAAAAGGCATCCTACAGTATGGGAGAATATATTTGTAAATGACATATCCGACAAGGGGTTAACATCCAAAATATATAAAGAACTCATACGCCTCAAAACCCAAAAAGCAAATAACCCAATTAAAAAATGGGCAGAGGATATGAAGAGACAATTCTCCAAAGAAGAAGTTCAGATGGCCAACAGACACATGAAAAGATGCTCCACATCATTAATCATCCAGGGAATGCAAATTAAAACCACAATGAGATATCACCTCTTACCAGTAAGGATGGCCAGCATCCAAAAGACCAAGAATAACAAATGCTGGCAAGGATGCCAAGAAAGGGGAACCCTCCTACACTGCTGGTGGGAATGTAAGCTAGTTTAACCATTGTGGAAAGCAATATGGAGGGTTCCTCAAAAAACTAAAAATACAAATACCATTTGACCCAAGAATCCCACTCCTTGGAATTTACCCAAAGAATACAACTTCTCAGATTCAAAAAGACATATGCACCCCTATGTTTATCACAGCACTATTTACAATAGTCAAGATATGGAAGCAACCTAAGTGTCCATCAGTAGATGAATGAATAAAGAAGAGGTGGTACATATACATAATGGAATACTATTCAGCCATAAGAAAGAAACAAATCCTACCATTTGCAACAACATGGATGGAGCTGGAGGGTATTATGCTTAGTGAATAAGCCAGGTGGAGAAAGACAAGTGCCAAATGATTTCCCTCATGTATGGAGTATAACAACGAAGCAAACTGAAGGAACAAAATAGCAGCAGACTCAGAGACCCCAAGAAGGAACTAGTGGTTACCAAAGGGGAGGGGTGTGGGAAGGCAGGTGGGGAGGGAGGGAGAAGGGGATTGAGTGGTATTATGTTTAGTACACATGGTGTGGGGGGTCACGGGGAAAACAGTGTAGCACAGAGAAGGCAAACAGTGAATCTGGCATCTTACTACACTGATGGACAGTGACTGCATTGGGGTATGGGTGTGGACTTGATAATATGGGTAAATGTAGTAACCACATTGTTTTTTCATGTGAAACCATAAGAGTGTATATCAATAATACCTTAATAAAAAAATTTTTTAATATAGATTTATATATAATATATATAGAAATACACATATACACAAATGTAAGACCCCTAGGAATATAACTAACAAAAATTTATGAAATATTTATGGAGAAATTTTTGAATGTACTATAAGATTTTCTTAAATGCCTACATAAATGGCAAGTCATTCCATGTTCGTGGATTGGAAGAGTTCACACAAAGGAGCAGATTCTCCCTAAACCTATCCACAGAGTCAAAGCAATGCTAATCAAAATCCCAAACATTGTTTTGTTGAATCTAACAAGTGATTTACATGGAAGGGCCAGGAACAGCCAAGGCTGTGCTGATGAAGAAAATGTCAGGAGAGGTGGAAGACTGGCCTTCTCGGATACAGAAAAGCTGAGGGTGATGGTTAATCTTATGTGTCAGATTGACTGGGCCACAGGTGCCCAGACTTTTGATCAAACATTATTCTGGGTATGTCTGGAGGGTGTTTTTGATGAGATGGAGAACTTTCTCAGTAGACTGAGTAAAGTAGACTGTGGTGAGCCTACCCCAGTGTGGGTGGGCCTCCCATGGTCAGTCAGAGGCCTGAACTGAACTTGAGAGAACTCCCTCCTTCCCTCCGCCTGACAGCCTTGCAGCTGGGGCATCAGTCTTCCCTGCACTTGGCCTGGGACTTACAACAGCACCTGTCCTGGTTCTCAGGCCTACAGACTTGGACCTTCAGCATCAATCTCTTTCTGCACATATATCCTAGTGGTTCTGTTTCTCTGGAAAACCCTGGCAGGGAGTTCAGGATGGGTCCTCCCTGGATTTGTGACTCCCCTTTGTCACCAATAATTGGGGCCCTGGGCAAGCACCTTCCCCTTCCCTGGGCCTTGGAGCCCTTCTCTCTAAACTATGTTCCCATGAACCCCTACGCTGAGATTCTCACATACGTGATGAACATCCAAAATGGATCTGGAAACCACGCTACACTCGTGAGGTCACAAAGTCATTCTGACCTTCCTACAGGCCACCTGCAGGAAACTCCTCTGTCTTTGGAGCTCATGGGTAAATCCCATGAAGGGAGTAACCCCTGCTTCCCTCCACCCCCGCCCTCGGCTACCAAGTTGAGGGAGGCTGAGAGAGAAGTTCCCATCTGAGTGCACGGCGAGTGCCGCATGCAGTTGCCTAGACCAGATCCCCTCAGCCAGCGCACGACAAGCTTCCTGTCTGGGATGCAGCCCCTTCTCCTCACTGAAAGCTGACTTCTTGAGTGCTCGCCTTTGTGAAAAGTAGGGAATAATCATTTCTCTGCAAGCATTTCGCTGCTGGCTTCCTGGGTGCTGGGTGATCAGAGCAGTTCTCTCCATAAGCACAACACTCCAAGGTCAGACACGTCACCAAAAAATAAGAGCAGAGAGATGCCAGCCGGGAACTCTCAGTGTTTCAAAGGGGAACGTGCACCACCCCAATGCCCTCAGGCCCAGAGGAAGCCTCTGTCCCCGTGCCATACCTGTATTTGATGTCAAATACCGTGGAGTCCTCGTCCTCGTCGTCCTCTTCATTTAGCGGGGCCATTTCCACTCTCTCGGCTGGAGTGGTGATGATGTCATACTTGCGGGTTTTCTTCAACCTCCTTCCCGACCTGGGAGAAGAGAAGCACCTTCCTGAGACCTCCACCATCTCACTGAGGTAAGCCCCACTGGTGCTGCCAGCTCGGCCCCCAGGAGCCCTGGACAATACCCCAGTTCCTGCGCTTCCAGCCGTGGGACCTCAGGCAGGGTCCTGGCCTCGCCAACCCTCGGCGCCCTCATCCACAACATGGAGATGATGATACCTCCCTGAGCACCAGAAAACCAAACCCAGCCAGCAGGATGAGTAATACCCACATGCAATAACTTTGGAAGGCAGGATGAATGCAAAGAAAATGCACGGTAAGCACAAGATCGAACCATGCAGTGAGGTCGGGATCCAGCCCTGCACTTGGATGGGCATGACACACCTGTCCCCTTCCCCCTCGGCCCTCACCCTTCCCGGCCCTGCTGCATCGGCAGATCACTGACCCAAAGCCAGGCGGCACAGCCTGGAGCGGAGAGGCTGCCCCATGGGCCAGCCAGGTGGGATCTGGGTCAGAGCCCTGGCACTGTCTGTCCATGTGAACCTGGGCAAGTTGGCTAATGGGATAAGCATGGTATTTGTCCTTTACAGGCTAGGGAGGATTGAATGAGACGATGCACCTAACCACTCAGCACACAGGAGGCTCTTAGCAAAAACTACTATCAGTAAAAATAATAAATAGAAGTGCTATAGCCTCTGTTGTATGGCACAGACTTGTAAAAATGAGTCAATACTGTTTCCATCCTGAGGATTTATGAGTACTGTGAGTTATAACACTAAGCCTTTCCTCTGGGATGGCAGAGGGTCACTGTGGGCCACAGGGAAAGTGCTGAGACAGCCCTTCAGTCTCTGGCACTAGTGTCTCTGCATGAAGGATGCAATACATATCAGGGCACAGCTCAAAGTTTAGGACACTGCAGGAAATAACACTATTATTATGACTACTGTGCTCTTTGCATTTGTTTCTCCACTATCTGAGCTTTCTCCCAAGTGCCTTGTACTCCCCAGTACCCCTGCCTTTTAAGTATATGTGATCCTGTCTATGAAAAACCAGCCAACCCCCCAAAATCATAAATGGGGCACTGAAGAATCAAATGCCCTAAGCATTCTTCCTGCAGACTAGAAGCCCTCTCCAGGTGGTAACCATGCCCAAGACACACAGAAGATCTCTTTGTCCTCAGCACACAAAAACTCTTCAGTAAGTTTGCAAAATAATGAAATAGGTTTACTTTTTCAGGTTTCCTAGTAATTTCCTAGCAACAACATGCTTTTGTCTTAGCTACTATGATTTACCAAAAACACAGTCTATGAAAGTGTCATTTACATATAAAAAAATTTATGTTTATCTGTATCTTTGGCATAAAGCAACTTATACTACCTGCAGTACCTGCTCCTCAGGCTTCTTTGGGTAAAAAATTTGGGCAACAATATACAGCTGAAAACCCCCAAACCTCATCTCAAAGCTGGTTGTTTCACCACAAGTGTGCACATGCACACACACACACACACACACACAGAGGCATAGGAGTGAGACTGGATTTTGAACATGGGATGAAGCACGGTGCCAACTTCAAGCTGGGGCTGAGAGGTGAGGGGGCACAGCCTGTCGCCTCCCCAGTGGCCCTGGGACAATGGTATTTAGCAAGCAGGCTTGGTGCAGAGAGTAAATGCTAACCTTATAAACACCTTGGGTCCACACTCTTAAAAAAAGAACCACCGGCAGGTTCTTCTCTTCTCTCCACTCTCCCTGAAGAAGTAAAATCAACCTTTGCCTTCTGCCCTAGAGGACTGCTACTCCCTGACCAATTCCACCTCCAATACTGGAGGAAGGAACTAGAAGCCCAGAAACGGCTCCATAGGCCACAAGTAGCCCAAGACAAGGGCACAAGGACACGCACCCACCCCCAAGCCTCCATGAGCTGGGTCAGCTCCCCGTCTGCGCAGACCCACACTCCACCTTTCCCAGGAAAACGGCCCCAAATCTCCACCCAGAGGATGCACAGCTGCTTGGAGGAAGCACCCGGCTTTGCAACGGAGCGGGGCTTGCCCTTCTGTTGACTGTGCTGTGTGCCCAGGCTGCCCATTCCCAACACAAATCTGAACAAACTTCTAGAATGCTAGAAAAGGAGATGTCCTGTGGGCCAGAGGACTTGAGAAAGCCTCTGATGGATGCCCACAGAGCCTGCCACCCAGGCGGCTTCAGGCTAAGGAGCCCTGTGTGTAGCTCTTTTTCAGGCATCAGGAAGCCTAGGAAATGCAAAATCTGATTCAAAAACCTTGCTGTGCACTTGGAACTTGGAACTTAGTTCAGTCATTGGTCCTGGTGCAGGACTGACAGCCAAACCTGGAGGAAGGTTCTGGAAGCTCTGACTTCAGCCCTGCTTCATGGGAGAGGATCCCCACCACCCATAAAATCACCTTCCTTCTTCCTGATTGTTTTGAGTCTGGCAATGAGAAAAGTAACCTATGAAGCTTACGACCCCTGACAGTTACCCACAGGAGAAGATGGAAGACACCAGCAGCAGCAACAACTTCATGTCCTACTTGCTGCAATGCCAGCCTTTCCAACCGCATTATCACAGAATACAATCTTAAACCCCAAGACTACACCAAATGTGTGGGGGTTAATGTTATGTATCAAATTAACTGGGCCACAGGATGTCCAGACATGTGGTCAAACATTATTTCTGGGTGTGTCTGTGAAGGTGCTTCTAGATGAGGTCAACACTGGAGTTGGCAGACTGAGAAGGGCAGATGACTCTGCACCCCACCGCCTGTGTGGGTGGGCCTCGTCCCATCAGCTGTAGGCCTGAATTGGACATAACAACTGACCCTCCCACAAGTAAGAGTCGGTTCCACCTGTTTGACTGCCTTTGAGTTGGGACACCATTGGGTTGTTTTCTGCCTTCAGACTCAAACTGAAACATTAGCTCTTCTTCAGCCTTAAGCCTGCCTGCCGGGGACTGGAATTTATACCAGTGGCTCGCTTGGTCTCTAGCTGGCCTGCTCACCCAGCAGATCTTCAGGCTTATTAGCGTCCACAATTGCATGAGCCCATTACTTATAATATAAATTAATTATATCAAGATAATAATATAATTGATATGATTAATGTACTGATAACATAATAGACTATATACTAATATATAATTAATATATATTATTAATTATATATATATATACACACTCTTGGTTCTGTTTCTCTGGAAAACCATGACTAATCTCAAAGGCCATCAGCAAGAGCCTTCACGCATGCTTCAAATGCCAGTTCTGACATAATGAGCTCAAGAAATTATGGTTCAATCAACTCTCTGAGACACAGCACCCTTCACCAAAGAAGGGCATTTTCACAGCTCCACTGTGGGACATGTGAAGGAGGAAAAACTGGAACTTGTGAGAAGTTCAAAGAGATTTGGACTTGTGGCAGAGGGTCCCAGCTGCACTGCTAAGCGCCTCCGAGGTCAGCTGGGTGGGCAAGCACACAACATATGAATGGGGTCAGGGGCAGCAGGATGCGGGGGATCCTCACATATTTCTCAGATTAAAAAAGTGAACCTTCCTCAACTCACTGTGCGCAAGTGAGAAGCAGGGGAATGTGTGGACAGAGCGATGGGCGTGTCCCGCAGACCCTGACATTCCACAGGCTAACGGTCCTGGGGTCAGAGAACTGTGCTGTCCTGCCGCAGAGAGAGAGAACATGACAGCTCCCGAAGCCTAAATAACCTTGCCAGGTCCTGCTCTCTCTTCTCTGAGGGTCTTTCCAAATTAATAATAAATAGTCCATAATAGCTGAGCTCTTCCTGGGTGCCAGCTAAGGAATTTACACACGTGATCGAATGTGAAACTTATCAATCACTCTACAAGACACTGTTGTTTCCTCATACAGCTGAAGAAACTGAGGCTCAGATAGGTTGATATCTCCATGGCCAAGGTCCAGGGGCCACCCCAGCATGAATCCCCTGGCAGGTCACCTTCAACCACCTCATGGCTGCCAAGAGGCCAGGCGCCAGCTTTCCCTCCCTACTTCCCACTCACTTCTCACCGCAAGCCCCACTCCACACCCCCAGCAGATTTCCCAAACTCTGGACTCTAATACCAAGAAACTCTGCCCCCATTACATTTTCTGGAACTTGTCACTTAACACAGCTCACACCTTCCTATTTCAAACTGCTCTGGGCATATGTCCAATAAGCTCTTTCTAAATTGTGATTCCCTAAAATGTGCTGGTTTGGGGTGGGCCAGCATCCACCCCCTCCCTCTTTTTGGCACCTGTATCCTCAGTAGCCTCAGTGAATCTGCCTCCCACGCGGTCCCCATGGATAGAGACGCCCAGCCACGAACCACACCCCACCTCCAGGAGGAGTGGACTTGCGCCCAAGCCAGTCAGTGTGTTGCAACCCCCAGGCCCTGGCAATAGGGGGGCGGGAGTTACCTGGCCAGTCAGGGCTCATGACCCTTTGCTAGGAAGGCTGGAACAAGGGCAGTAAATGCCCCACCCTTGAAAGCCAGATGAAACAAGCCATCTTGCCACCTTCTAGAAATGGAAACAAAGCCAACATGGTAGAACACAGATTGGAGGGCGACAGACCAAGCTCCAGGTCTATCTACTACGGTAGCTACAAAGCTACTCTCTTTTTCACCAAAGCCAGTCTGGGCTGGGTTTTCTTCGCACACAACCTAAAGCATCCTAACTACCAGGGATTTTCCCATGTTTTACTAGTAAAGTTTCCACATATAATTTTCCCATTTCATCACCCCCTTTAAGACTCTAGGACTCCTCCCTGCTCTAGAACAAAGAGCCATACATAGGAAGCACCTCAGGGAAAAAAAACCCTGACACTTTTTGCTCAGGGTTACCTGTGCACAGGTTTTCCATGAAGACAAACATCCTGGTGACGTCCCCTCACAGGCTTTGTTTACGAGCACACCAGGTGAGGAATAGGCAAAAGCCACGTGGCCACAAAGAATCTAATGTCACATGAGTCTCTCCGGGGGACAGTGGGTCAGCCTCTGGGCACAGCCTCAATTCAGAGACGCCTGGGGAAGAAGCACCTGGTTGCAGACAGAGCCCAGGTTTAGAGTCAGACTCGGGTTGGTACCCCAGGGTTTCTAAATGCTGGCCTGTGTCCTCAGCTGCACACACAAGCGGCTGGCAGGCCAAGCGGAGACCCGCTGGCCAGCACCGTCAGGGACAGCGCTTCCTGCTGAAGGAGACTCGGGAATCAAAGAGGGGGAGAGACACTGGTGGGCCACCCTCCACAGCCTGGCACCCTGGCTACAGTTTCTCTCTTCTGGAACAAGGTCCCATCAGACCAGGTGGCCTCAACAAAAAGATGGCAAAGGTGGTTTTGAGTCAGTGTCCGTGTCGTGCTTCACAGCAGCAGGCAAGCCCAGGAAAGCTCTAAAAAAGACAAAGCGTCTATCCCTGGGAGCCAAAACACATATTTCTAACAAGACAGAGGAGACGTTCAAAATTCTTTTACTCTGAAATGTAATCCTAAAGCCAGGGGGGTTCTTTGCTCCAAGATCCTTTCAACGGCTGGTCAGAACTGGGCTTCCCAGTGAGCGCCAGGGAGCCCGGCGTCGAAGCAGCGCAGCTGAGCAGCTTGGAAAGAAACCCCTCCTCCAAAGAGAAACAAAACAAAACAAATCCTTCAGGGTTAGTTTGTTATTGGAAGTTCAGTTTGGAGGGGGCAGTCAGATCCACAGACGGCACGTCCTGAGATGAGGTTTGGACCTCAGCTGTGTGATCCCCGCCCGGTCCACAGGCCTCCCACCCTGAATCTTAATTTCATATCCTTTCCGTTTGCAGGTTCAGTTGGGGTCCTGGTGACAGATTGCCATGGCGCCACCTGCCCTCCCCGCACTACGGGGCCACCGCTTTCCCATTTCCCCCACAAGGCCGACCAAGGACGTCCCGAACAGTCCAGGTGTCCCCTTCTTCAGACTCCTGTGATCTCCACGTGAGGCGCTATTTACATGAGACTCTGAAACATGTGTGGCCCTCCTGCACCACCACCCCACTGGGCTGACAGACACCCCAGTGGGACCACCCTCCGTGCCAGGCAATGCACACATGGTCTCATGGCAGCCTCCACCCAGGGAGGCATCATGGAGTCAAGGAAGCAGAAGCCAGGGGGTGCTGAGTGACCTGCCCTGTAAGTGGGACTCCAACACAGGTCTGCCACAGTCCGGAACCCGACATCTCCTCACTCCAACGAGAGGGCAGGAAAGTCACCTCAGACATCTGGTATACCCACATCCTCGGGGTGGGGACTCTCAGGCCAGCCAGGAGTGCAAACACAATGTTCTTTTGGCTGCCGGCCACCTCCCGCCAAGACCAAAGCAACCAGCGGCAGCTTGTGTCAACAAAAGGGGCACACGCTATTTTTGACTAGAAAGGTTAAGTTTCAACCTCCATAACAATGTCAGGCCTCCTACATCAGTGTACAGCTTCAAGGAAATCCAATACACGCTGACCGATTTCTGCAGGGCAATCCAGACAGGCGGCTTCCAAAGCTCAGAGAGGGAGGGGCAAAGGCAGCAAGAAGAGCCAGGAAAATTCCAGAAAAGAGGAGTAGGAAGAGAAACTGATCCTGATTAAGTTGTCCTAAGCCTGGGGGTTAGGAGGGAGCTGGAGAGTGACTGTTCAGGGGCTCACACTTTCTCACGGGGGCTGAACATCTCCTAAAATTGATTGGGGTCACGGCGCACATTCGGTGAATAAACTAAAAACCATGAATTGGACAATTTAAAGAGGTGAACTGTATGACATGTGAATTATATCTTATATAAAGCTTTTGTTAAAAACAGGGAAAGATAAATGTCTCTACATGTATGTACCTACGTAATGTTCATTTCTATACTTTTAAAATCTCCCTGTGAAGATTCACAAGAAACTGACAGCATCCAGGGAAGGAACCCGGGTGGCCGAGGGACAGAGGAAGGACATTGTTTGCTCTATGCTGGCGCCTCAGGAATTTAGAACCACGTGAACAGACGGCCCATTTTTTTAAACAAACAAAATTCAAAGTAAGTAATCAAAATATTTTTAAAGGGACTAAGCGTATGTCAGGCCTGCCTTTTCCCGGAGCAGCCCGAGGCCACCTCTGTTCCTCCCAGAGGGCTGCACGTCACCTCCTGACGGTGGCTTTGCCTCTGCTCGTCTGTGACTGCACGACCCAAACTCAGCAATCAAACCTTTCTCCCGCCTTAATGGTTTTCCTTTTTAAGCCCATTAAAGCAGCTCTGTAGCTCAAGGACCAGCTTTCTGCCAACCAGAACCATGCTGGTTGTCACAAAGAGCACGCGCTCCCTTTGACATTTAGGAAAATTAATGAAGAAAATGAAAACGAAATGTGGGGGGACAGGCCAAATCCAGCAGCTGTTGTGAGTCAGGTGGGGTGCCGGGCCTGCCTTCAGGTCCAGGTGAAGGGACTGCTGTGAGGACAAAGGCCTTTCCCCCATTTTTAACATCTGGGCCCTACCCAGCACCTTCTTCCTTCAGAACACGGGGCATACCTGAGCCCTTCCTAGAAAACTAAATAAACTTGAAGAAAGAAAGGACACAACTCCCAAACCCACCCTGTGGAAGCAGCTGCCTGGGAGGCAGTGACCACAGCACTGTGCCCCCCAGAGAGCAGGCGACAACCCAGGGTTAGTCCGGGCTCGGGGCGAAGGCCCCACTGCCCACCCCGCGGCAGGCGCCAGGATGCCGCTCCCAAGTGCCAACCGTCCTCGGCCCCTGCGCTCCCCCCAGCACCTTCCTTTCAAAGTAGCTTAAACACGCCACCGAGCGAGGCAAACAGTGCTCTATGAGTCTCCTTTCGCAGCTCCCGAGGGGCGGCCTGAGACAGTTACAGAGACAGGGGGGTTCCCCCCAGCTGAGCGCGAGCTTCCAGGTCTCCCGGCCCAGCTCCAGCACGGCTCCAGCCGAGCCCTCCTGAACACAGGCAAGAGTCTTCCAGGCCCACACGGCAGCGTCTCCAGGCCTTTCCCCTGTCCTGGGGCTGCCCACGCCCCCCCACACCAGGGCTCCTCTCTCCCAGCACCCAGTCAAGCAAAACGACTCAAAGCATCACGTCAAAAACTCGGATTGCCCAGAGCCCCGTGGGGGCAGGAAACCAGTGAAGCGGGCCTGGTGTGGCATAAACATAAGCGCAAACACAATGACGAGGGCTGAGCAACGCTCTGCCCCTGAGCCAAGAAGACACAGGAGCGGTGCGCACAAACCCAGCCGAGACGGGACGGCCACCGCCCACTCCCCCAGGCATTCCCAAAGAGGCACATCTAGATTTTTATGTGAAGACTCCCAATTTTTAAGTATTCCCAACCATCTCAGTTGTTAAAGACACGGTGCAGATCAAAACAAAACAATAGCACATTTCTATGGGCCTCTTAGTGTCCTGGCCAAAATTTACAGGGCCAACCAAGAATGAGTTATATCGAATAATTCGGCTAAAAAATCATGAGCCTAGAAAGATGGAATCATAAGCAACCGAGGTTCCTTCTTATCTCTGCACTAGCAGTTCAGTCTTGATGAAGGGGCACCAGTCATTATTTATACAGCCTAGCTGCTCTCCCCCTTTCTCGGGCGGCATCCCCTTGGGATTAACAAAATGGTCCCACTGTTGACTGAGTTCAGCGCCTGCATGCAGCACACGACACACAGTGTACCGGGAGGGGGAGGGCAGGCAGGCCCCACTTCATGTAAGATCGCACAACATGGGCGCGATAACCCCTCAGGGCTCAACTAGAAGTCTTGGGGTTCCCCTTCCTGACACTGCAGCGTTTCCCCTCCATCTGCCCCCCACCCTCGTTTCTCTTTCCCTCTCTCAGTGCTTGAGGGCACAGCCAACCCTGATTCCTGCAAGATAAAATAAGCACACCCCGGGTTTGACCTGTTAGAGGAGTCACATGACATATACGGCAGCAGCAAGTGCCCGGGGACCTGCCTCTCCAGCTCGCAAGTGTGTTTGCTAAGGGTTGGGTCCACCCCGTTTCTCTGTGAAGTGCCAGGTGAGCTTAAAGCGAGGAAGGCAGCCTGTAGGGTCCACTCCTTTGGCTCAAGGGCAATGGCAAGATGACCAAGAGAGACTCTTTGCTGGACCCAGGGGATCGGCCACAGCCTGGAACAGACGTCCTAAGTGCCCCTTTCAGCATCCACTTGTCCCCATGCCACAGTAGGGGAGGCGTGGGAATGTCAGTCCTTGCCACCCCACCCCCACTTCAGGGAGGGTCACTTGCTGGCAGAAGCTCCCAGCCTCTCCAGTCAAGCCCAGACATCCGGCTGTGGGGCTGGTTCGGTGGCCGGTTTCATTGCGCCTCACACTGTTTCTCATCAAGCGTTCTCCCTACATGACCACCCCTCACTGTGCCCCCATACCCAGGCCCTTCTGGGCATCCTGACACCTTCCTCTTCCTCCACCTCTTCCTCCACTCAGGTCTCCAGCCCTCCGGACTGCTCCTTCCAGCACCTTCCATGGGTCTCCGCAGCCTTCCTGAGCCCCCACTGCGGCCGAGTCACTATTCACCAGGTCACTCAGCAAATGCTGATTCAGCACCCGGTACAGGTCAGCATTACTGAGGCAGCCCTCTGGTTATCTCACTTGCATTCAGATCACCCATTGGCTCCTCCGACCCACTGCGATTCCCCAAATCCTCCAGCTAGAATCCGTGTCTTCCAAACTCCGGCTGTGACCAGGGAAGGGCGGAGCATGCTGGAGAGCAAGTCAGACTCCTGCCCTGCACCAGCCATGTGGCCTTCGGCAAGACACTCATCACTCCAGGCCTTGGTCTACTCATCTGTAAAACGGGGGCTCTGATGAGGAAACACGCAGGAAACACTCGGCACAGCACCTGGCACACAGTAAGGGCTCAATAAATACTAGTTGCTATTGTTATTGTCATCGTCATGATTTCCAAGTGATCATTTTCTCAAACCCTACCCATAGCAAAACCTGCTTGGCCATGTGGTCCTGAAAGAACCTCTTCTTCCTCCCACCGGGTCAGGTCCTAAGCCTCCTCCTTCTCCCCACTGCCTTCCCAGACCAGTCTGTCCCCAGCCCAAACCCTGGGGCCGTCCGTTTGCAGCATATGCTTTTGTTTGCACATGTTGCTTCCATGCACTACACCCCGACTGGCTGGCTTGCTCCTTACAAACCAAGAAGAATCCTCCAAAGGCATTCTCCTACCTCCCAGATTGCACCGGAAGCTCCTGGGTCTCTGGTGTGTTCCCCACCGTACCCTCTGTGCCCACAGTAGGTCTCACTGAGTACACTGGGACAAACACTCTATCCATTCAGCCATGTGTTGTCCTGGGTCCATGGCTGAATGTCAGGGACACCCAACTGGACCGCACCAAAAGCTGGCCCACCACGTCCCGGAGGCCCAGAAGGGGCCAAGCTGAGCATCAGAACACCTGGGCTTAAGTCCTACCTTCCCTACAGACTCACTCAGTGACCTTCACTAACCCTTCCCTCCTCTGGGCCTCAGTTTCCTCGTCTGTGCAATGGAGTGGAGGCAGGGAGGTCAGGGGAGCACTAAATGCGAGGAAAGGCCTACTAGAGCGGTTATAAGGCCCTCCACCTTCTCAGGCCTGGGAGCGCCACCCACCCTCTGTGCCACGGCCCCTCCTCTGCTCCACACCTGCCAGTGACAGCGGATTTCCCCCGGCTGCATCCCCAGGAAAATAAATAGCCAGTCCAGATTCCTGGCAGATTGCCCTTAGAGTCAGGACAGACTTTTAAAGTGAAATCATAACAACATGATTCTAGATTCATGGTCCCAGAAATTCCCTTCGCAAAAAGAACCAAAACATCAGCCATAAAACCAAAATAGTAGACATGATCCAGGAAGCGTTCTCTGTCCAAACCCAAGAGGGTGGCTGCCCCGTGACACACCGCCACAGGGCACTGTGCAGGCACTGGCCGTGGGGACCCCCACCCCTACATGTGCCTCGCCTCTCAAGGACCTGCATTTGCAAAGCCCCCCAGACACATGGGCACGAGAGTTTAGAGGGGAAGCCATACAAGCCAGAGGACTCAGGGTTCAAGTAAAGAGGGATTTTCCTCCCTTTCCAATTTGACAGAAGGAATCAGTGGCATGTGCCAGGTCCTCCCGGGCCAGCTCATCAGGACAGTTAGGAGGGACCTTCTCCACTCGGGGAATTCAGCAGTCAAGCGGGAAGTCGGTCAGAGGTGGGGAGGGGGCTGTGTTGGGTCCCATGTGTCCAGGGAGGCTCACAAAGGCTAAAGAGTCACTGAGTTCATTTGAAAGAGGCTCCTCTGAGACAGAAGCACCTGCTGATTATTTTGGTCATATAGCTGTGTCTTCATTTACTAGCAGCAGCAAGACCAAAAGAGTGGGTGTAAATTACATCTGTTTTCAGAAGCCTAGTACAATAGGATATTTGGTTGCTTAAAGGAGAGGCAGGGAGTTAGGTGACTAGATCTCATATCCCAATAGCCCTTGGAAGCACGTACTCTAATTAGTCTTGGGAAATGGATGCCCAAAAAGGTTCAATAAACTATCAGACAACCGGCAAGCTGCACAGCAGGGACTCAGGGTTTCTCATCCTCCACACCCTGGGCCGGACCAGTCTTTGTTAAGGAGCTGTCCTGTGTTCCCAGGGATGTTCAGCAGCAGCCCTGGTCCTGAAACACTAGATGCCAGTAGCATTTTTTTTTTTATTTTGCCGAGAATTAAATTGAGGAGACACTCTCTACCCTCTGTTTAAAACAAAAAAATCCGGATTTTTGCAGTGTTAGATTTATTTAACATTCTTTCTTCACTGTGGCCTGTAAAATTAAACATGGGGAGAACTGGAAGAAGGTGACCAAAAGGTCCAAACTTCTGGCTGCAAGAAATTACCGGGGATGTTACAACATTACAACTATAGCCAATATTGCTCTGTGGCATATTTGCAAGTTGATAAGAGAGTAGATCTCAAAAGTTCTCACTGCAAAGAAAAAAAACATTTTTTTTCTTTCTTCTTTTTGGTGTCTATATGAGATGATGGGTGTTAACTAAATTTACTGTGGTATTCACTTCATCATACATGTAAGTCAAGTCATTATGCAGACACCTTATCTTACACAGTGCTGTTGGTCAGCTGTACCTCAGTAAAACTCGGGGGGGTAGCCTGTTTTAAAAATTAAAGTTAAACTAAGATGAGTATGTTTCACTTCTACAGCTTTATCCCCCAATTCAAAACCTTGGTCAAGCAATCCAACAGAACCTAGTGCTAAACAAGCTCCGAAATCTCTCCCAAAGTCATAAAAAGGTGCTGCGCTTTCTAACCACGGCCCTTCCCAAAGCTCCAGTTTATTAAAATAATATTCATATACTACTGCACAATAACTAAAAGCATTTCGGAATGGCAACTTTCCCCCAAATCTCAAAAGTATTAAGCTTTTGTGCTCTTATAAGTAATGTTTATTCTTACTACAAATATAAATACACAGATGATAGGTAATTGGGGAAATACAAAAGAAACAGGAAAAAGTCTTCCTTCCTTTTCAAAGACCTGGTTTAATAAATTAAACCTCTGCAGTTCCAAGGTCTCCAGGACAGGCGACTGGCAACTTGTGTCACTGATCTAAGTGTGATGGCTGGGCGATGTCAGGTCACCTAGGCTTTGTCTCCACCCCATCCCCCAAGAAGCACCAAGAGGAACCCTCCTTTCAGACAAGACGGTTTTACAAAGCTTCTGAAATAAGAAGTGGCTGGGTGTGCGGCCAACAGATCTGGAAGAAATGTGGCCTGGGCAGTATTGCTGGGAGGCCCACCAAGACGGGAAAAGGATCCCCAAGAGGAGAGGAAAATCATGGTTTCAGGTGGTGGTTTCCCTGCCTTGTCTCCACCCTGTTCCTAAGACACCAGGGAATAAAGTCGGATTCCCTCCAGATCTCAAACGGCAAAGTTAGAACCAAGGCCGCATGTGGGGCTAAATGTATGGAGAACAAGGGCCACTGGTTATGCACGTCATCCCTAAATCCACGCAACTGCATCAGGTATTTCCCATCAAAAATGGAAGGATTGCAGTTTTCTGCTTCCTACACATACAGCCTCTTTGTTTGATTCCCTTCCAGCTCTCTCCAACATGTCAAGTAATAGATCTCGGGGGGACAGCCCCACTGCAAGCTGGGCAGAAGTGCACACACACATACACACACACACATGTGCACACACATATACACATATACACATGTACACACATATGCACACACACATAAAGGTACCCTCAATAGGGGGCGCTCTGCCTCCAAACTGCCTTTCTCTACCTCCAATTATGTCTCCAGTCTTCAAAAAGTTTTCCTTAATGATTAAAACATATGAAAATGGTGTAAATGATTCTGCAGATGGGAAGATCCGAATGATTCTTAAGTGTGGGAAGAGACAGTGGCTCAACCTCTGTAGAAAATGGAGAAATGCAAAACAAAGCAATGAATTACAAGATTATTCCCATCTGACTAGAACACATTAGAAAGTGGGATGACACCGTCAGATATGACGAAGCATCTGAGCACAGTCAGGCACTGCAGGTGGGAGGCAAGTTGGTACACACTCAAGGAAATCAAGTCTGGGTACCACTGGGACCCAGAAATCCTGCTCCCAGGTGTACACCACAGATGCTGTGGTGCAGGTCCTCAGGAAGACACACCCAAGGATACAGCAAGATGTTCAGAGTACACACAGGGAGGGAAATAATGAGTATATGTCCTATGTAAGGAAACTCAGACAATATGGAAACACATCATGAGTGATATACACATAATAAATAAATAATAATCAATCACCCACATCCATAGATTTCTTTGCATTCATGTATATGTATGAATATATACACATTCATATATATATATACACACACACACAATTTATCTATTTAAATGAGCTCATACTACACATGCACTTTTGTAATCTGTTCCCCTCAGCAATAGAGGGAGTATTACATCAATGACACCATTTTTAACAGCTGCATAGTATTCCACTTAAGGATCGCCTTAAACTATTTAATCAATGCCCAACTGTTAGACCATTAGGTTATGTAAACCTTTCCACCATCAGATAGAACTGCTCTGAACTATGCTGCCCAGGCATCTTTGCTTTCTCTTCTAACTAATAAAATCAGAAGCACAGAATAGATGTCACAGTGAAAAATGTGTGTAACTTGGGGATGGAATTGCTTGGCTAAAGGTTTTGTTTTTTTTTTTCACTACAATTCGCATTCTTTGCTTCTAATCTTAACAGTTTCCTTGGATCCACATTTCTTTCTGTTGTCTGGCAAAGTGACCCTTCAGGGAAAACAGAAAAATGGGCTAAGACTGTCCCTTTATAAGCAATACTACTACAACACTCTTCCTCCCGTATCTACAATGTTAAGAAAACGGATGGGCCGTCACCCACACTAATCACTCCCTCACCAGTCTCCAGCATCAGCCATCTATCTAGTCACAGAAGACATTCTGAGAAGCATTGGCGATGTAAAATACTTAGGATTTCGACACTCATCGGCTAAAAATATCTTCATTAGATGCCACCTTGCTCTTGGAGCCACGCTAGGTGTTAGAGAGACACATGTGATTACAGTACAGGCCTGCTCTTGTGAGCCCTCAGCCTGGTAAAGTAGAGGGACCCGTCAGTGTCACTCTGGACTCTGCACAGGGAAGTCAAAACTCTGGAGTGCTCTGGGAGTAGGGGGAACCCTGGCTGGGGAGGCTTCTCAGAGGAGGTGACACAGGAGGGCAAACAGCATGAGCTGACTATGCAGGATCGGTGGGAGAGGGGACTCCAGGCAGAGGGTCAGACTGGGGGGGACATGCAGGCCACGGCCATGTGACAGCTCTAGAGAGCCCCCAGAGGTCCAGTGGGACTGGAGCAGCAGACAGAGCCAAGACTGGGGCTCACAAGGGGGCAGGGCCGGGGTCGTGAAGAGCCAGCCTCACGCGCATACTAAGAAGCTTCTGCATGAGGAGGGGAGAGAGGGGGGGCAGAGGAAGGAGGAACCCAGGAGAGGGAGGCAGAACGGAGCAGGGACACCGCTGGCAGCAGGAACACCAGCCTGAAGGCGACAGTGTAAGCAGGCAAGATCAGTGGAGGGCCGACAGGCGGGCAAGCTTCTGCGGGGACAAGAGGCATAGGCGAGGTAGTG
Source organism: Phataginus tricuspis (assembly GCA_029783875.1). NCBI lineage: Eukaryota > Metazoa > Chordata > Mammalia > Pholidota > Manidae > Phataginus > Phataginus tricuspis. The sequence continues at coordinate 15,313,944 of JAQQAC010017683.1, read as the reverse complement.
GCGCGGTGGGTCACCGCAATGGCCAGGATGTGGTGACCACATGCTAACGACTGGGATGGGGATCAGGTAAGGAGGGTGACTGTGGGAAAGGGGAAAGGGCACAAGGCAGACCGCAGAGCAGCATGATGGGCCACAGAAACGTAGAGTGTTCTAGAATCTAGTGGGTAATTTCCTCCACTCCCTGGCATTCCACTTTCTCCTCCACAAAGGAGCACATGGCGACCAGGTACAGAGGCCCCACCCAGCTGTAAAATGCTGCTAGTTCCTGTCTACACAGAAGCCAGACTGGCAGCTGTCTCCCACAAGTTCACCACAACAGGAGCCTCTTCCTGGGAAGAGGAGAAAGGTCATGTCCATCACCGGCTTCTCCTATGGAGTCAGAACCTTCTTCCAACACTCCACACCCAAGCCAGCAAGGACCCATCCCTGCTGCCCAAGTGCCGGCTCTCCCACTCAAATACACAGCTCAGGGCCCACACATCTGGCCACATTCTGCTTGCTTTTCTCCCCCACTCCTAGGTAATAAGGAGCAGACTGGCAAAATAGTTCGAATACCTTCTTAAAAAGTACACTGCCTCATGGGCTTGGCAGCCTATTTTGAGTGCAACGTTTCAAACTCCAGAGCTGCTGTGCGCATCAGCGTTCACTCCAACTGAACCATCAAGAAGTCAGTAGAGAATGATGGTGTGTCTGCTGAATGCCAGGCTGGCATCAGGCACAGAGACTCTAGGATGCCTGGACATCTCCACCCTCCAGGACTCCCTGCTGAGTGAGCAGCTGGGCCTTAGTGACGGCATGAAGTCATGGCAGGTGTAACACAGGAGCTGGACCAGAAGCCAGAAAACACAAGCCAGGTCCATGGAGCATAAGGAACAGAGCCAGTGACACCGAGGAGGTTTGGAAGAGCTGGCTGATGGCAGCAAGGTACACTGAGGCCAGTTTGTAAGGACCCTGAATGCCACAACCAGTATTGGCTACAGGGAGCCACTGAGGTTTGTCAGCAGAGAAGCAAGGTCAGTGAGAAGAATGGGGTGAAGAGCGGGTCAATTCGATGCCCACAGCACATCAGGGGGACCAGCAGAGTGAGGAACAACACAGCCTGAGCCAGGGCAGGCCACAGTTCCCTGCTCCATTTTCCCAGGACAAGCGGCATTCCATCCTACAGACCCACGAGGAAGCACCTGGACTCAGTCACACAGCAGCAGCAGAAAATCGCCACCAATAACTCCCCACCTACTTTTCCAGATCCAGTTTCTGCTCCTGCACTGAAAACACTCCCTGGGGAGAGCAAGCCCCTGGTCCCAGACCTCTGACAGCTGATCAAACACCAAAGCACACCGTGTACACTTGGCAGGGGATGGAACGGGCAGTGGATATCCGACACGCACACCCAGGCTTGCCGGCCGGCCTTCCTGAGCAACAGGCCACATATGGTTCACTTGCTCCAGACACAGCGCTGCCCAGGCACTAGGGGACAATGTCCTCCTGACATCCCCTGAAATCCCTCTGTCTCACTACTTCTGGGACCCAGGGCATCTGCCCTTATTTCCCAGGTGCTTTTTCCCTGAACTTTGCTTCCCTGAAGCAACCTACAAAAGCCTCTCCAAGATCCCTCGGCCCTCGTGGGTCTTCACTGGGGCAGCTCAGTCAGGCAGGGGCGTGGGACAGCCATTTGTATCTCCAGCTAACAGAGTCACTGAGGCCACCGAGGGTGGCCAAGCACCCCGAAGCCGGCTCCCATCCCCGGTGCAAAGCGCACCTCCACCAGGCGTCGGGGGACGGGCATCCCCTCAAGCAGGTGGGCGTTAGGGAGTCTCAAGGCAGGAGGCGAGGGAGGTGGATGAGGTTAAAGTCAGACCGACCTGGTTTCAAATTCTACCTCCACCACTCAGTTTACTTGGATAAGCCGCCCGGCTTCTCTGGACTTTCTTCCTCGTCTGTGAAATGGGGATAAAAATGCATTCCGTGTCCGGTGACCGGAATTCGGGGCGCTCTTGTTAGTGTTAAGCATTAGCAGACTCGACAGGAATTCAGGGTATATGACACACATCTAACGGGGGAGTCAGTTTCTAAGACGTGCGTCAGGAAACCCAGCGAGCGCGCCCTGCGGCGGCGGGGCCGGGATGCGCCGAGGGCCGCGCACCAAGGCGCCCGGGCCGGGGAGGGGGCGGCGCGACCCACCTGAAGACGCGCAGCAGCAGGCAGCCGAGGAGCAGGGCCGCGACGGCGCACGCCACCACCACGGCCGCCTTCAGGGTGGGCAGGGCGCGGAGCAGGCGGGAGACGCGGGTCACCAGGGCGTCGCCGGTGCTGTTGGAGGCGCCGCCGCCCGCCGCCCCAGCCCCCGTCCGGGTGGCGTTGCCGGGCGCCGGGCGCTCGGGGTCGGGCTGCGGCGCGGCGGCGGACTCGGCTCTGCGGGCGCGGGCGGCGGGCGCGGCCAGGAGCGCGAGCAGCAGGAGCCGCAGGAGCGGCGCGGACGGCGCGGCGGCGCGCATGGTGTGAGCTCCGGCTCCCGCACCCGCGCCGAGGCCTGCGCCCGGGGCTCCCGCGGCCGAGGCGGCTGCGCGGGGCTGGGCAGGAAACTGCGGCGCCCGGAAGAGCCCAGCCGCCGCCGCCGCCGCCACCAGCAACACGTTGCACCGAGTCATTCGACGGGCCGCGGCCCCACGGGGGCGGGGCAGGCCGCCAGGCCGCGTGCGGGCTGCGCTCGGCTCACCCGCGGCCCCCATTCTCCTGGGACCCCTCGAAGAAGTAGTAACAGCCACGCTCCCTCCGCGCCTGCAGAGTGCGCGGTTTATGTGTTTCTTTTAGTCCTTCAACTGCCTTAAGAGACAGGTGCTTCTGTTCTCACTTAACGAGTTGACTGAGGATAGGGCACAGCTATTGTCTCACAGCTTGCGTGAGTCAGGAATCTGAGCACAGCTTAGCCAGTCCTCTGCTTCGGGGGTCTCTCAGCAGGAGCCAATCAAGCTGCCAGCTGGAGCTAGGGTCTTCTCTGAAAGCCTGACTGGGGAAGGCACTGCTTCCAAACCCAATCTGTGGTTGTTGGCCAGCTTCAGTTCCCCGATGGCTGTTGACCAGACACTGCCCCAGGTCCCTTACGTGTGAGCCTTCCCAACATAACAGCTTGCCTCATCAAAATGCGCAAGTCTAGAAAGCAATAGAGAGAGTCTGCTAGCAAGGCAGAAATCACTGTCTTATAAAACTTGATCATAGCAGTGACATGATAAGAAGTGATGACACCTTTTCTATATCCTCTTGGTTAAGAGGCAAGTCATAGATCTCGCCATGCTCAAGGAGGGGGGTTACACAAGGATGTGAGTATCAGGAAGCAGGAATTATTTGGGCCACCTAAGAAAGTGCCTGCCGCTCTTTGTGATACATTTTGATGGAGTGAGATGAACAATGATCAGGTTATCAGCTCTCACCCAGGAAGTACTAGGTGAAGTGCACACTGAATAGTCCAACATGCCCCAGTAGTGATAGATATGGACAGATCACGTGGTTCAGGTCTCTGCCTGCTCTAAAATGCCGCTAGGTGGTATATCAAAAATGTTGCTTTGATAGAAAGCCAGCATTATCCTATCGGCATTATAGAATTTATAAAACAAATTCCTTAAAGAACCACCTCTGACGTCCATGATTTTACAGCACTTCCCTCTAAGGCACAATCCACAGCGTCACAGGCTCATATTTTTGTCCTTATCAGAAATTCCTGCGTGGTAGAGCTAAGAGGTCCGGGGCCTTGAAACCTCTCAGCCCGGATGAGATGTTTCACCACTGAGTGGCCTTGGCCCAGGACTTAACCACAGAATCCAAGTTTTTTTAAATCTCTAAAATGAGAACAATAATACTTAGCTCCATAAGGTCACTGGAAGCATCTATAAAAAAGGAGGAAATATTAGTACCCTTGTCCTTCTTTTGACACAAATCATGGACTGACGTAGACTTACTTGATTGTTTAACACTGACTTAACACCAAGAATGTAGAAAGCATAAATGTTCGATTTTTTAGTAAAATGAGACTTTAGAATCTTTTGTTCTTCCTGATTTTTTGCTGTGCAAATTATTACTTATAAATTGCCCTTAATCAGAGTTCCTTAAACATTTTGATTAAACCAGCCATAAACATGACATTTTTAACATGGAACACTGGGCGACAGGCAACAGAAACCAACTGGCTGATTTCAGGAAAAGGGAGTTTATTGGAAGCAGGTTGGGCTGCTTCCAGAATCAACTGTAAGCTACAGCAGAAGTTCTACAAGTGTGGTCTGTGAATTCCTGAAGTCCCTGAGACCCTTTCAGGGAACCATCAAAATCAAAACTCATTCCTTAATAATGCTAAGATGTTATTTGACTTTTCCACTAAGTTAATATTTGCACTAATGGTGCAAAAACAATGGTGATGAAAACTGATGGTGCCTTAGCATGAATCAAAACAAACTATACTCATAGTAATTGTATTCTTCACAACCATGCACTTATAGGGGGAAAAACAAAAAGAGCCAGTTTTACTTAGAATATCCTTGATATAGCCATGGAATTATTAAATCATGGCCCTTAGGAACAGAACACTTTAATATCATATGTGATGAAATGGGAAGTAGGAATAAATCACTTCTGCACACTGAAGCATGGTGACTGTCTTTAGAGCAAGCACATGTGCAGTTCTTAGAGGTGCAAACTGAACTAGCCGTTTGTTTCATGCAACACCATTTTTAATCAGAAGAGTTCCCGACAAACTTCAGACCCGGTCCACGGCAGGCACTTTCTTAAAAATGAACAAGATGAGTCTGTCACTTCAAGGAAAACAACTGACAGTAGGGTAGCCAGCGATAAAATTCAAACCTTCAGGTGATAATTTGAATTTTTAGAAAGCTTGTCAGTTAGGATGCTTCCTGCTTCCCAATACCTCAAGACTTTTCTGCTGAGCTTGGTGGTGGATACTAAAAAAATGTGGGGCATTTGATGTTGTATAATGAAATATGTCAAAATTTGGAAGAACTGCATAAATCGGCAAACCACTTTTCCCAAGTGGCCAACACACAATGTTACAAAATCACGCATGGGCAGAAGAGCCATTCCAAGTGCAAGACAGACAAATGGATTTTGATGAAACAGTACAAAAGTTCATTGATACGGTTCAGATTTCACGTGGCAATTAATCTTTAAGAAACTACTACTTGCAAGTTTGAGTATAGTATCGAGTAACATTCAGACTATCTGAAAAGGTTATTAAAATTCTCCTCCCTTTTCTGACTATGTATCTGGATAAAGCTGCATTTTCTCCATATTCTTCAACCGAAACAACAAATCACAACAGATTGAATGCAAAAGCAGATAGGCAAATCCAGCTTTCTTCTATTAAGCCAGACATTAAGGAGATTTGCAAAGACTGGTAAATAATGCCACTCTTTTCTCCAATTTTGTTGAGAAAATACAGTTATTTTTCATAACAATGTAATTGATGTTAACAAGTTAATGGATTTGTTCGTTGGTTTTAAATGAATTAATGAATATTTTTAAGTTTTCTCCATTTTTAATATTCCTAATTCCATATAGATCAATAGGTATAACCCACATAAACAAAAGCTCTTTGAGGCCCTTCCTCTTTCTTAGGACTGGAAATCTGAAGAGACCAGAAAGTTCCTGAGACTAAAAAGTTGTTGGAGAAATGCTGACCTTAGAATCGGGCTTGAATTGGGCAGGGGCAGAGGGGTGGGGTGCGGGTAGAGGAAGCAAATCTATTAGGATATTTTCTGCTATGGGAAACAGAAAACCCACCTTGAACTGACTTAAAGGAAAGGAAAGTCTCTTCTCTCACATAAAGAAGCCCCAAGTAATGGGGTTGGTGGGGGGGACCTGATGAAGGGGGTAGTTTAATCACCATAATATTGCACATGTAATTGTAGATTAATGATACCAAAATAAATTATAAAAATTTAAAAAATTAAAAAAAAAAAGAAACCCCAAGTGGAGAGGCTCCAGGGTGACACTTTCCTGAAAGGCACCCCTGGCAAAGGGGATGAGGAGAGGCCCAACTTGAGAAACCCCGGGGCACAACCCCACAGTGTCTCAGCCAACCTCTCATTTGTCCTTATCATGTCAGCAGAGCTCATGTCATCTAAAATCTTCTTATCACAGCAACACATACTTTTTGTGCTCCTGTTATGGGCTGGGCACCACCAGAAAGGGAGCAGCAGGTGACATGTGGCCTCCGGCCTTCATGAAAGCCGCTCTTATTGGACACTGATCTAATCGCTAGTAAATAACATTTCCAGACCCAGGAGAAAAGGGTCAGGGAGAGCAGATAATAGGTGTTGAGTGCACTACACAGTCATGGCTAAAGATATCCAGACAGGGAACCAGTGTTGGCTGAGTGCCCACCGTGTACCAGGCTCGCCTTGCACACATCACCTCCTTAATCCTCACAGCAACCCCACGGTTTGCGGCCTCCCTAGTGGGTGAAGGCCTGAGGAGTCCGACACCTGTCTGAGGTTACACGTATCCCAAGGGGAAAAGCCAGATCCCAGCTCTCCGTCTGTCTCCTAATCAAGGCTGAGCCCCCTTCCAGATGGTTGCTACTTGACTGGAAATGTTCTGTGAGCCCGTATGGTGCTGTGAATATCAGAGTACTTTTAGAAGAGCAACGCTGGCTTAGTAGGAGAAGCTTCTAGAACCCCATTCAAAACCCCTTTTGCACAGGCCTCTGTTACTGGTATAAAACATACTCCTGGAATACCAGTAAATGTCATGTTCAAATCAAATTCGAAAATGGTCTCCTTTACATACAACTGTTGTCATCTGTATAATAAAGAGACTGTACTTCTCTCACTTTCAAGTCGTTGCACCATTTCCTCCAGTCTAGAAGAATGGAAAATAAAAGAGGGCTAACTCAGCCCAACCTAATTCAGGAGCATAACCAGCTCCCGGCATGGAGGGCACATGCGGGACTTGCCATTTTAAAATCAGGCTAGCCCCAGCCAGATCGGGAGAGTCAGTCACCTCGCCCACCCTCTGCTGCTCAGGCCATGTGGCCTCTGGCTCTTGTCCCTCCCGGCCCCCCTGCCCACCCCTCCACCATGTGCTCGCCAGCAGGCAGGCTTTCATGCAGGCCACACTGTTGTTACTGTTTACTCTGTGTCAGGTGGTTTACATATTTGTCTTATTCAACCCTCGCACAGGCCTGGGGAGAAAATACAATTATCTCCTCCTTTCACAGATGAAGAAACTGAGGCCTAGAGAGGTAAATAACTTGTATACAAATAACTCCATAAAACAGCTTCTGCCCACACTTCAGTTTATTTTGTTTAAAGGTTTCATATGTCATTGGGGGACTTTTTTTTATTGGAATTGATGTACAACATTATACTGGTTTCAAATATGCAACATAGTGATTCGATAATTATACACATTACTAATCCTCACCATAGTAAGTGTAGTTGCCATCTATCAACATGCAAAGATATTACAATATTATTGGCTATCTTTCCAATGCTGTATATCCACTCCTGTGACTAATTTATTATTATAATCTGCAGTTTGTACCTCTTTATCCCCTTCACCTATGTCACCCATCCCCCAACCCCACTCCCCTATGGTGACCAACAGTCTCTAATACTGAGTCTACTTCTTTTTTGTTTTGTTTTTTAGATTCCACATATAAGTGAAATCAATGGCATTTGTCTTCCTCTGACTTATTTCATTTAGCATCATACCCTCTAGGTCCCTTCATGTTGTCTCAAATGGCAAGTTTCTTTAGGCTTAGTAATATTCCATTGTGTGTATGTACTACATCTTCTTTATCCATTCAAGGAAGGGAGGGAGGGAGGGAAGGAGGATAAGAGAGACTAGGGGTGAGAGAGGCGGAGACTTGAACACCCTCCAGGAGAACACGGTACCTCCGGAAATCCCCCTGAACGACGCCGCCCCATCCTCAGCGTGCTCCCTCTCAGCTCTCTCAGGGGGGCCCTCACACAGCACAGCTGCAGCTCATTTTACTCCCTAAAAGCTAGAAATTAGGATAATATCATGTGATATTCATGCCTATTTTTATAAATAATTCATCCTTTTTTTGCACGAAAGTAAAATAGCCTGAAGCTAGAACATCTAAAAGGAACATTGGTGCCTTATTCATAAAATAATAATGTGTTGGCTTGCCAGACCATTTGTGAAAGTCCCTAAGCTAAAATACACTGAGTTCTAGGTCTATTTATAGCCTGGAAAAGGCCTTCTGATGCCTTTCTCAGTTCACACTTGATAAGGGCTGTGTTATGCTTTCTCTGAATCTGGGCTTTCCCAAAGCAGTTACGTTTGCACAGGAAAATCTGAAAGATAACTTGGCAAATAAGCATCTTTGCGAGATCCAAGCCCTGAGTACACAACTGCTTTTTTTTAACTCTGCAAAAAAAAATTATACACAAAAGAATGATGGAGTCTAATGGCCAACCACAGCTATGGAAAATGGGGCCACAGATTGTTAACATTTATGTAAGTCTTTTTACCAAGACTGATAGGGAAATTTCTTTTGCAGAAGGATAGCAACTCCAGAGCTGGAAATGCTTAAAAACAATTGTTAGCAAGTAAGATTTGGGCCTCTCTGTGGTATTATGGGTTCTCCCTTCCCTCCAAAATCGTGCAATTGTTTTTTACAAGATCTTTTTTTCACCACCTGTGATGATCTGTAAAATACTAAGATTGCTCTTATCAAATTATCTCTAGAAGAATCCATAACAGACTCATAATACTGGTTCCTATGGCACAATGACCAACCAGTTTGTGAGGACGGAGGGTGTTCCTGGATCATGAGACTTTCAGTGTGAAACCGGAAAATCCTGGGCAAATCGGGACCAGCTTGTCACCCTTCCTATGCCAAGGAACTCTGGATGGCTGGGGCGGGGTGGGGAAGAAAACGATAACTATATATAACACTTTTGGGATATCAAACCATATGAGTTTATTACCTGTTTAAAAAAAATAAGTTAAAAATGTTCTGTTGAGAACTAACCCAACATTCCGTGTTTTATAGCGAGGTGATACACTCCAGCCTGCTGCAGGGGTAAAAACCATTGAACTTTGGCCTATGGTACATGCTCATTTGATCAAGTTTACAGCAGCTGGGACTAAAACTCAAAACCACAGAAAGCAACTAACTGAGCTGAGAGATAACCTATTACAGCCATTGTCTCTAAATCTGACTATAAGCTAAGCATTTCAAGTGCTACATGATTTCACTTTTTGGAATTTGTGGTAGGGAAACAAGAATGAGCACAGATAATTAGCAAGAAAAAAATCCATTGCAGTGTTGTTGGTGATTGTAAAAAGAAACAATATAAATGTCTAACAAGCAGATTGCTGAATAAATAATAGAACATCCGTATGGTAGAATAATATAGAACTCTTTAAAATGATGTTGTAGAAATACATCTTTTATTTTGAAACATGTTCTTGATATATGAAAAAGCAGATTACAAATTTGTGTTTGATCCCACTTTTGTTTAATAGAAAATAACTTTAAAATCTGAAGTGCTAATAGTGGTTAAGGTAGGTAAAGTACATGGGGATACAGTGTAAAATTATCTTTTTTTGTTGTTTGCATTTTCTGAACTTTCTGGAATGAGTAGGTATCGCTTTGTTATAATAAAAATAATACATTTTGAAAATAAAAGTGCAGGGCCTGGCTCTGGTAAGTATTATGGAAATAAATGAATGAACCAAAGGTTATTTCATGTCCAATTTTCTCCAAATAGCTATCATAACAAGTGATAAAAGCATTTTAATAGCATTTTTTAAGTGCTCTGTGGCTACCAGGTGAGGGGACTATTTAAATTAGATCTCTACAAATGGCAAACAGTAGTAAATTAGACCTCTACAAAATTAATATCATTACATTTAAGTTTTGCTCTGTTTATTATTTCATTCATTTCTAAAAGATATTCTCCAAAGAACTTAACAGTCATTCCCCAAAAGAACTCAGAAGTTCGCAAAGTGTTTTTACACTCATTCCCCAACACCAGAAGGTAATTGGGGCTCGAATGGTTGTTCGGTTTGGAAGATGAGGAAAGGAGGCCTGACCAGGTATCTCACTGGCCCAGGGCTGCACGTGTGCACAGGACCTTCTCTCACCCGCAACAGGCCTCTCCCTTGCTGGACTACTTTACAGCTGGTTAGTATTGTCAAACCATGGAAACAGCGGGCTGTTGCCAAAGAGAAATATTTCTATCGAAGTTTCTCAAGTGTCCCCTAGGAGAGCCCGCCAACCAGTGGTGACATCATATCGGCTGATGGAGCCCTTCCAGCCTATCATGCTGCAACCAAAAGTGCCACCCACATAGAAACTTTGCATGGGATTCAGTAGGACACAAAATCCTGAGGTGCATCATATGGGGAGGGCCCCAGGCTCCGAGCTAAGGGTGGGCCATCGGCCCCCAGCTCCAGCGCATCACACACATCAAGTCACATTCATTCGTTCTCTTCTCAAAAGGAAGATTTTGAGCGGAGCAGACCAGCGAGGCAGAGCTGAGCGGGCTCCGGCTTCTTCCTCCAGAAAAGTCCAGGGCAAGGAAGGGGGCAGCTCACCCTCTGGATGGCTGTTTGTAAAAGAAACTGCGATTGTGAGGCACACTCCAGGCTGCTCGGTGAACACACACACCACTGTTGTCACTGCGTTTCCCAGGGCCTGCGGCTCCAAGCAGGAGTCACCCCCATGTCCCGAGGCAGCCTATCCCCACCTGTCTGGCTGTGATTCCCACCACTGTTACCATCAGCCTCTCCGTGAAGGTCCAAATCAGGTTTCACATTCGTGATGTCTTCCTCATCTCCACATCCCCATTCTGTGCAGATTCCTCTTAATTCCCAGCAGAGCTCTGCCAAGGACTGAGACACAGGAATGGTTCCGTTTTGAGATGGCCCCAGTGGCATCTCTCCCAGGCCCCACAGCGTGAATCCCAAACCTTTACCCTCTGTGGAAGCCTCCAAGCCCCACTCCTGACCCTTCCAGCTCACAACCTACCTTGCTGCCTGCGCTCCAGGAAGGCTGCCTCCTCACCATCTCGCCCTGCTCCGCTGGGTCTCAGGGATACACCACCATTCAAGGCCTTCCCCTCTGCCTTTCCTCCGGGTCCCGTCTCCTGTAAGGCTTTGCTCCAGCTCTTCAATCCTCTTCTAGATACTTCCCATTCTGGTCTCCCATCACTTTCTAAAAAATCCCCTTATGGATAAAATGAGAGTTCCTGTGGCCAGGATTCTCACCTGGCCCTGGTTGACTAGCTCACTGCACACCTGTGGGCAATACATGGCTGTTGACTCTATATAAAGAGCTCTGCCCAGTGCTCTGGGCATAACACAGTGGCACGGCTGCAAAGCTGCAGGAGAGCAGAGCAGAGCCTGGAGTGGTGGCAATGCCAAGGACAGAGGCCCAGAGGACAGCTGTGTGGGACGACTGTGCAGAGAGGCCCAGAGGACGGTTGTGCAGACAGAGGATCCCAGAGGCAGAGACTGGCTTGCTGCATACAGACTCACTCTGAGTGAATGGGATTTAGTGACTGACTTGCCACCTGGAAACAAAGTTGGGTATAACCCTTTCACCCCAAGAATGTTTTGCTTTCAATTTCTTTGGTCACATTGAATCCATAGCGAACTTGCCCGGGGCTGAAACCCATTGGCAAGACACCCCTCAGCTCCGTGTGTCTCCCTCCTTGCCCCAATTCTCTGGCTGCTACTCCTCCTCTGAACCTCTCAGTGGCATCTGGAGGTGCGGGGCTCCCCGCCTCAGAACTCTGCTCTCCGAGGGCCAGACCCGCTCTCTTCAAGTTCCCCATCTTCCCTCTCCAGAGTGGGCTCCTCTGCCTTTAGCTCAGTTGGCGGGGTTCCTCGTCCCACTCTGCCCCCTCTCCCTGGATCCTCAGCCATGGCCCCGGCTTTAAAGGACTTTGCCAATCTGCCCATGACCATCCTTAAGAGCTGCTGACTCCAGAAACCTCAAACACAACGTGTCCAAACCCAGATGCCCGTTGCAGGCGTCAGGGTCTGTGGTTCCAAGCAGGTCTCCCCAGCACCTGTTCTGCCTCCAGAGCTCCCTGCCTCTGCTGGCCACCACACAGCAGTTGGCAGAGCCAGAAACTTGGGGGGCCCCCCACTCTCCTTCCTCTCCTCACTCCCAGATCACCGCATCCTTTCTCCTCTCCCTCAAAATGGAGTCCAAAGCCATCCACATTCATTTGCCTGTCTGACTTCCCAACACACACACACACACACACACACACACACAGGAATCTAATGTCCGTGGAGTCGGGAATTTTGTCTCTTTTGTTCATCGCTGTATCCTCACCAGCCAGAAATATGCCTGGCACACAGTGCTCCATAAATGCTGCTTAACTGGACGAACACATACACCCTGCCTTCGTCTGACGTCAGATCAAGAGGACATGTTCAAAGTCAGTTTGAATCCTGGCTCAGCCATCTGTCTCTGTGTGACTTCTCAAACTAAATGAACTAAACCTAAGCCTGAATTTCCTCATTTGTAATATGGGCATAAAAAGAGCAGCTGCGTCAAGAGTTCACTGGTAGGATTAACTGAGATAATACACGTAAAGAGCTCGTCACAGCGCCTGGCACGTGTGGCGTCATCAGTGGGCATCAGACATTGTCACTGCTGCCGCCACCCCCTCCTGTCCTCAGCCCGCCTGCTCCAGCGCCCTCCCGCTGTTCTCTCTGACTCGGGGCGCTTCCTCCCGGAGGGAAGCCTACCCTCCTCTCTTAAGCAGAGTGATCCAAACGCAAAGCTGAACATACTACTCCCTTGCTGAAAGCGCTTCAGGGGAATTCTGCGTCTGGAGTCCAAATTCCAGAGTCCAGCCCCAGCGTCCCCATCCGCAGCGTTGTCCACCCCCGCACCTGAACTCTACCTTCACTAAGCGACCTGCTCTCCCTCCCCTCCGAGCCTTTGCTGAGCTGTTCCCTGGTTCTTCTACCAGGAATGCCCCTCCTACTCCATTCCCCTCCGTACGTTGCTATGTAACTCCTTGTCCTTCTACAATAAGACACAAAGCTCCTCTCTAAAGTTTCTCTTGATCTCTCCTCTATCCCATGCAGACTTACCCCAGCCTACATACGTTCCTTCATGACAGCTAAGGAGGCCTACTGTCCCAGTTCACCCCAGAGCTACCTGGAATGCAGAACTGTCAGTGTTAAAACCAGGGAGCCTTGGGCAGACAGACATTCAGTCACCTAATAGCACTGATCACATTATCTTGGAATTAGCTATCGTCCGATAAGATTGGGGAACAGACATTTTGCCTTCCTCATCTCCACATCCCTAACATCTAACCTACTGTCAGGCATATAAAATGGTAAAATGGTCCACATTCAATAAATATTTGCTGAATGCATTCATCGAGACAGCAATTAATTGAGGCACCGGAAGAGCTAATGGCCATGGTTCAAACCCTGTCTCCCTTCCTGTATGGCCTTGGGCAAGATATTACTTTCACTTACATATTTATTTATCTGTCCTCGAATGATGTAAGGCAGATTTCTTGGTCTGACTAAGCTTCTGTTCCCTCTTTTGTAAAATGGAGATGATAGATGCATTGCATAGAGATGATGTGAAGATTAAATGGTTAACACAAGGCCTGGCATATGACAAGCTTTCAGTAAGTGTTAGCTGCTATTACTAGTTACTTTTATTATTTAAAGAGTTCGTACAGCGCAGTCAGTAAGTTTTGGTTCCTCTCCCCATTAAATAAATTAATACAGGTAGCCTGAAATGTAATTATACCACAGAGAAAGCTTCTCTTAAAACAGGGGTCCATCCACCATGGCTACACATTAGAATCCCCTAGGGGACTTTTACAAAGACTGCTGCCCAACACCCGACCAATTAATTCAAATCTCCAGTGATGGATCCATGCCTCAGCTCCTTTAAAGGGCTCCCTTGTGTTTCTAACAGGCAACCAGGTTGAGAACCTCTCTGCCTTAGGGCACTGGGTTACTTACTCTTCAATTCTTAATTGCTGCACTGGGTCTTTCCAGACAGTTATTCCTGATCTAGCTGTTGTCAACGGCAAGTGCTTAATTCTCTTTGTCCACCTCCCTTGTCCCCAGGACAAGAACCCAGGGATTCTCCGCTGAACTGAGGAGAGCGGGGTGCCAGGCTGGTACCTCGGTGCCCAAAGCCCTTTCCACAGGCCCCTCTGCTCCCTTTCCTTCTGAATCTTCACAGCTTGAGATTCTCAGAGGAATTGGGGGAAATGAAAAAGAGGTCACTTCGTCTGCCTCTTCCCTAAGGGTGCACATGGTTTCATTTTGTAGCCAGTGTTACCCAAACTGGGGAAACACAGACCTCTCCACCATGTCAGCATGAGAATTTTTTTGTTTGCATTTTCAACTTGCTGATAATCTCAAATTCAACTGTTATTATCTGGTCGCCGCATTTTAAGAGGCTTACTGCAAGATTGAAGCCCCCAGATTTGTGTTTTGTTACATAAAGGCAATATACATGCAGATTTTGAAGTAGTCTGACTAGAGGGTCCAAGGTGGGAAGCTGAGTCCTCCCAAGGCACAAGGCAGTAGAAGCAAAACAGATACAAAGTGGCCAGCAAGGGGCTGTTATGTCAAATTTGTGGCAGAAGCAGATGCAGTTTTGTGTGTCCTGTCTAGACATAACCTTTTGCAGCAGCTCATTAGCAGTAAGTGGTAAATATTCATTTAAGATATTGTCTTTTCCCATACTGAAAACAATAGGAAGAGAAACCCCACTTAAAGTAGATTTTAATAACACTAACCACCATATATTTTGGTGAACGTGACCCAGCTACAGATTTACAAAGTAACATCTCATTAAAATCAGCAGTTGTGAATTGCCTACAGGCCAAATTTTGGTCGTAGAGTGTCTGATTGTTCAGCATTAGCAAATACAGCCTTGGTGTTATTAGTACCATTTGTGCCTCATTCTTATGAGAAGAGACAGTCTGCATTAGTTTTATTAAAGTGAAAATACAGAAACAGATTATAGAACTAGACCTGAGGCTACATCTTTCCATGATTAAGCCAGCAACAGCGATTTATTTTTAGTAGAGTCTCATCATAAATCACATCAAAATAATCTTGTTTATTTAGATGTTGAGCCCATGTACTTTCTTTTGCTTATAATTTATAAATTTGGTTTCAGTTTAATAAGTACATAAGTGCTACATTTATACCTAATTAATACCTAACTGAAAGATGACAAAAATAATTCTAGTTATTGTCACATTGTCAGTCAATAATTACCTTTTTCCCTCCTGGTTTGGAACACTTGTCTTGGCTATAGGTCAGATTCAGCAGAAATTCAGGTTCCCAGGTTCTTCCCTGGTCAACCAGAGGTTAGAGACAGGAGTGCAGAGTTAAGGACACTTTCCTGAGCTTGGGGTCTGCTTTGCCACTAGTGGTAAAGGCTACTTTGTCACTTGATAACCATGGGCCCTTGACCAAGTCATTTCACCTCCCTCTCCCCTCAGCTCCCACCCCCACCAGGTCTCATTTTCCTCATCTCCCTGCGGTCCACAGTCCCCTCTGTCTCTGCCTTCCAGGGGCTCTGTGACCCGCTCACTCCATGTGACAGCAGCTCCAGGTAGAGGATAAAGCGCAGCATGGCATGGGAGCAGAGCATGGTGAGAATTCTGATCCAGACATTGTCCCACCTTGAACATACTCCTCTGAGCTTCAGGTTCTCATGTTCCTTAACGTAAAACAGAGAAGAACACTGTTGTCATCAGGCATTACATAGAGTGAATGAGATGAGAAATATCAGGGAGGCACAGAACACACCCCCTTCCCAAGTGGGTGCTCAGGGAATGTTCTCAGGTGGAGTTCCCACCAATCTCCAAGTGGGGCTCTGGGTCTGCTGGGAGGGAGAATTTTTTGTTTTGTTTTTTTATTTTTAACCTCAGCCTATAACCTGTTGTCATCCAAATAAGGTCTTCCAGAAACTTCTCTGTATTTCTGAATACTCAGTCACAGGATGCACAAGAGGAGATGGGGTGCTTCCTGTGGGGGCTCAGGCTGATGCTGGGGAGTGATGGGGTCATGGACTGTCCCCTTTGTTCCCGTGCAGAAGGGGAGACAGCAAGCCCCCTTCAGGGATAGGGAAGAGAGGCTTGGACCTGTCCCACCACATGGCCATTGGATATGAGGCTTACATTTCCTGTGAACTTTTCAGCTAGCTGTAATGAAGCAAACTAGAACTTATTTTTATTTTATCAAGGTGTGAATGACTGAGCGCTTCAAACACACACATCTGCCATGCTTTCTTGCTCATGTGAAACTAGTTAGCAGGCATCAAGGCAGACTCAGGAAACAGTATTTACTTGATCGCATCCCGAATAAGACCTAACTTTGGATGGGGGAGAAGCTCCTTTATTCCTCTGCTCTCAATGAAGAGAAGAAACTCTCAGTTCAGAGAGCAGGAGGCTGCCCCAGCCCTAAGCCCTGTGGCCCCAGAATCCCCTGAGCCCCAGGTTCTCAATGCCTGGTGGTTAGATAGGAAGGGGTTTCCCGTGCACCCCAGAATGTGAGCCCTCCTCTCTAGCAGAGAGTACCTGCTGCCTGGACCCCTGAGAGTCCAGGATATTGGCCCATTTTCTTGTCTTTTCCTTACCTCCTCCCAGTTGCTCCCAGAAATCCTACATAAAAGCTCAGTTTGATAAGATACTGTATTAGTTCACTAATACTGCCATAATAAAGCATCACAGACTGGGCAGCTTAAACAATAGAACTTTATCATCTCACAGTCTGAAGGCTGGAAGTCTGAGATCAGGTGTCAACAGGTCTGGTCTCTCCTGAGGCTGCTCTCCTTGGCTTGCAGATGGCACCTTCCCACTACGCTCACTCTGGTCTTCCTCTGTGCATACACATGACCAAGTCCAGATCCTTTTCTAAGAACACCAGTCTATGGGATGAGGGCCCACCCTAAAGACCTCATTTTAGCTTAATTATCTCTTTGAAGACATTATCTCCAACTATGGTTGGAGAGAATAAGGTATGGAGGTTAGGACTCCCACATATGAATTTTGGAGGGGATACAATTCAGCTTATGACAATATTGTGGGTTAATTTTATGCATCAATGTGGCTAAGCTATGGTGGACAGTTTTTTCGTCATACATATATTGCTGTGAGGGTATTAGGTGTGATTAACATTTAAATCAGTAGATGTTGAGTAAAGCAGATACCTTTCATAACATGGGTGGGGCTCATCCAATCAGTTGAAGGCCTAAGATCCAAGACTTAAGTCCCCCAAAGAAGAAAGAATTCTGCCTCCAGACTGCAACATAAGAATTCTGTTTCTCCAGCCTTGAACTCATGACTGCCACATCCACTTTGCCTGAATTCCAGCCTACCAGCTTGCCCTGCAAATTTCAAACTGTCAGACACCACTATCATGAGATTCGGTTCTTTAAAAGAAATCTCAATCTCTTTCCCTTATCCTATTCAACAGAAGACATATACATATATATGCCATCAGGCACACCTGGATTCAGGATGTCAGACTCCATCACCATAGAGATTTCACTCTGTCTCCTACCTCTTGTGTCCTTCACACTGGATGCATTCTCTGGCAGGGTGTCCCTGCTACCATGGTGACAGGATGAGACAAGCCTCATCCTGGAACTGGGAGATCCTACCCTCTCAGAAACCCTGCTGGAAAGAGTATTTCTGTCTCCCAAGAGCTTTAATATAAGCCCCCAAATTGAATCTCATTAGATAACCCTAGGTCACATGCCCACTCATGAATCAGTCATGGCCAACATTCATCTTTTCCAGTAATTGGTTTAAATTTGGGCATATGATCTAGTTTTGGGAAGCCACTGAGGATTTGGGGGAAAGATTTTTCTTCCTCCATGAGGAGAGGCTTATGGGTGGAGGATTAAAGATGGCAGCATGAGAGGTAAGACAGAAGCTTCCGCCTAAAACTGCATATAATACGAAAATATAATCACTACAACTACTCCTGAAAGAGCAACAGGAAAGAGGACTGAGCCAGACTGCATACACCTGGAGAAAAGAGCAGACCTCATGGAACAGGGTAACGTACCAAAGCTGTGGCCCAGCGGGACCCAAGCCCTTCCCCACCAGCTCACCGGTGGAAGGAAGAGAAAAGGAGCAGGGAGGGAGTGGAGGCCTGGGACTGCTGAGTACCTAACTCCGGAGATCTGCTCTGGGAGCACAAACCTACATTTCATGGTGCTTGCATGGTACTCTCATGATTAGAGGGTTAGAAAGCTAAGAAAGGCAGAATTTCTGGAGAGACTGAGATCCCAGCTGTCTGTGGAAAGCAAGAATCCATATCTGGCTGCTCTGGGACAAGAGAAAGGTGAGTGGTCTGAGAGACTTCCTAACAAGGAAGCCCTTAGCAAGAGGGCTACTAAAGGGGCAAGGATTGCACATAGCTTGCTACTCAGGAGAGGGGACAGGTAGACACAATTGTCCAGGTGCACTCTGCCCAGGAAGTTGGGAGTTTCCACAATATTCAGGTGCTCCAGCTCCCTGGCTGGCTACACACCTCCAAGGACCCCCTCCATGATACACAGCCTACTACGACTTTCTCCCAGTGAGCCCCACCTGGTTCGCAAACCGGCAAACTCTACCCTGGCAATAGGCCAGCCACAGGGAAGATATGTCTACAGCAACTACAAACACAAAGATAGAGGCTTATACCTGTGTGCTCGGCCCACTGGTTCAGGCAGTGAAGCCAGGCATAGCGGCCGGGAAGCAGGAAACAGCTCTTTCTTCCCCCCAGGCACCAATATCACTCCCCTGCGATGCCTGACATTGCTTCAGGGGCTGAGCAGCTCCAGAGAGTAGAGCTTCTGGACACTAGAGGGCGCCATACACAAATATGAAACGCCAAAGGAACCAGGTTCAAAGTAAAATTATTAATACAACTCCTGAGAAAGATTTAAATGACATCAACCTCACGAATCTTCCTGAAAGGGAATTCAAAATAAAAATTATTAACATGCTCATGGAGGTACAGAAAGATATTCAAGAACTCAGGAATGAATTCTGGTCAGAGATCCAATTGTTGAAGAGCACAATGGAGGGTATTAAAAGCAGATTAGATATGGTGGAGGAGACGATAAATGAAATAGAAACTAGAGAAGAGGAATACAAAGAACTTGAGGCGCAGAGAGAAAAAAAGGATCTTTAAGAATGAAAGAATATTGAGAGAACTGTGTGACCACTCCAAACGGAACAATATTCCCATTATAAGGGTACCAGAAGAAGAGAGAGAAAAAGGGATAGAAAGGGTCTTTGAGGAGATAATTGCTGAAAACTTCCCCAGTCTGGGGAAGGAGATGGTCTCCATGGAGATGCACAGATCTCCCAACAAAAGAGACCCAAGGAAGACAACACCAAGACATATAGTAATTAAAATGGCAAAGATCAAGGATAACGACAGACTATTAAAAGCAGCCAGAGAGAGAAATAAGATGACATACAAAGGAAAGCCTATCAGGCTATCATCAGATTTCTCAGCAGAAACCTTACAGGCCAGAAGGGAGTGGCGTGATGTATTTAATGCAATGAAGCAGAAAGGCCTCAAACCAAGAATACTTTATCCGGCAAGGTTATCATTTAAATTTGAAGGAGGGATTAAACAATTTCCAGATACGCAAAAACTGAGAGCATTTACCTCCCACAACCTGTCTCTACAGTGTGTTTTGGAGGGACTGCTATAGAGGGAAGTGTTCCTAAGGTTTAATAGCTGTCACCAGAGATAATAAAACTACAGTAAAGAAAGTAGAACAGCTAATTATTAAGCAAATGCAAAATTAAATTAACTATTCCCAAAGTCAATCAAAGGATAGGCAAAGAGTACAGAATATGATACCTATTATATAAAGAATTGAGGTGGAAGAAAAGGAAGAGAAAATAAAAGAACCTTTAGATTGTGTTTGTAATAGCATATTAAGTGAGTTAAGTTAGACTCTTAGTAAGGAAGTTAACCTTGAACCTTTGGCAACAACGAATCTAAAGCCTGCAATGGCAATAGATACATACCTATCGATAATCACCCTAAATGTAAATGGTCTGAATGCACCAATCAAAAGATATAGAGTCACTGAATGGATAAAAAAGCAAGACCCATCCATATGCTGCCTAAAAGAAACTCACTTTAAACCCAAAGACATACACAGACTAAAAGTGAAGGGATGGAAAAAGATATTTCATGCAACTAATAGGGAGAAAAAAGCAGGAGTTGCCAGTACTTGTATCAGACAAAATAGACTTCAAAGCAAAGACAGTCACAAGAGACAAAGAAGGACATTACATAATGATAAAAGGGCCAAACAAACAAGAAGATGTAACCATTATTAATATCTATGCACCCAACATAGGAGCACCTACATATGTGAAACAAATACTAACAGAATTAAAAGGGGAAATAGAAGGCAATGCATTCATTCTAGGAGACTTCAACACACCACTCACTCTGAAGGACAGATCAACCAGACAGAAAATAAGGAAGGAGACAGAGGCACTGAACAACACATTAGAACAGATGGACCTAACAGACATTTACAGAACTCTACACCCAAAAGCAGCAGAATACACAATCTTCTCATGTGCACATGGAACATTTTCAAGAATAGATCATATACTAGGCCACAAAAAGAGCCTCGGAAAATTCAAAAAGATTGAAATTGTACCAACCAGCTTCTCAGACCACAAAGGTATGAAACTAGAAATAAATTACGCAAAGAAAATGAAAAATCCCACAAACACATGGAGGCTTCACAATATGCTCCTAAACAACCAATGGATCAATGACCAAATAAAAAGAGACCAAGCAATATATGGAGACAAATGACAACAATAATTCA
>JAQQAC010017683.1:15271102-15292978 GCA_029783875.1 Phataginus tricuspis | reverse complement strand
TTGAATTTGTACCAACCAGCTTCTCAGACCACAAAGGTATGAAACTAGAAATAAATTACGCAAAGAAAATGAAAAATCCCACAAACACATGGAGGCTTCACAATATGCTCCTAAACAACCAATGGATCAATGACCAAATAAAAAGAGACCAAGCAATATATGGAGACAAATGACAACAATAATTCAACACCACAAAATCTATGGGATGCAGCAAAGGCCATGCTAAGAGGAAAGTATATTGCAATGCAGGCCTGCCTCAGGAAAGAAGAACAATGCCATGTGAGCAGTCTAAACTCACAATGAATGAAACTAGGAAAAGAACAAATGAGGCCCAAAGTCAGTAGAAGGAGGGACATGGCATAATAAAGATTAGAGCAGAAATAAATAAAATCGAGAAGAATAAAACAATAGAAAGAATCAATGAAAGCAAGAGCTGGTTCTTTGAGAAAATAAACAAAATAGATAAACCCCTAGCCAGACTTATCAAGAAAAAAAAGAGAGTCTACTCACATAAACAGAATCAGAAATGAGAAAGGAAAAATCACTACGGACATCACAGAAATACAGAGAATTATTAGAGAATACTATGAAAAATTATATGCTAACAAACTGCATAACTTAGAAGAAATGGACAACTTTCTAGAAAAATACAACCTTCCAAGGCTGACTCAAAAAGAAACAGAAAAATCTCAACAGACCAATTACCAGCAACAAAATTGAACTGGTAATCAAAAACCTACCCAAGAACAAAACCCCTGGACCAGATGGCTTCACTGATGAATTTTATAAAACATTTAGTGAAGACATAATACTCATCCTCCTTAAAGTATTCCAAAGAGTAGAAGAAGACGGAATACATCCAAACTCATTCTATGAGGCCAGCATCACTCTAATACCGAGACCAGGTAAAGACACCACAAAAAAAGAAAATTACAGAACAATATCCCTGATGAAAATAAATGCAAAAATACTCAACAAAATATTAGCAAACCGAATTCAAAAACACATCAAAAAGATCATCTACCATGATCAAGTAGGATTTATTCCAGGGATGCAAGGATGGTACAACATTCACAAATCCATCAACATCATCCACCACATCAACAAAAAGAAGGACAAATACCACATGATCATCTCCATAGATACTGAAAAAGCATTTGACAAAATTCAACATCCATTCGTGATAAAAACTCTCAAGAAAATGGGTATAGAGGGAAAGTACCTCAACATAATAAAGGCCATATATTATATTTAACAGCGAGAAGCTGAAAGCTTTTCCTTTAAGATCAGGAATAAGACAAGGATGCCCACTCTCCCCACTTCTATTCAACATAGTACTGGAGGTCCTAGCCACAACAATCAGACAACACAAAGATATAAAAGGCATCCAGATTGGCAAGGAAGAAGTTAAACTGTCCCTGGTTGCAGATGACATGATAGTGTACATAAAAAACCCTAAAGAATCCACTCCAAGACTACTAGATCTAATATCTGAATTCAGCAAAGTTGTGGGATACAAAGTTAATACACAGAAATCTGTTGCATTCCTATACACTAACAATGAAGTAACAGACAGAGAAATCAGGAAAACAATTCCATTCACAGTTGCATCAAAAAGAATAAAATACCTAGGAATAAGCCTAACAAAAGAAGTGAAAGACCTATACTATGAAAACTACAAGACACTCATGAGAGAAATTAAAGAAGATACCAATAAATGGAAACACATCCTGTGCTCATGGATAGGAAGAATTAATATTGTCAAAATGGCCATCCTATCCTCACTTACAGGAAAAAAAAAACAAAAAATATAAAACCCAAAACAATTTATTTTAAAACATTATGGCAAAGCATTAAAAAGTATTACCTTTACTAAATCATTATCCTCAAATCTACAATTTAAAGTTGTCTTTTATGGTGGCATGAAATGTACCCACAAAGCATTTCTGCTACCATTCCAAGGTACTATGCCCTGAGAAAAATAGTTTGTATGAATGGAACTAGCATCCTTTTTTAGTGGAATGCCATTATTACTTGGAAGAATAGATGACACAGAAACTGTAATTATTTAGACTTGGATATTCGGTTGGCACTTCCTTTAAAATGAACCTGAATCTGTCACTTCAGGATTAGCTGACAGTTGACAACTGACAATGCTTTTTGCCTGGATAAAGTGTAAGAGCTCAAGAGAAAATGTGAATTTTGGAAAACTGTGTGCCATCAATTCAGTTTGACAGCTTCCCAGTACTGACAAACTTTTCTCCTGGGATTTGTGAAAATATTAAAATAAGTGTGATTTTTTTGATAATTTGTGATTAAATGCAGCAACACTGGCAAATCTATGTAATTTGGGAAACAATGCATGATTTTAAAAAATCATGCATTAGTATAAGATCTATTCAATGTACAAGATAACCTATGGGTTTTAATGGAACAGAAGAGAAATATTCAGTGATACTGTTTCATGCTCCAGTTTTCAAATAACCTTTGAGAAAGTAGGACTTGTGTAGTTTTAATTTGGTATCAAAATGAATATCCACAATTATTTGAAAAGGTTATTAAATAATACCAGTTCTACACACACACAAAAAAAATGGCCATCCTGCCTAAAGCAATCTACAGATTCAATGCAATTCCTATCAAAACACCAACAGCATTCTTCAACGAACTAGAGAACATCATTCTAAAATTCATATGGAAACACAGATGACCCTGAATAGCCAAAGGAATCCTGAGAAGGAAGAATAAAGCTGGGAAGATCATGCTCCCCAACTTCAAGCTCTAATACAAAGCCACAGTAATTAAGACAATTTGGTACTGGTACAAGAACAGACCCACAGACCAATGGAACAGACTAGAGGGCCCTGATATAAACCCAACCATATATGGTCAATTAATATATGATAAAGGAGCCATGGACATACAATGGGGAAATGACAGTCTCTTTAACAGCTGCTGTTGGCAAAACTGGACAGCTACATGCAAGAGAATGAAACTGGATTATTGTTTAACCCCATACACAAAAGTAAACTCAAAATGGATCAAAGACCTGAAGGTAAGTCATGAAACCATAAAACTCTTAGAAGACAACATAGGCAAAAATCTCCTGAATATAAGCATGAGCATCTTCTTCCTGAACACATCTCCTCGAGCAAGGGCAACAAAAGCAAAAATGAACACATGGGACTACATTAAACTAAAAAGTTTCTGTACAGCAACCCATCAACAGAACAAAAAGGCATCCTACAGTATGGGAGAATATATTTGTAAATGACATATCCGACAAGGGGTTAACATCCAAAATATATAAAGAACTTACACGCCTCTACACCCAAAAAGAAAATAACCCAATTAAAAAATGGGCAGAGGATATGAAGAGACAGGTCTCCAAAGAAGAAATTCACATGGCCAACAGACACATGAAAAGATGCTCCACATCACTAAGCATCAGGGAAATGCAAATTAAAACCACAATGAGATATCACCTCACACCAGTAAGGATGGCCAGCATAGAAAAGACTAAGAACAACAAATGCTGGCGACGGTGCAGAGAAAGGGGAACCCTCCTACACTGCTGGTGGGAATGTAAGCTAGTTCAACCATTGTGGAAAGCAATATGGAGGTTCCTCAAAAAACTAAAAATACTAATACCATTTGACCCGGGAATTCCACTGCTTGGAATTTACCCTAAGAATACAACTTCTCAGATTCAAAAAGACATATGCACTCCTATGTTTATTGCAGCACTTTTTACAATAGCCAAGATATGGAAGCAACGAAAGTGTCCACCAGTAGATGAGTGGATAAAGAAGAGGTGGTACATATACACAATAGAATACTATTCAGCCATAAGAAAGAAACAAATCCTACCATTTGCAACAACATGGATGGAGCTGGAGGATATTATGCTCAGTGAAATAAGCCAGGAGGAGAAAGACAAGTGCCAAATGATTTCCCTCATTTGTGGAGTATAACAACAAAGCAGAACTGAAGGAACAAAATAGCAGCAGACTCAGAGACTCCAAGAAGGAACTAGTGGTTACCAAAAGGGAGGGGTGGGGCAGGGCGGGTGGGGAGGGAGGGAGAAGGGGATTGAGGGGTATTATGTTTAGTGCATATGCTGTGGGGGGTCATGGGGAAAACAGTGTAGCACCGAGAAGGCAAATAGTGAGTCTGTGGCATCTTACTACACTGATGGACAGTGACTGCATTGGGGTATGAGTGGGGACTTGATAATATGGGTAAATGTAGTCACCACATTGTTTTTTCAGGTAAAACCTTCATAAGAGTGTATATCAATAATACCTTAATAAAATTTTTTTTAAAAAAAGAAGAGACTTATGAGGAAAAGCTTTTGATCTCTGCTTCCTGCCTTGGAGGCCATCAGGTGAGTTGGGACATGGGCAGCCGCCATCAGAGCCTGGCCGAGGACAGAGGCCCTCGCACTGAGGAGAGCAGAAGAGGGACAGAGAGAACCTTGGTCTTGGACGTCCTTGGGCCTTTGGACAGTCAGGAGACCACCTACTTCTTGCTGATGAAATGTAAAGTGTCCATATGGATCCAAGCTGCTGGTACATGCAGCTGAAATCATTCTTAACTAAAAAAGGTATTCAAAGCTCTGTCTTCTCATCTATAAAATAAGAATGAAAATTTGTACCTTGTGCAGTGAGTGGGAGGGTTAAATGAGTGTCTCATAGTGTGTGACACATAGAAGACACTCAAGGAACTTTGGTTTCATTTCCAATGGCTGTGCCTCTCATGCTTTTAAATTCTAAGGGCTCTTCAATTGATTAACTGATTGCTTTGTAGGAACTTCCTTATCTCAGAAATTAAATCGATAAGCTTCACCTTTCCAGGGTAGTTGGTTCCCTATTCCTCTGGTTCAACGTTCTTCTCACCTCCATCTGGCCTCCAAGGTATGAGCCTGTAATTGGAGATATGGCAGCTGGTTTCTTGTGCTGCTTTTTAAGAAAGCTGGACCTCAGGTTTAAGATTTGAGTTATCACATTCCTCAGTGATGACATCCTATCATCCTGGGTTAGTGCAAAACCCTTTCTAGTTCTGATTTTTCCTTTTTAATCCCTTTCCCTATATATATGCATTTGCACTCACATCCCTGCCACTCTTAGTAACCATTCTGATGCCTTTTTATGTCAATTATAAGTAATTTTTGTAAATGTAGGACTGCCAGATGAAATGCAGAACTTCCAGTTAAATTCATGTTTCAGATAAACAATAAATAACTTTTAGTATAAGTAATAATTTTTTAGTATAATTATTCATTGTTTATCTGGAAGTCAAATTTAACAGGGCATTCTGAGTTTGTTGGTGGTGGTAAATGTTTGCTTCATCTGGAAACCCTATGTAAAACATATACTCTTAATGACATAAATAATATGCTACAGATTTCAATTAATTTTTAATTTCCTTCAGATGGAAGCTGACCCATCTGCTGTTTGTACATCTAGTCAGTTTCTTCTGGCCGCTACATAGAACTCCATGACGTGTGTGGACCACTTTGTATCATCCATGCCCCCATGAGGCCACCCCAGTGCCTCCAGTTCCCCATACCACAAACAGTGCCACAATAAACACCTTTGTCCACATCTCCACGTGGACTTGTGTGATCATTTTGTATATACGTAGGTATATACAATATGCAAGTCCTTAATTTGGTGATGATTGTTAGATTGACCTCCGGAGTGGCTGCACAGCCCAACACTCCCATGAGCTGCACACATGTCCCTCTGTCCCCACATTCGTGCTAACAGATGGTATAACCAGCTGTGTGATTTTGCCACTAATAGGTATAAACCGTCATGTCTTTCTTGCTCCAGTTTGCATTTCTCTTACTACTAGTGATTTGGATTGTCACAGTAGCTTTCTTTGGCTTCCACTTCTAAACATTGTTCCTTTGAATCCTCTGCCCATTTTTTAATGAAAATTCCTATGTTTTTCCTATTCTTTTCCAGGAATTCTTTGAATATTTTACATATCGATCCCTTGTCACTGTTAAGCATGGCAAATGCCTCCCTCCATCCTGTTATCTATTAAATTTATAATGATGCCCTTTATTTTGATGGGATCAGCTATGTCTTGCATGAGGAAGTTTTATCTAGAAGATCCCCCTCCATCCCTAAATCACAGAGATATTCTCCAACATCAACTTCTATTAACTATGGCATTTTATCTTTAAATTTTATGTTTTTAATTCACCTGGAGTCTACCTTTTTATGTGATGTTATGTGGGATCCAGCTTTAGTTTCCTCCACGTAATGAACCAGTTTTCTCAATACCTTATTTTAAACAGTCTACCCTTTTCCCGTTGATTTTGTGGATTAAATCCTCACATATACCAAGTCCCTCTAAGAGCTTTCCTCTCTGTTCTGCTGGTCTGTCCACTTTCCTGTAAATCCACCCACATTGTTTGTCTTTATTAACACTGCTTTGATATGGTCCTACTCTCTGGGGGGCACACCCTCCCACATTCTTTGCTTTTTTTCAGAGTTTGCATACATTTCTGTGACTCTTATTCTTATGTTTTATGGTTTATATGTATAGACTGATGAGTTCATTTAAAAAAACAACTAGAATTTTTACTGGGGTTGCATTGAGTTTACAGATTAAGAAAAATTTAATACTCTTGTAGTATTGTTACCCCATCAAGAGCATAGACTATGTCTCCATAGATGATCCTCACTGATAATTTTCAGTTTCCTTTTTTTTTCCAGAAAGGTTGTATTTTCAGATATGCTAATAACTAGACACTTTTTGATTCTGTGAATAGTACCTTATTCTTACTAAAATTTCTGATGGGATCTGACTGATGCAAAGAAATACCATTGGTTTTTTTTCAGGTGACCTTGTGTCCCACAAAATCTTGTCAAGTCTTCCTAGTTCTAATGGTCGATCCTGTTGAGTTACCTGAGTAGACATATCTTGTGTAAGCAGTTTTATATCTTCCTTTCCACTCCTTTCTCCTCTTACTGATTTCCTTATCACGTTGACCAGTAGCTCCATTGTGTTAAGACAGTACCAGTGTAGAAGTATCTTAAAGTAATGTCTCCGGCCCCTCTTAGAGGTGAAACCTTGGGCAAGTTTCTTCACCATTTGTCTCTGTTTCTCCAGCTGATAAATCCTCTTCACAGAGTTGTGAAGCTCATGATAATAAACCCAGAGTTCCTGGCACACAGTGGGTGCCCAAAGCAAAGAGTGCAGTTTTACCCCAAATAAAAACATAAGCTATCCATTTCCTTGATAGCCCATTCCCACTGTTATAGGGAGTTGCAGCATCTAAAATATGTAGGATATCTAAAGTAGAGAGATGAATCCAAAATGAATAATTTATAAGACTCGTGGAAAGGATTTCAGCCACCTACCAATTCTGAAGCATTGTTCATTGAAAGTATTAGCCAAGGATAATCAGAGTAAATAGCAGGAACAGATGTACGGGTCTCCCCAACTTTTCACTCTAACTTCATAATATATATACCAGCAAACTCATTATCAACATATTTAAAAATAAGCTCTAATGACCAAAATTATGGTAGTAGAGAAACTGGAATAAATCAAACTTCATACGTTCTAAACTGATGGGCAATGATAGAAAAAGAGGAAAAAAATGAGCGTAACTGTCAATAGTTTACTTAACCCAAATATTGAGGAAAACACAATTACCAGTTATTTATCATATGTAAAGTTTTAATCTATATATGTTGACCAGTGCTTAAAGTAAATGCATTAATTGATTCCAAGTTTTATTCAATCTAAAAAAAAAAAGGTACAAGCCATCAGGCAATTTTCTTTATTAAATTAGAGTTCTTAATTAAATTAAAAAAATGTAGTAGCTCCACTAATTGTTGGCACATACTTGTGCTGATGGGCTGGTCTTTCCACCTCACGGTATTGAAATACTGATAAGCGGGTCACCAACAGTAACTACAAACATTCTGGGGATGTGGTGTCACAGCTCTGATTTTCAGGAAATTGCCTATTTTTTGCTCTCTTTGGATGGAAGCATGTTTGCAGTAACAACTTAGTAATAAAAACCATCTTTGAAAACTATTCTTTACTTTGGTGTGACTGCAGGGACTTTTCTCATGGCTGACGGCTAGGATTTTAAATAACATTTGCACAACATGGACAGATTTTCCATTCTGCTTGGAACTGGGTGATTTCACAGCCCCCCTTAGTGACATCACACTGAACAGAGCCGCGGTAAATAGGATCCCCTCCCAGTGTGCCCATTCTTCACTGCCGCTGACGGCGGATGGCACAGCGTGGCGAGGGAGTTTGGTCCCCCTACACCAACTGTGCTGATTCTCTGGTCTCAGCACTCTGTCCCCTGTGACCCTAAGCTGCAAGGTTGTTTCATACGTGAATTGCCACAGTGCATCTAAAGTGGAACTGTAAAATCATAGTTTTAGGAATTCCTTTCCATATCAACTATCTGTATCCCCTCCCACCTACCCCATCACTACAAAAGGTAGAACGGATGAGGTACACAAAGAATTGTTAGGTATTTTAAAGCTTGTGTTAAGTACCTACTATATGCCTATCTCAGTGAAAGGGGATTTAGCATTAATGTATCATTAATTCTCCTGTGAGACAGTAGTAGAAGATATATATTTGGTCTCTGCCCCCCGTGAAACCCTTGTCGTTTCCTGGGTGATAGAGTATCTTTGGTTCTAATGAGGTGACTCTGGATGGGCTCCCGCACAGCTCCTGCATGGCTCCTGGATAAGCACGACTCACTGGGAAGACCAAACCAGGATTAGAAGCTTGGGGTGTTCAGCTCCACTCCCCCATCCTCTGAAGAGGAGAGAGGGGATGGACATGGAATTAATGATCAGTCATGCCTGTGTGATGATGCATCCATAAAACCCCAAATGTACTGGGTTCGGAGAGCTTGCATCCACACCAGGGGGGTGACACACCCCAACTCCATGGGAACAGAAGCTCCTGCACTTGAGACCCTCCCAGCCCTTGCCTTGTGTGTCTCTGAATGAAGATGTTCATCTGTATCCTTTATTATATCCTGTAACAAACTGGTAATGGAAGTGTTTCCCCAAGTTCTGTGGGCCACTCTAGAAAATTACTTAAACCCAAGGAGGGGGTTGTGGGACACTCCAATTTATAGCCAAGTTGGGCAGAATTTGTGGGTATCCTGGGGACCTACTACTTTTGATTGGTATCTGAGGTGGGGGGCAGTCTTGTGGGCCTGAGCCCTTAACCTGTGGATCTGATGCTGTCTCCAGGTAGATAGTGTCAGAATTTAGTTAAGTTGAAGGACACCCATCTGGTGTCGCAGAATTGCTTGATGAAGGGAGCCACCCGCCACATATGGTGCCAGAGGCGTCATGAGATGGGGAGCAGTGGGAAACTAAAGGAGACACACATGGAAGGGCGGGGTTTTTCCCAACACATCTCCCAGTGGCCTTTGAGAAGACTAACGGCAATAACAACAAAATCGCCAACAGCTATTGAGAAAGCACATCATAGCCTTTAAGAACATGGTCTTGAGTGGAAAACCCTGTGTTTAAATCTCAGCTCTGCCCCTTAAATCATGTCACCCTAGCTTCTTACCTTTCTGTACTTTGGTCTCCTTGTCTGCGAAATAGGAATCACAGCAGTGCCTCAAAAGGCCATTGTGGGATTAAAAGAGATGATGCAGGTGGCACAGGCTGTAAGTTACAAATTATCCTCAGCTGCAAACAACACATACGCTTTTATTTTTCTCACATAGAAAAATATCCAGCGGTGGGCAAGAGCTGGCGCTGATCAGCGGCTCCAGGCTGCCTGGCTGAGGCTCCTAGGCCTCCTGCTCGCGGTCTCCGCATGGCCAGGCCTGTGGTCTAGCTGTCCCGCCCCACTCCAGGCAGGAGGCAGGATGCCGGGGACGAGGCAGGGCAGCAGGACTCCTCGCAGTGGGGTCCTCCCACCCCCTCCCACGCCTTCCCAGAAGCGACCCTGTCTCCTCACTGAGCACCCGCTCCTTCACGGCCACATGACCCGGGCGCATCACCTCCCTGAAGCAGCTTTCTCAGCTAAGTCATGACTCGACATCGCTGAACCCAGCAGACCCTTCTCACCCCTCATCCTTCCTGGCCCCTCTCCCAGCAGAGCGGGATTCCCTCCTCGGAATACGTTCTTCCCACGGTCCTCAGGACACCGTGCTCCCTGCTCCTCTTCCCGCCCCTCTGGTGGCTCCTGTGTCCCCTCTGCATATTCGTTCTCCTCCACAAACCAACAAACGCTGGTGTCCTCGAGGCTGGGCTCAGCCCCTCCTCTCTGTCACCTGATGTCCTTAGGCTCCCTCGGCCAGCACCACAGCTAACTTTCCACCTATGGGCTAATGGCGCCCAACCTCCCCTCTTCAGCCCAGACTTCTCCTCTGAGCTCCAGGCCTGTGGAGCCACTCCCCACCCAAATCCTCACTGGCTTCTCTCAGAAGCTTCTCATACTCGAGTTACCCGAGAAAGCGTTTGTGACCCCCCTCCACCCCACCACCTCCAAACTTCAAGCCTCTCCCCACATGCCCCT
Source organism: Phataginus tricuspis (assembly GCA_029783875.1). Taxonomy (NCBI): domain Eukaryota; kingdom Metazoa; phylum Chordata; class Mammalia; order Pholidota; family Manidae; genus Phataginus; species Phataginus tricuspis. The sequence continues at coordinate 15,282,436 of JAQQAC010017683.1, read as the reverse complement.
GCCCAGGGAATGGCCTCACCTCCTACCCAGCCAGGCCTGCTACAGACCGGGGAATGTCCCTTGACCGCTTCCTCTCTCTTTCCTTCCACTTCCAGACCAGCAACAGGTCCTGGAGATTTTTACTCCTGAAGAGCCCCCAAGTCCACCCACTTGTCTCTGTCCTGCTCCAGGTCACCTTCATCTCTCGCCGGATTATAGGAATAACCTCCTCAACTGGCCAGCTGCGTCCACTGTGTCCCGGTCTGTTCTCTACATGGTAGCCATGGAAATCTTTTCCATATACAAATTTGGTCACATCACCAGCCCTCTGCTGCACTTAAAACCTTTCAAGAGCTTTTTTATGCCTCTTAGCACATAGACCCAAACCCGTAACACAACCTACAAAGTTCTGGGTAATGGGGCCCTAACTCTGGGGCCTCCCCTTGCACGTGGGCTCCACATTCTGTGGCATAGCCACAATGGCCTTCCTTCTAGCCACCAGGCCTGTGCCCTTGCTGTCCTCTCTGTCCGTGGAGCAGCAATGAGGACAGGCCTCTGAAGGGGAAGGGGGCTGTAGAGAGGAGACTGAGTTGCTGAGAGGCTGTGGTGCAGAATAAGTCCGCCATATGGACAATGGAGTCAACCAGGATGGCGGTGAGAGGAGGCATGGAGAACACTCAGAGTCACCCGGCAAATCCTCAGGGGACATGCAGAAGAAAACTGTCTGTCACCAACAAATGCAGCCATAGACCTGTGAGATATTCTAGTGGCATGAGCCTCAGAGCCCTGGGAGCTCATGAGTCATGAAGAAAGGTGGGGAAGTAGCCATGAGGACCTACAAGAGCACTGACCCATCCCCTGCCCTGTCCTCCCCCCAGGGGCCTTTGTCCAGGGACCACCAGGGAATGCGCAGCATGCACTCAAGGACAACAGGGAACACAGTCTCTGAGCTGCACCTCTGTGCCCCAGCCCCCATGCCCCCTTTCTGCACCCTCCTCTCTCCCCTCTGCCACCTTCTTTCTCATGGTGGCTAGCCTCACCAATTAAATAGGGATAATACCATTGACCTAAAAAGAAAACAGATTCTACACAGATGCATGGGGGCCATGGTCAAGGATGCCTCTTGTCGGTTGGTTATGGCAGCAGGGAGCTGGCAGCCACCTTGGGCTCTGTCACCAGAGGAACAGATCTGTGCCACGTAGAGAAATGCACACTATGGAATATGGCACATTTAGAAAAAGCAGACCGAGGACTTAAGAATGTGTGTAACTATTGAATCACTGTTGTATATTTGAAACCAATATAATATTGTATATCAACTATACTTCAGTTTTTTAAAATACACTTAAAACAAAATGAGGAATGGGGAACAGAGCAGTTAAGTTGCCTGCTCAATGAACCAGCAGTAACAGTGGCAGAACTACAATATGTAATACAGGCTTTTAAAAAAGTTTCCTATTGAAAGTTCTCTCATGCTTATTAGTAAAGTCTAAGTTGTGGGTGGGAAAAAAGAATAAGCAGGCTGAATGTACACACAGCAATATGAATAAAGTGTAAAATATGAACAAGCCATAGCACTCCTAAGGCAAATAATGTACAAGCTGTGCCAGGAACATGCCACGCAGCAAGAAAGCTATCAAAGACTAATGAGGTGACACCGAAAACAAATTTCAAAAGCCATCTTATAGAGGCTCCCATCTTAGAGAGAGACAATTTTTCAGCATCAACAGTGGACAACTGCAAAAAATTGAAGTGATCAAATATGTTTACATATGTGAGTTTGTAATCTTACTTTTTAAACCTCATTGATTTATCTTTAGAGGGACTAACATTATTTTGAAACTTGATAAATAAAGAAAGAATCCAGCATCTCTCTTGCCTTTCCTATAAACTAGATGTCAAGTTCATTAAGTTTCTCTTTACAAAACGATTACAGCTGATAAATGAAGAAGGGATGACAGAATCCGACTATTACCATTTTGAAACCCCTAATGAACGAATGGACCTACGCGTTGATCATCAACACCGTTAACATCGCAAAGAGAGACAACCAGACACTAGGTGCCGGCTGAGTGAAATCCGTAACTTCACCTATGAAGAATTTCTTGCCAAAAAAGATTTTAGACTGAATCTGATACAATTTCTAGATCTCACTACCAATTTACAGGAGATATAGAAGGCAAAGGAACATATTAAACACCACCACAGAGATACAGTCACCAGAATCCAGGCCCTGGAAAACTCCATGCACATAAATTATCTACTCTTCAATAAAAAAAATTTTTAGGAATGAAGGGTAGACCCATAGATTAAAAGAGATGTAAGAATCATATCAACCAATCACAATGAATAAATCTTATCTGAGTCTTGATTATTCAAACAATGAAAAGAAATTAAGAGACAATTCAGAGAATTTGAAGAGTGACTGAATAGTTGATGATATTAAGTGATTCTCATTTTTAAGCATGACAATATAATGATTATGCAACTTAATGGTTATATCTAGAGGTACATAAAAATATTTATTGATGAAATAATATGACGCTGGGACTTACTTCAACATAATCTGTGAAGAGTGGGAATGGTGAGGGTATAGATGAAATAAACTTGGTCACAAGTTTACACTTGACTTTGAGCAACGGGTACACAGGAGTTCATGATACTATATTCTACTTTTGAAACAGTCTGAAATTTTTGCACAATAGAAAGTTTTTAATATAGTGATGAGTGAAAAAAAGAATAAAGCAGGACATCTACCACACCATTTATGTCAATTTAAAATACAAACACAAAAAAATTATGCAGGTAAAAGGACAATCATCAAACATATTAGAATGGTTGCCATTAGGAAAATGAGGGAATAGGCACTGAGAATAAAAGTAAAGGGCATAGGATGGGATTAAAGATGGCAGCGTGAGAGGTCACACAGATGCTTCCTCCTAAAACTGCATATAATAAAAAAATATAATTAACACAACTACTCCTGAAAGAGCAACAGGAAAGAGGGCTGCGCCAGACTGCATACACCTGGAGAAAAGAGCAGACCTGAAGGAACAGGGTAACATACCAAAGCTGTAGTCCAGTGGGACCCAAGGCCTTCCCCCACCCCAGCTCACTGGCGGGAGGAAGATAAATGGAGCAGGGAGGCAGTGGGGGCCTGGGACTGCTGAATACCTAACTCCGGAGATCTGCTCTGGGAGCACAAACCTACATTTCATGGTGCTTGCATGGTACTCTCGTCGGGTTGGAAAACTAAGACAGACAAAATTCCTGGAGAGACTGAGATCCCAGCTGTCTGTGGAAAGCAGGAATCCATATCTGGCTGCTCTGGGACAAAAGAAAGGCAGGCAGTCTGAGAGACTTCCTAACAAGGAAGCCCTTAGCAAGAGGGCTGCTAAAGGGACAAGGATTGCACGAAGCTTGCTGCTCAGGAGAAGGGACAGGTAGACAAAATTGTCCAGGTGCACTCTGCCCAGCAGGTTGGGAGCTTCCACAATCTTCAGGTGCTCCAGCTCCCAGGCTGGCTGGCTACACACCTCCAAGGACCCCCTCCGTGATACGCAGCCCACTGCTACTTTCTCCCGGCAAGCACCACCTGGCTTGCAAACTGGCAAATCCTACCCTGGCATTAGGCCAGCCAAAGGGAAGATCTGTCTATAGCAACTACAAACGCAAAGCATAGAGGCTTATACCTGTGTGCTCAGCACACTGGTTCAGGCAGTGAAGCCAGGCATGGCGGCTGGGAAGCAGGAAACAGCTCTTTCCTCCCCCCAGGCACCAATACCACTCCCCCACAGTCCCTGACATTGCTTCAGGGGCTGAGCAGCTCCAGAGAGTAGAGCTTCTGGACACTAGAGGGTGCCATATACAAATATTAAATGCCAAAGGAAACAGGTTCAAAGTAAAATTATTAATACAACTCCTGAGAAAGATTTAAATGACATTAACCTCATGAATCTTCCTGAAAGGGAGTTCAAAATAAAAATTATTAACATGTTCATGGAGGTATAGAAAGATATTCAAGAACTCAGGAATGAATTCTGGTCAGAGATCCAACTGTTGAAGAGCACAATGGAGGGTATTAAAAGCAGATTAGATATGGTGGAGGAGACGATAAATGAAATAGAAACTAGAGAAGAGGAATACAAAGAAGCTGAGGCACAGAGAGAAAAAAGGATCTCTAAGAATGAAAGAATATTGAGAGAACTGTGTGAACAATTCAAAAGGAACAATATTCACATTATAGAGGCACCAGAAGAAGAAGAGAGATAAAAGGGGATAGAAAGGGTCTTTGAGGAGATAATTGCTGAAAACTTCACAAATCTGGGGAAGGAGATAGTCTCTCAGGCCATGGAGATGCACAGATCTCCCAACACAAGGGACCCAAGGAAGACAACACCAAGACATATAGTAATTAAAATGGCAAAGATCAAGGATAACGACAGACTATTAAAAGCAGCCAGAGAGAGAAATAAGATCACATACAAAGGAAAGCTCATCAGGTTATCATCAGACTTCTCAGCAGAAACCTTACAGGCCAGAAGGGAGTGGCATGATGAATTTAATGCAATGAAGCAGAAGGGGCTGAACCAACATTACTTTATCTGGAAAGATTATTATTTAAATTTGAAGGAGGGATTAACAATTTCCAGAGAAGCAAAAGCTGAGAGAATTTACCTCCCACAAACCATCTGTACAGTGTATTTTTCAGGGACTGCTATAGATGGAAGTATTCCTAAGGTTTAATAGCTGTCACCAGAGGTAATAAAACCATCATAAAGAAAGTAGAACAGCTAATTATTAAGCAAATGCAAAATTAAATTAACAATTCCCAAAGTCAATCAAGGGATAGACAAAGAGTTCAGAAAATGATACCTATTATATAAAGAATGGAGGAGGAAGAAAAGGAGGAGAAAAAAAAAGAACCTTTACATTGTGTTTGTAATAGCATATTAAGTGAGTTAAGTTAGACTCTTAGTAAGGAAGTTAACCTTGAACCTTTGGCAACCATGAATCTAAAGCCTGCAATGGCAATAGATACATACCTATCGATAATCACCCTAAATGTAAATGGTCTGAATGCACCAATCAAAAGATGTAGAGTCACTGAATGGATAAAAAAGCAAGACCCATCCATATGCTGTCTAAAAGAAACTCACTTTAAACCCAAAGACAAACATAGACTAAAAGTGAAGGGATGGAAAAAGATATTTCATGCAACTAATAGGGAGAAAAAAGCAGGAGTTGCAGTACTTGTATCAGACAAAATAGACTTCAAAGCAAAGACAGTCACAAGAGACAAAGAAGGACATTACATAATGATAAAAGGGCCAATCCAACAAGAAGATGTAACCATTATAAATATCTATGCACCCAACATAGGAGCACCTACATATGTGAAACAAATACTAACAGATTTTAAAGGGGAAATAGAAGGCAATGCATTCATTCTAGGAGATTTCAACACACCACTCACTCTAAAGGACAGATCAACCAGACAGAAAACAAGTACGGAGACAGAGGCACTGAACAACACATTAGAACAGATGGACCTAACAGACATCTACAGAACTCTACACCCCAAAGCAGCAAAATACACAATCTTCTCATGTGCACATGGAACATTTTCAAGAATAGATCATATACTAGGCCACAAAAAGAGCCTCGGAAAATTCAAAAAGATTGAAATTGTACCAACCAGCTTCTCAGACCACAAAGGTATGAAACTAGAAATAAATTACACAAAGAAAATGAAAAATCCCACAAACACATTGAGGCTTCACAACATGCTCCTAAACAACCAATGGATCAATGACCAAATAAAAACAGAGACCAAGCAATATATGCAGACAAATGACAACAATAATTCAACACCACAAAATCTGTGGCGTGCAGCAAAGGCCATGCTAAGAGGAAAGTATATTGCAATGCAGGCCTACCTCAGGAAAGAACAATGCCATATGAGCAGTCTAACCTCACAATGAACGAAACTAGGAAAAGAACAATTGAGGCCCAAAGTCAATAGAAGGAGGGACATAAAGATTAGAGCAGAAATAAAGAAAATAAAGAAGAATAAAACAATAGAAAGAATCAATGTAAGCAAGAGCTGGTTCTTTTTTTTTTATAATTTATTTTGGTATCATTAATCTACAATTACATGTGCAATATTAGGGTGATTAAACTGCCCCCTTCATCAGGTCCCACCAACAACCCCATTACAGTCACTGTCCATCAGTGTAGTGAGATGCTATAGAATCACTTGTCTTCTCTGAGTTGTACAGCCCTCCCCGTCCCCCCCCCAACATTACATCTGCTATTCGTAATGCCCCTTTTTCCCCCTTGTCCCTCCCTTCCCACCCATCCTCCCCAGTCCCTTTCCCTTTGGTAACTATTAGTCCGATCTTGGGTACTGTGAGTCTGCTGCTGTTTTGTTCCTTCCGTTTTTTTCTTTGTTCTTATACTCCACGTATGAGTGAAATCATTTGATACCTGTCTTTTTCGGCTTGGCTTATTTCACTGAGCATAATACCCTCTAGCTCCATCCATGTTGTTGCAAATGGTAGGATTTGCTTTCTTCTTATGGCTGAATAATATTCCATTGTGTATATGTACCACCTCTTCTTTATCCATTCATCTACTGATGGACACTTAGGTTGCTTCCATTTCTTGGCTATTGTAAATAGTGCTGTGATAAACATAGGGGTGCATATGTCTTTTTCAAATTGGGCTGCTGTATTCTTATGGTAAATTCCTAAGAGTGGGATTCCTTGGTAAAATGGTATTTCTATTTTGAGTTTTTTGAGGAACCTCCATACTGCTTTCCACAATGGTTGAACTAATTTGCATTCCCACCAGTAGTGTAGGAGGGTTCCCTTTTCTCCACATCCTCGCCAACATTTGTTGTTGTTTGTGTTTTGGATGTTGGCCATCCTCACTGGTGTGAGGTGATATCTCATTGTGGTTTTAATCTGCATTTCTCTGATGATTAGTGATGTGGAGCATCTTTTCATGTGCCTGTTGGCCATCTGAATTTCTTCTTTGGAGAAGGGTCTATTCATGTCCTCTGCCCATTTCTTAATTGGATTATTTGCCTTTTGTTTGTTGAGGTTCATGAGTTCTTTATATATTTTGGATGTCAACCCCTTATCAGATACGTCATTTATGAATATATTCTCCCATACTGTAGGATGTCTTTTTGTTCTACTGATGGTGAAGAGTGGGTTCTTTGGGAAAATAAACAAAATAGATAAACCCCTACCCAGACTTATCAAGAGAAAAAAGAGAGTCTACTCACATAAATAGAATCAGAAATGAGAAAGGAAAAATCACTATGGACACCACAGAAATACAAAGAATTATTACCGAATACTATGAAAAATTATATCCTAACAAACTGGATAACCTAGAAGAAATGGACAACTTTCTAGAAAAATACAACCTTCCAAGGCTGACCCAGAAAGAAACAGAAAATCTCAACAGACCAATTATCAGCAACAAAATTGAACTGGTAATCAAAAACCTAAGAACAAAATCCCTGTACCAGATGGCTTCAGTGATGAGTTTTATAAAACATTTAGTGAAGACCTAATACCCATCCTCCTTAAAGTTTTCCAAAGAGTAGAAGAAGAGGGAATACTTCCAAACTCATTCCATGAAGCCAGCATCACTCTAATACCAAAACCAGGTAAAGATACCACAAAAAAAGAAAATTACAGACCAATATCCCGGAAGAATATAGATGCAAAAATACTCAACAAAATATTAGCAAAACGAATTCAAAAATACATCAAAAGTATCATCCATCATGGTCGAGTAGGATTTATTCCAGGGATGCAAGGATGGTACAACATTTGAAAATCCATCAACATCATCCACCACATCAACAAAAAGAAGGACAAATACCACATGATCATCTCCATAGATGCTGAAAAAGCATTTGACAAAATTCAACATCCATTCATGATAAAAACTCTCAACAAAATGGGTGTAGAGGGCAAATACCTCAAAATAATAAAGGTCATATATGACAAACCCACAGCCAACATTATACTTAACAATGAGAAGCTGAAAGCTTTTCCTTTAAGATCAGGAACAAGACAAGGATGCCCACTCTCCCCACTTCTATTCAACATAATACTGGAGGTTCTAGCCACGGCAATAAGACAACACAAAGAAATAAAAGGCATCCAGATTGGCAAGGAAGAAGTTAAACTGTCCCGGTTTGCAGATGACATGATATTGTACATAAAAAACCCTAAAAAAATCCACTCAAAAACTACTAGATCTAATATCTGAATTCAGCAAAGTTGCAGGAGACAAAATTAATACACAGAAATGTGTGGCATTCCTATACACTAACAATGATCTAGCAGAGAGAGAAATCAGGAAAACAATTACATTCACAGTTGCATCAAAAAGAATAAAATACCTAGGAATAAATCTAACCAAGACACTCATGAGAGAAATTAAAGAAGATTCCAATAAATGGAAACACATCCCATGCTCATGGATAGGAAGAATTACTATGGTCAAAATAGCCAGCCTGCCTAAAGCAATGTACAGATTCAATGCAATCCCTATCAAAATACCAACAGCATTCTTCAATGAACTAGAGCAAATCATTCTAAAATTCATATGGAACCACAAAAGACCCTGAATAGCCAAAGCAATCCTGAGAAGGAAGAATAAAGCTGGGCGGATCATGTTCCCCAACTTCAAGCTCTACTACAAAGCCACAGTAATCAAGACAATTTGGTACTGGCACAAGAACAGACCCATAGACCAATGGAACAGACTAGAGAGTCCTGATATAAACCCAACCATATATGATCAATTAATATATGATAAAGGAGCCAAGGACATACAATGGGGAAATGACAATCTCTTCAACAACTGGTGTTGGCAAACTGGACAACTACATGCAAGAGAATGAAACTGGATTATTATCTAACCCCATACACAAAAGTAAACTCGAAATGGATCAAAGACCTGAATGTATGACATGAAACCATAAAATTCTTAGAAGACAACATAGGCAAAAATCTCCTGAATATAAGCATGAGCATCTTCTTTGTGAACAAAACTCCTCAAGCAAGGGATGCAAAAGCAAAAATGAACTCATGGGACTACATCAAACTAAAAAGTTTCTGTACAGCAAAGGATACCATCAACAGAACAAAAAGGCATCCTACAGTATGGGAGAATATATTTGTAAATGACATATCTGACAAGGGGTTAACATCCAAAATATATAAAGAACTTACACACCTCAACACTCAAAAAGCAAATAAACTGATTAAAAAATGGGCAGAGGATATGAAGAGACAGTTCTCCAAAGAAGAAATTCACATGGCCAACAGACACATGAAAAAATGCTCTACATCACTAATCATCAGGGAAATGCAAATTAAAACCAGAATGAGATATCACTTCACACCAGTAAGGATGGCCAGCATCCAAAAGACTAAGAACAACAAATGCTGGTGAGGATGCCGAGAAAGGGGAACCCTCCTACACTGCTGGTGGGAATGTAAGCTAGTTCAACCATTGTGGAAAGCAATATGGAGGGTTCCTCAAAAAACTAAAAATACAAATACCATTTGACCCGGGAATTCCACTGCTTGGAATTTACCCAAAGAATACAACTTCTCAGATTCAAAAAGACATATGCACCCCTATGTTTATTGCAGCACTTTTTACAATAGCCAAGATATGGAAGCAACCTAAGTGTCCATCAGTAGATGAATGGATAAAGAAGAGGTGGTACATATACACAATGGAATACTATTCAGCCATAAGAAAGAAACAAATCCTACCATTTGCAACAACATGGATGGAGCTGGAGGATATTGTGCTCAGTGAAATAAGCAAGGCAGAGAAAGACAAGTGCCAAATGATTGCCCTCATTTGTGGAGTATAACAATGAAGCAAAACTGAAGGAACAAAATAGCAACAGACTCAGAGACTCCCAAGAAGGAACTAGTGGTTACCAAAGGGGAGGGGTGGGGAGGTAGGGAGAAAGGGATTGAGGAGTATTATGTTTAGTGCACATGGTGTGGGGGGTCATGAGGAAAACAGTGTAAGACAGAGAAGGCAAATAGTGAGTCTGTGGCATCTTACTACACTGATGGACAGTGACTGAACTGGGGTATGGGTAAGGACTTGATAATATGGGTAAATGTAGTAAACACATTGTTTTTTCAGGTGAAACTTTCATAAGAGTGTATATTAATAATACCTTAATAAAAAAAAATTTTAAGTGTTAGGGGCATAAAAACAGCTGCAACAAGAAAAGGTTATTGCACTGACCAACAGTGAGATGCCATTAACTCAGTCCTCGGCTCCTGAGATCCAAAAGGTCCCTCCACACAACTGTGAGGATTAAAATGTGGGTACTATTCCTGGCATAGGCCTGGCCCATCAGGGGTCCTTAATACATGTTTACTTCCCTCTTCCCTCCACCTCCTTCCACCTCCCGGCCCTGCTAATGAAAAAAAGTGATCGGATAGTTAATTCAGTCTAAGGTACCGAGCACTGATAAGAGCTTCGTCCTTCGCCTCATCAGCAGCAGCTTCCCAGAGAGGGCAATACTTAAGAAATTAATCTCTGGTAAGTGAAATTCTTGCATTCCAGCAAAAAATCCCATTTCCTTAGCTTGAAGTTCCATAACAAAAGGGCCAGCAGTGTGCAGTCCACGCAAGAGTGATTCCAAGAGGGCTCAGATCTGCCCATCCTCCCGTAGCTCTTAAGGTGGCATTCTGGGTTTGTTTCTACCTTCCTTACTCTGAATAGAACATAACAACACTAAAAAGCATGCCACCTGCTAGCTCATCCCAGAAATCAGGGAACTCCCGTTTGCAGCCTGACCGTACGTGAGCATCAAAGTGAAATATTTATGTGCTGAGCCCTTCCACCTCACTGGAAAGATACCCATTTCATGCCGCACCCCAACCACCACCAGAAGCCAACCTCTACCATTTCCCTCTTTGCCAGGATGCCATGTTCCTTCCAAGCAATACGTGAACTTTTAGTTCAAAATCACATTCTGGGTGACTGGCTCACCGTGAACCCTTCAGAGTCTGCCAATGACTAACCCACTAAATTTGAGACCCAGCAATTGACTTGGAGTCAGTGGGGCCTGACAGCTGCTGGGTGGCGAAAGGTGAAAAGAAGCAGAATTCTACATTGGTTTATAATAGATGAATGTTCCTGGTCCATCTCATAGGAGCTGTGGGAGGAAAAAGCAGTCAATCAGCAGTGTTCCTTGCTATAGCTTGGCCGCAACCAGTCAAAGTTAAGGCCAGCTGTAAGCAGAGAGACGGACATTTCACCATCTGCATAAAGCTTAGCCAATCA
>JAQQAC010017683.1:15077025-15271092 GCA_029783875.1 Phataginus tricuspis | reverse complement strand
TCTTAATAATCTTGTGAGGAATATGGGAAATCAGAGGAAAATGTGAGACAATACAACTAAGTAACCATATAACTACTCAGCTTCCATCTCTGTCTGGAGTAACTTGTCCCACTTTTATTGGTAGGCCTAGATTCTACATGTGCCCAAATACCACCGCCTACACAGAATCCTTCTCTGCTGACTTACCTTCCCACTCACTCTTCTGTCTAACCCCTCCAAGGTTGCAACATTGGGTCCCCAGCACCAGCAAGCCGCCTGCCCTCTGGAGCTCAGGGACAGGAGCCAGACCCCCCCTTAACCAACCCCTGGTGTGTTGGAGAGGAAGACAGACGAGAGGAGTCAAAGTGGCTCCTGAAGTCATCTCCACCCTGGAGGGGGCGCTGTGTGAAGTCCTTTCTTCAGCTCCTTGCTTCTTGAACTCAATGTTACCTTGAGCAGATGTACCCGTGCATATAAGGAGCACTGGCAGGTGCAAGAGACAAAAACCACCCAGGAACAGAGGCAAGAAGCTTTGCCTTACACCACCAGACCCAGGCTACATCCCAAGTCACTGAGCCTCCTGGGAGGCAGGCTAGCATTAGGCTCTGCTGCGTTCCGACCACACAGACACATTTGTATTGCTGGGAGTATGTCAGTATTGTGCAGCTCAGAGGTCTAATATCTGTCACAAACCATTCCTGGACTCATTCTTCTCTCCCCTTGTTCTAAGCCTTCTGAGCAAGCAAATGAGGACTTTCAGCCATAAGCGATTGAGTTACCTAACCAAACCGACCAGAAAAGGGTAGAAGCAAACAAAATAAAAGCTAAAATTTGAATTTAGCCAAAGGAATTGCACAGCAGGGAATGGCTTTTCAATCCAAGGAAGTCAAATGTAGATGTTAAGAAAATCAACTTAGGCATTTTTCATGCACCAGGGGCTCCATGTTAGCTAAAAGAGGCTTCAAATCTTGGATGGGCATTGACTTTACAGATGGGGCTTGCTGAGAGAATTCAGGACCACCTAGCATGAATGCATGACACACACCATGGATCTGGCTATCTCCACACTCAGCCACCTTGTCCTTGAATGCCATAAAGAAGCACAGCCCAAACACAACGATTTCATTTTAAAAATCCATTACTTAGGATAACCACTGTGCCAGTTAGCATATTTTGTTTACTACTGTCTTCAGCTCAATGCTGTCATCCCCACCACCCCCCAGCCCTCTCCTCAGTCCAGCCATGGTGACAGCTCCCTCCTAGTCAGCTCCACCACCATTATCTTGAGAGCTCAGTGTAACCAAAGAAAGAGAACCCAGCCAGAGGGTCAACAGGGGAAAGAAAATACAACTGAGAGCAGAAGAGGTTGGTATCATGGGCCACATGTGCATACGTAACCAGCAACACCACTATTGTCCTTTCCATAAGGGACCTGGACTGATTCGGGGTCTGTAGAATATGTGTGTATATATACATATACATATGTGTGTTTTATATATTTGTAATTTTTTACATAGGTATGTATTTTTTAAATGTTTTTATGTATATAGAAATTGTCAGTGTTATTTATGTGAATCCAAGTTTAGTAAGTCAGATGGGACGGAGAGGAATCAGGTTTCCTGGGAGTCAAGGGGTTTCAGCTAGGAAAGTTCAATGCTGGACGCAGAAAAGTTATCAAGAGGGTTGAAAGGGATTGAGGTCACTAGGAAGTCATGCGCTCTCTCTGGTCTGGGAGTCCCTGTCTCTGTCTCTCGCCTGCCTGCTCCTGTCCCCACAGCCCCCGCCCCTACTGCCTTATTGGTCCCAGTCATTGTATGTCTCTTCTTCTACTGTTCCTTTTCCTGCATATACCCTAGCAATGTGTCACCATTTTGCCATTGTTACTGTCTTCATTGTCACTGTTTTCGCAGGTTGCCAGCTGAAAACTTTTTATGTGAAACAAATATTTGTAAGTTATTACATTTTTCCACTGCCTTCTATTGCCATTTCAGAGCTACCATCCAAGAGAGGAAAAAACTTTGGTGTGCGTAGTGAAAACCGCAGATGGAAGCTACTATGTCCTTGAAAGAATATTCTCCCTTTGACTGAGTATGAATTATGAGTATGCGATTCTCCCCCAGGACATCTGTACGAAAAGTTAGTCAAACAGGCAATCAATTAGAGAGCACACTCCTGTTAAAAGTATATTTATTATTTATTAACCAGCTTTCTTGATAGATTGGCTTCCTTTATATTGGTTTTCCTCAATGATCCAATGTAGATTGACTACTTCATCATTCATACTTGTAATCATTTTTACAGAGGCTCGATGAAAACCGCCTCTAAGCCCACTGGACAGCGCCTGTTAGAACAGCTCCTTACCACCCGGCCCTTCTTCATCGTTACTGTGCCCTGACTTGTCCCACACTCCTCCACCCCTTCACTCCCCCTGGCTATGAGACGGCCCTCCCAGGACTGATCCCGTCCTCTTTCTCGGCTGTAAGTCACATGTACTCCTTGAATTGTATCTACTTCTGCCCTCTTTCTGCCCCAAGGTTCTGCCTGGCACAGCTTCTCCCACCTGTTTGCCCTGAGGTCCATGCATTTATCTGTTGAATGCTCAGAGCAGAGTGTTAAAATGTGACTCCTTAAGATCATATGTTAGCACCTGCTAGTAGCTAGTAGTTAATGAACTTTTTGGTTCTAGCCTTTCTAAGCAAGGATACCCAGTCCACCTGTTTGTGTTTTGGGCTTTTTTTTTTTAGCCCAACACCATAGGCACACTGTAGGTCCGACCATCTGCAAGGTGCATTCCTGCCCTGCATTATCAATGTGCAAATGCAACACGTCCCGACAATGTGGCCCTGAAATCTAACCTCCTTGAAACTCAGGCAGAAGCACCTGCTGAGGCTTCACAGCATCCCAAATCCAAATCTAAAGGGGTGAGAACCTATTCCCAGCCAGGCAACAGCCAAAGCCTGGGAAACCAAGAGAGCAGCAGACTTACCGCTTAAGTTTTACTAAGCAATATTTATCTTTATACCCAATGTACTTTAGTATCACCTATTCTATTTCATTTGTAAAAACTGGCTCTACCCATTAAGTTGATTTTACTATTGGGTTCCATCCCATAGTTTGTAAAAATACTGCTTCCATCAGTCCCAGCTGAAGAATTAAGGCTAGATAATGTCCCCAGTGGACAGGCTGGGAGTCAAATGGGAAAACACTGAAGGCTGGAGCTGAATCTCTGTCTCCTACTGCCTTGCTGGTCAGTAGAGGGCAAATCATTTAGCCTCATAGTGACTCACTTCCTATCTTAAATCAAGATTCTGCCTGCTCCATCCTAATAGAGGGATCTAATGAGATGAAAGATGTGAGAGCACTTTGAAAGTACATTCAGCTATAGGGGGGTTGGTGTAGATCTTTGAGAAGAAAGAAACCTCAGAGTAATCCGCTAGTTCCCAAATACTGTATCTCTACAACTCAGCTTTTTCACTTGTGGATCAGGTAGAGGTGGAAGACAGCCAGAACCTAGCGATTAAAACCAGGAAGAGGAAGACCGACAAAGAGATGGGAGGAAGCCCATCCTGAAATAAGCATCATGTCATTGGCCTGCGATTTACACCCAGCAACCAGGAGCCAGTGGCTCATGTCTCACACTCCCAAAGGTGTCACAAAATGCACACAATTCTATATATATACTATAGTATACACACACACACAATACTATGTATATAGTGCATACTAGTATATACAACATATGTACTGGTACATATCATTACATATACTAGTATACACTATATAATATATAGTATATTATACCTATGCTAATATATAGTGTGTGTGTGTGTCTATATATTCTAATTCTCAGAGGCCTTGTTGACACATTGCCCCATAGCATTATTGGTGCTAAGCTGACGATTCTCTCCCTCTCATGACTTAGCAGCCCTCAAGAACACTGTCATTTTGTTAGGGAGAGGCTTCCCAGCACATGCAGGAGGGATCCTGGCATCTTCTCCGTATTCTTTGATCTGACCCCCACCACCAACCGAAGACCCCCTCCGACTGCACCCGGTGATCCAGCCACCTGTAAGCCATTAGCCACAGTTCACGTAAGTCTTCTGAGAAGCACTTCCTATACCAAAGACTTTGAGCTGAATTTCCCTTTACCCTGGAGACTTTAGATTCGGATGCCCACAAGGAGCCAGGCACATTCCGCACATGAGGAGGGTTCCCTGTGCAAGAGCATATGTGTCACTGTGGAGGGCCAGGACTGCATCCAGTCAGCATGTGCATACCCACTCCACCTAAAGAGGGCAGCCAATGCCCAGCTCCAGCTGATGGCTGGCCTACATTGCCAGCTTTTCTGATGTTCCAAAAGAAGCAAAAAATCTGGATTTTTACTGAAATTGCCTTATTTTTAAACAGTCCTTAATTTTTTTTAATGAGAAATATGTTTGAAAAAAACAGCAAATTCAGCTTGTGAACATCAATTAATGGCCTCAACTTTTTTCTCAAAAAAGTCAGAATTAAGTAATTTTTTTCTATTACGATATCTCACTAAGAGGCAAAAATTCAAATTAAAAGTCAAGTTAAACTAGTGTTTTTTCTTTAGACTTTCACACCATCTTAGCCCACATCCTCTAAGAAACAGAGCCTGAGGCAGGGATTAAGATGTTTACACTTTATTTGGGGGTTACTATCGCTGGGCTTTAAGGGTGAGGAAAAGGGAAAGGCCTGGAGGAGGAAGGGGAAGCATTATAAAATGTTGCCTCTGTTTCTCTACAAGCCACAGAGAGACACAGCAGGTTACTGGGCAGGTGGATTCACTCCACACATGGAGATGCAGCTGGGCTACAAGGAGAAACTGGCCCTCGGGGAGCACTCCAGGGGAGAAGGGAAGAAGGGGAATTTACTTGCCAATTCCAGGGTGGAGAAAAGGCTAAGGCAAGCCATGCATGTAGGGTACAGGTGGGACCCTGAGAGCGGGTGCAGCCTTCCTGTGGGCCTGCGATGCCTCACTCCCCTCACCCTAGTCCTGGCCCTGGCCAGCTCTTGTCTCCTGTTTTCCATTAGTCAATGTTCATCCCACAGGGTGACCCTCCCCTGACCTTGCAATGCCAGATCCCATAACTACAATGGTGCTTCTGTTAATTCAAGTCCAGATATGTCGGGAAGAACCAGACACTCTAGGTATATGGCTGGGTGGCCCAGCTGCATGGCGGAGGGAAGGGAAGGGCCAAGCACCCTCAGGGCAAGGGACTGGCTGGCTCAAGTGGTACCTGCAGCATGGTCCAGAAGGTGGTTGATGCCGTCAGACAAATGAGGCGATTGAAGGACTCTAAGATGCTACAGATAGGTGTAAGATACATGGACAAAGCCAAAGAATAGCTATATCAAGAACCACTAAGTTATGTGAACATTAAAAAGGAGAAAAACACAAATTCCAATATCAGAAATGAGAGAGGACATCATTACAGAGCCTGCAGACAATAAAGTCAGAGGAATGTCATGCCAATAAACACAGCTTAGATGAGACAGACAAGTTCCTGGAGAAATTACTAAGTCGACATGACCCAAGGCTATAGAACAAATCTGAAACTTGAATTACAAACTGAGGGAAAATCCTACAGTTTATACATCTACACATTTATACTTCCCCACTTTCTCAAAACATTCAAATCAGAACATTAGTAAATTTATAAAACCTCATGATTTAAAATCAAAGAACAAAGTTCTTTAAGCCAGGGTTTTAAAAGAGAAACTCAAATGGAAACTTACCTGCCAGACTTAACATAAATACAGAAAGTTAATAAAACCAGTCAAGGGAGTTGAGTGGGTAAGACAATTCTGGAAGAGAAAAATCTAAGAATACTAGAATGAACCCCACCTGCTCCAGAGAGCTCAATCCAGAAAACCACTGAGACGGAAGCTGGCTGCCCGGTCTTTTACATCAGAGATGCCTACAAGGGTCAGAGGCCAGCTAAGACAACAGGGAGTGGGGATGGTGAGAAGCTGTCAAGCCCCTTGCAACTGCAGGGCTCCATCCGGTTTTGCAACTACAAATGTGGTCATGGACCCCAGATTTTCTGGATAGTTATTTGAAATCCATCAATGTTTAAATGTTGGCTCAAATTAAAATAAAAACTGCCGGGGCCTGCCGGCAGGAGTCAAACAGTTCCTGAGTGGGGGCGTCGGGCTGTATATACAAGACGACAGGAGGGCAAACTGTCTGGTGCAGAATGCAAAGAAGCTTTATTCTGGCATGGCTTATATACACATGAATTGCCTACAGATTAGATTCACACACCCTTCTCAAGGACCTCAATCCAATCACTTAAGTATTGCCCACAGATCAATCCAATCGGACATTAATCCAATACTTAAGTCACATATGCCTGGGGGCATCTGGTCCAGGTGGCCGGCCTTGAGATAAGACCTCCCTGCATTCCTGAGATACTTGTTTCTGGAATTTAGGAAACTTTTCAAGGTTTCTTTCAGAGTCAGGCCCGGTTCAGGCCTTAGATGGAGACTAGGCACAAAACCACAGTCAGTCCTGTCCTGTCCTCTTGCTCCTTCTGTCCCCACCGCTCTCCACAAAAAACAAACAAACAAAATCATGTGGGCCAAACAAAACCAAGGGCCAAGCCAGATACAGCCTAAAATGTACCGGTTTGTGCCCTTTGTGTTCTGCTGTTAGGAGGTGAGCCATGGAGAGACGGGACTAGGAGAAGCACTTGTTTTGTTTCCTAGTTTGAAGAGATAAATGATCAAGTTCAGGAAACTTTCTCTTTCTTTTTCATGATCCTTGCGGTACGGGGACTTCAAAGCAAAGGGAAACAGCCACCGTTGGATATTCGGGATATTCGAGAAAGACTCCATCTTACACCCAGGATCCAGCAGATAAGGAGCTAAATCCTAAGATGTGAAGAGGCTGGGTTTCTTCTCTGCCCTTCAGGCTGCTGCCAGCTCACTGTCCTGCCTGCAGTTTTTGAAGCACAGGGTGATATTGTTTACCGCTGTTTCCATATGGCAGAGCAACATCAGGAAAGCAGGAACACCAAGGTTTCATTTTGCCGAGATAAGATGCTATCCTGTGTCAGAAAACAAGATGAAAAGCAAATGTGCCAAGAGATCCCTGAGAAGAAAGCAGATTAACTTCAGCCTCCGGGCGCAGGCCCTGGGGTGCAGCGCTCCTGCATCTTCGGGAGTTTGCCCATCACAGCCACCTGCTCAAGTTCCAATAAGCCAGCAAAGGTAGCCAGCGCCTTCTCAAGGAGACACTTCAAACGGGCACAGACAACTCCGTGGAGAATGCCTGGCACTAATGAGCCATCTCCTGCCAGCACCTGGCCTCCCAGCGGTCAAAGAAGTTTCCAGCATCAGCCTGAGCACAAGGGCTGCACTGCAAGCCGTGAGCTGAAAGAGGCTCAGGAGGGCAAGGGCAGCAGGCAGTCCCTGCATCCTCTGACGAGTCAGAAGGGAGCGAGCCCTCAGCAACTCCAGGGCCACTGGGGGGAGCCCATCAGAATGCAGATGGATGCTGAGAAAACATCCCCAAAGCCACTCTCCCAGGGCACTTTGCTTAGCTGGACCCAGCTCCCCGTAGACGCAGCCCCAGTCCCCACAGAGCAGCCCGAGTGGTTCAGCTCCCACTTGTCCATGTCCTTCATGTGTCTCCATCAAGGCCACTCAAGCCACAATTTTCAGCAATAATAATCCGTAAGCATGTGGCAGAAGTGTCTCTTTCACACCAGCTCCAACAGAGCGCAGAGGGTTTCCAAGGCATCCTGCTGCTCTCCGGGCCTCCTGGGCCGACTTCACCTCCGCCAGTCCCACGGAGGGGGAGACAGCCTGCGGGGGGACTCTACCAAACGGCAGCCAGCTGCTCCTGCGGGAATGGGGGGCCATGGCTCCAGGGGAAAGGCAGCGGAGAGCCAGGGGCTTCTGCAGGGGGCTCCAGGACTGGGTGACAACCCCAGGTGCTGAGAGGGGAGAGCAAAAGAACCCATACACACACAACCCTGCCCAGTCACCTGGAGGCTGACTGCCCTCTA
The DNA here is from genome assembly GCA_029783875.1 of Phataginus tricuspis. Lineage (NCBI taxonomy): Eukaryota > Metazoa > Chordata > Mammalia > Pholidota > Manidae > Phataginus > Phataginus tricuspis. The sequence continues at coordinate 15,263,077 of JAQQAC010017683.1, read as the reverse complement.
AATTCAGGAGGCTTTATTCCCGGAAAGGTCTTCCCTGGAAAAATATGAGAGACCATCCCAAGAATAAGCCACCTTAACATTCCATGAATGGAAGACCTGAAAGGGGGAACCAGCAGAGAAGTATTTCTACTCATCTAGAGGTCTTCCCACATTCTAAAAGAAGCTTTGCCCGTGTCATAGAGATAAGCATTTATCACGAAAAAACTATCAAAGTCAGGGCAAATAATACCTCATATTTACAGAGTGCCAGGTGCTGTTTTAAGGGCTTTATAAGTATGAACTCTGTATCTCACAGCAATCCTTTGTGGTAGATACCTCCACAGCTCCCAATTTGCTGAGGAAATGAGCAGGGAGAGGTTAAGTGATTTGCTGGTGGTCACACAGCTAACAAATGGCAGAGCTGGGATTTAACCTAAACCATCTGAGCCTCTACGTGCAGCTGCTCTTGTTCTTTGATGCTATAAATAATAATAACACAGACATAAAGAGCATGTTCTCATTAACAAAGTCCTTTCATTCATTCCAAAAAATATTTTCGTTGAGCACGCACCTCATGCAGGTCCCAGAGACGGAGCGGTGAGCTAGTGGTACCCAGGTCCCACCTTCATGGTTCTGCTCCTTGAGCAGCAGAGACAGATCAAGTCAACTCCTCCTAAAATTAAACATATAAGAGCAGCAGTAAGTATTATAAAAGGATCATTTTACAGATGAGGAAACTGGGATTTCAGAGTGAAATAAATATAACAAAATGAACATGCCATTTCCTTTTACTTACTTTTTTCTTATTTTACTTTTATACTTATTTTTGAATAGATACTTCATATCCACATGATTTGACATTGAAAGATACAAAGGGGTAAAAGCAGAGTCTCCTTCCCACCCAACCCAAGCCTTCTACCCTATCCCAGAATCAATCAATGTCGAGTCTTCTGGATCTTGGGTCTCCTAACAGAGAGAGACATACACAAGTAATCAAATACACGTTTTCTTTCTTTACACAAGTTACAGCACACAGCACACACTGTTCTGCCCGTTTTTTCTCTAACATAAATCACAGAGTGCTTCCCCAGTTTCTTATGGCTGCGTGGCATTTTAGTGCATGCAGGGCCCACACCCACACTGGCCAGTCTCCTCCTGATGGTCCTTGTGGATAAAGTGAAGGTTCCTGTGGCCATGATTCTCACCTGGTCCTGGTTGGCTAGCTCACTACACACATGTGGGCAATGTGTCGTTACTGACTCTGTATAAAGAGCTCCGCCTGGTGCTCTGGGCAACACGGTGGCACAGCTGCAAGGCTGCAGGAGAGCAGATATGAGACTAGAGTGGTGGCAGCGCTGAGGACAGAGACTGAGATGGCTGCAGGGCAGAGAGTCCCAGAGGCAGAGACCAGCTTGCTGCGTGCAGACTCGCTCTGAGTGGACGGGATTCTAGTGATTGACCTGTTACTGTGGGAATAAAGTTGGGTATAAACCCTTTCACCCCAAAAACGTTCCACTGTCATTTCTTTGGTCTCACTGAATCCACAGTGAGCTTGTCTGGGACTGAAACCCATTGTCAAGACAGTTCTTTAGGCAATTTCAAGCAGTGCTACTGGGACCCACTAATTATTTGAACCATGTCACAGGCATGTAAGTCTGTCTGCATGGTCACCTCCCAGAGGTAGAAGTCCTGCTTATATGGCCGTGTGCATTTGTAATTTTGATAGATACTAACCACGTTGTCCACCATTGAGATGTCCCCAGCTTACACCTAGAAGTGGATGGGAGTGGCAGTTTCACCAAAGCCTGACAGAGTAAATGCACACTGCCTGGAGAATCAAATAACCGGGAGCCTGCTCCATCCCTCACCAGCTGTGGGCCTTGGGCAGGTGTCTCAACTCTGATCCTCAAGAACCCCCTGGGGAAAGCGGGCTTACTAGTGGTGAGCCTGCCTTGTGTTCCTGCAGTGTATCTAACATGCAGCCTGCTGGAGTCAAGGGAGAGGTATCGGAGCCCTCCACGAAAGCAGTTCACAAGAGATGTCCCCAAGACCACCACCAAAGACAGCCAACTGCACAAAGCCAGACCGGACACCTCAAAGCAGACACCAAGCAAAATGGCTCAGGCTCGGCAGTGAGACAGGCCACCGCACAAGCTGCACGGCCTTGGGCAAGACGCGTGACCTCGGGCAGGCTGCATACTCTCTTCTTCCCTCCTCTGTAAAATGGGCCAGGCAGGGGAGCACATGGAAGCATCCAGCACGCAATGGGGCCTCACACTCCAGTGCTGGTCCCCGGGGCAACCCAGGTCCCAGCAGCCACCCTCCCTGGGCACACCAGTCTCTTCTATGATCACCTGTGGCTCTCTTCTGAGGGTGAGGAGCAGGCTCTGCCCCCCACCAAAGCAGGACGGAAGCTGTGACGGGATCCTCCTGCTCTGCCCCAGGGGGAGGGGCTCTACAGTGTGCCTGGCACAGTCTCCCACGGGTCCTCAGGGAAACGGTGCCCTTCCCTTCTCACCTTGGACTCCCCGCGGACACTTCCTGGGACTGACCCCCACAAATAAACCATTTGCACTCAAGCTCTATTTCAGGGTCCGCTTCTAAGGGAGCCCCACCTAAGACAGTTGGTATCACTGAGCAGAGGCTAGACAGACAAATGAGGAGGGCAGTGGTCAGGCAGAGACCTGGCGAGGAGGCGGCCACCCCCCAGGCCGGATCCTGCGGCTCTCAGGTTCCAGAGCAGCATTTTCTTCCATGTTGGTCATGGACAGTCTGGTCAGACTAAGGTAGAGCCTGCTCAGAGAAAGCCTCTGTGGGACACCGTGCTCCCCTGAGCCACCCACTCTAGAGGGGCAGGACCAGCATTTCTTGACTCTCCTAGGAGAAGCCCACCAAGCTGCTGAAGGTAAGCTTCATGTGGCAGCCAGTCCCCAGGTGTCTTCCAGAAGTTCCTATAAATGGCTTAGGACCCTGTAAGTCCAGAGAATGCCCCAGCTGTGTGTTCTGGCTTCCTCTTCCAGGCCATTGAGGCAGCTGGAGAAATGCAGAGATCCTCAGGCACAGGGCGATCGCCTAGCAGACCAGTTTTAAAGTATCAGTGTAATGTGTTCCTAGCTCACATCCTATCGAGCAGAAGGAATGGGTGAGATCCATGGCGACCCATTTTTGCATTCTAGCTCATGCCTGCAAAATATTTAAAGAAAACCAGATGTCACCGCCAGGGTGTGGTCCCATCCAAGGCAAATGAAGGGATGATACAGAACTTAGAGCACAATCTCAGTGGACCACAGGTGGCTGGAAATGGGTCGGAAGTGTGTAGGACAAACTTTAACATCAAGGCAAAAAAGAAGAGAGAAATGAAAAGACAAGAATATAATAATGATGTGACAGCCCCTGCTCATGCCCTGCCCACACCCTATGGCCAATGCGCTGCTGGTGCCAACTGCCAGTGTCATTTCTTTGCTTGGGGGCTCTGCAGATCAGCGGGCATTTGAGGAATTGACACCTCTCAGCTCTCAACCAACCACTGAGAACTTGGAGTACAAATGCCCCAGCTCCTGAGCCCCTCAGATGGGGTAATCCTCTACTCACCCCGTACCTGCAGGATCCAGCTGCAGCTGTCCATGGTGGGACCTGGCTTCATTAACACCCCTTCACTAACTGCCTGCCCTTCTTTGTCTCATTTCCCCCAGTTCCTTACAGTGTGTCTCAGGATTTGCTTCCAGGGGAGCCCAAACCAAAGCAATTGGGCACCTGCTGTGTTCCAGGCGCTGAGCTAGAGGGTTTATACACATTATGTGCAGATCCGGCGGAGCTTCTGTCAAGAACGGAAAACGAACAACACTGCCCGGGCATGCAGGGAAACGTCAGGCCTTTGCTTCAGAACAAACGTCTGTGATGACACAGGGAAAAGCCATCCAACTCTGAGGTCAAGCCAGGTGAACAGATGGGACTGGCAGACCTTTTCCTGGTCATGCATCCTCCGACAAAAGAAAAACAAGTCCAACGGAGGGAGAGTCAGGTTTCCGGAGCCCATCAAACGCGTGCGCAGTGTCTGGAGGTGTGTGTCCTCGCTGAGTACACACTCCTCAGAGAAACTGTTTTGCCAAAGTGGTTGGGGTTTAGTGGGCCCGGATTTTGCAAATCTTCCCCTTACTCCAGGGTCAGCCTGAATTCACCACCACAGGTTAAGGGAAGGAGAAAAAGTCTCTTCGTTTCTTCCAGGAAAGGCAGAAGTGAACTCTAGTTAAGTTGGGGAGTTGGATCATTAACGTCTGGGTAATGACTCTCTAATCTCTTGCAAGCACAGAGAAGACGCCAGAAGATCATTGCCTCAGCCACAAGCTGTAGTTGCTGCTGTCCTTCTAGGCAGGGGGAAAGCAGGCCATGCTTTGTGGCTCCTTGCAACATAAGCCCCATTCTTTAATGAGGTTTCTTAATTTAGGGCAGAAAAAAAAACTGGGGGGTTATTATTAGACCACAAGTGAAGGCTTGTGTTTCATTTAACTGCCCCACTTAACAAAAGAAACTTTACTTTTGTAAATTAAAAAAATATTTTTAAGTGTTAGAGGCCACCGGATAACCTTGAGTAAAGCCTCAAATGCGATCAGGCTTTGATACCGACCTGAATATAATTTAAATTCAGTAAACTGGGGCAAAGCATCCCAAAGGCTTTGTCCAGTCCTCACAGTTTTGTTCTTCTCACCACCTATGCTTCAGAGAGGTCCTTCTAAAACCCACATCTGAATTGTATCTGTTCTCCCTCCTGTTCGGGGTCTTAGGGTACCAGTGGGGACCGTAGCATCCCCTGCCTGCTCAGAATCCCCACCCAAGTTCCCCCTCCCCAGGGAGGATCCCAACTATGGGCTAAGAAGCTCAAAGAAGACAGCAGAGACTTGCCTTTGCCCTCCAAGGAAACAATAACTGGCCCTATGGGTTCCATATGGTAACTGATGGAGTGTCACCCAAGGTCTTCTCCTGGCTGAGTAACAACACAAATCATCCCCTCAGCAGTAAGTGTGTGGGCATGACAGAGCCCTGCATTAGGACGGCTTTAAAACCCACACTCATAAGATGTGATAAGAAAATTCACCTCCGAGGTTCACGGCCAAAAACATCTGTGCTGTCTTTTTTACGGTTGCTTCTAATATTCCCTGCAGAGCAGTGAGCGGCTGGCCCTGGGGAAAGTAGGGGCTTCAGCACCTTCCTGAATGGAAACGAGGTGGGGTAACCGTGTCTCTGCAGTCAGGGGGCCCTGCCCAGGCTTGGAAACCAAACCCCAGGTTCCGAGGGGTGGCCCATCCAGGAGTCTTCTCAAGATGCCTGGCTACACACAAAATGAGATGGAAGGCATTCAGTTCTTAAAAAAGAAAAAATGGTCAAATTCAGTTCCATCACCACCAAGTTTTGGGGGTTTTCCTTCAGGCATTTTCCTGGAAGCAGTGTGAGTGACCCCTACTAATGAGTGGCTACCCTTACGGGTTCTGTGTTTGAGGTCACCATGGAGACAATGTAGGATGCCCTTGAAGGTTCTTGTGCAGCATTGTCCTTGCCAGTTCTTGACCCCAAAGCTACGCACCACTCCCCACAAGGACACTGACTGCCTCAAGGAGCCTGGATCAGCCCCTGAGCAAGTCCTTATGGGCCCCCCTGTTCCCAGCTGGGAGCCAGGAGCTGCAAGGCAGAAAAAAACGCCTGCTCTCGAGGGCTGTGTGTCAACACGCACACTCATGCTTCTCTCTGCTTTCCCAGTTTCTCCCAGTCATGTATCCCAAACCGCCTCCCCTTTCAGTGTCCTCTGACTCAGTGAAGGGCACAGGTGTTCCTTAATCCCCAACACCAAGTCAGAAGCCTGGGAGTCACATTTGATTCTTCTCTATTCCTTCCCCTACTCAGTCAACCACCATCATTTATCCTGTTGATCCTCTTCAATCTTCAATCTGTCAGGGATGCCACACAGGGTTGTACAGGATGTGCACTGTGCAACTTAAGGTCTATTATTCACACTGTGGTATAAGAGAATGGTGCCGCCAAGAGCTGTGCAGTAGAAAAGGGCACTTTCCACTCCTTCCTACCCTATCATCTTAGCTATGACCTCCATTTCTGCCCTAGAATAGAGTCAGCCTGGTCTGGAGGAGGGCAATATTGGCACCTGACTCAAGTTTTGCCCCCACCCATCCAGTCTCCACAGAGTCCTTATCAAAAAGACATGTCTTTTGATGTCAACTCCCTGCTTCACACTTTCCACTGGCTCCCCACTGTCTTCAAGACAAAATTCAAACCCCCTAGCAAGGTTTACAAGACATAAGAGGCCTAGCACAACCTGGCCCCTTCTTCCTTCTCCAGCTACAACTTATACCTACACAACCACCACAGGAAACCTTATATTCCAGCCACTTGAGGTTCTCAGAACCTCCCCCACCACTGCTCAACATTACAACTTTGCATGTACTGTTTCTCCAGCCTAGACCTAAGCCACCCAGTCCCCCTCCATGCCCCCTCTACCCCCTTGCTTCATGGTGCATCTAATTAAACTCCTATGCATTCCCTTAAGACCCGGCTCACACATCACCTCCACTAGGCTGTACTCCCTGACCAGCCTTGCCTGAGCCTCTCCAATACCGGCTTGAGTTTAGTCTAACTGCTCCCCTACTGGGACTTTAAGGACCAAGGAACAGGTCTAATTCACATGCTCAGTAAATAGTTGTTGCCTGCCAGAAGGGGTCTCCAGGCCGCACTCCTCAGCAGATGGTTGAGGACCCTTCTGCTGCAACTCTCTTCCCCCAGGAAGAATTCCTTTGCAGCATCACCTCCTCAGGTGGCTCCCGGTACCATCTGAAATCACATCAGCCCAGGCCTGGCCTCTGTCCTTCCCTCTGGGCCAGCCCCTCCCTTTACCCCACAGCCCGGCCTCCCCAGCCCAAGCACCCTCAGTGAGCTGGCCTGTTCCCGTGGCTTGTTGAAGGCCCTGTGCAGATACCATCTCTCCCTGTAAGGATTGTTCCTGCACAGTAAACAGAAACCTCCTGGCAGAGAGCCAAAACCAGTCATCCTGCAAAGTTACCACAGCTCCTTGGAAGAAAAAGGGATTCGTGTCCTGCCCCAGCCTCTCTCCCCTTCCAAACTTCCTGACTTCTCAGTGAACTTATGGCACTCTATTTGAGAACACTCCTTGCTCTGTTCAAATTACAAACAGCAAACAACACATTTACTGAAGTTCATGAAGACCCATTTCCCTCAAACATCGCTCCCTGTTTTCAGTAATGCTAAAACTTGGTCTCTTCATGAAGCCCAGGGGCTCCTTTTCCAGGCGTGAGCTGACCTTTCCCGCCCCAGGAGGAGTCTTCCGCAGAGGAGCCGAGCTGGCCAGATGGAAGCTCGAGGGGTCACCCTGCTGACCCAATCAGTCTGTTCCTCACTGAGCCTTCAGCATGGGCCCCTGGCACAGGCGTCAGCGTCCGGGACAACAAGTGTGAGCCAGGAACCTCGGATGGCTCCCAAGGGCCGGGAGGGCTGCTGGTGACACTGCTTTGTCAGCCGAGACTTGGGGATCAGCTCAGCGACCTCCGATGATAGTCTCGGACCCCGGTGCTGAGAGGGCCCCTAGGAGCCCCTCAGTGTATGGCTCAAAGTGGGCTCCTCTTTGCTAAGCTACTCCCCATAGGGGCAGGATGTCAGCAATTTGGGGGAAAGCAGGTGCTGAGGAAGAAGACTGGAAGGCCCTCTGTGGCCACATCAACCTAAGCATCTCTCTGGTCACTGCTTCATGCACTGGGCTTCTGTGTACAGGGTTGTCATTCTGAGCACTTACTGCACACTAGGAACTGAGCTGAGAGCTTTCTATGCCTTGCTGGGTGTATTCCTCCAAACAACCCATGAGCAAGGAATTAATAGGAACCCACCCATTGAGCTCGGGAGTGGCTGTGACTCGCCGACATCACACACGAGTGCCCAGGGACCCTGGGATTCTCCCTGAGGCTGTCACACCCCATCCCACACTCAGCCACCCGGCCACACAGCACAAGCTCCTTTCTGAAGAAACATTCTGTGGCTTAAAAAATTAACAAATGAAAACCAACCTCTCCAGAAATGCAAATCAAACCCACTTCATGCATATGAGGATGGCTATGGCCAAAAACGAAAACAGAAAATCATTAGTATGATGAGGTGCGGAGAATTTGAAACCTTTGTACTTTGCTGGTGAGAATGTAAAATGGAGCAGCCACTGTGGAAAACAGTGTTAATTAAACTTAGCATAGCATTACTATTTGATTTAAAAAGTAAACATAACGTTTCCATTTGAGCCAGTAATTCAATTTCTGGGTATACACCCAAAACACTGAAAGCAGAGACTCAGAGATATTTGTACACCTATGTTCAAAGCAGCATTAGTCACAATAGCTACAAGACGGAAGTGACCCAAGTCAAAGACAACTGAATGGATAAAAAAATTGTGCTCTCTACACACAATGGAATATTATTCAAACTTAAAAAGAGAGGAAATTCTGGCACATGCTACAACATGGGTGAACTGTGAAGACATACTAAGTGAAACAAGCCAGGTACGAAAGGACAAATACTGTATGCTTCCACTTACACGGCATTCCTCGAGCGGTCAGGTTCACAGAGACAGAAAACGGAATGGTGGCTGGCGGGAGCTAGGGGAGGGGGCAGTAGGGAGCTAGTGTTTAGTGGGTACAAAGTTTCAGTTCTGCAAGCTGAGGACTTGGAGACAGCTGGTGGTGACGGTTGCACAACGGCGTGAATGGACTCACTGCCACTAACCTGTAGGCTTAAAAATGGTTAAGATCGTAAACTTTGTATTTTACCATAGTGAAAAAGTGAGAAAAAAAAAGTTAAAATACCAGGTATTATGTTCCTGTTCCTGTTCCTTTTCCCTTTCTTTGTCTGTGGCTACCTGGAAGCGAAGACTTGTTCGCCACCCATGAGAGGTGCCGCTGGGCAGATGTTCACACTGGCACAGCCTGAGCATGCCTCTCTTCCTCCCCCCTCCCTCTACTGCTGGAGGCCAACCTGCCTCTTCCACCGATTTCCAGGGCCTGAGGATGGCGCCCCGGCTGAAAAGTTTGTGGAAAGCTTGTGAAAAGGCTTCGTGGAGACAGATGAGGCTGTGAGGTGGTGCAAAGGTGACCACCGGCTCCCCTCCTCTCAGAAATAGCCTGTGTCCCCCGATAGGCTGCCTCTTTTCACTCAGATCTCTCTGGTGCCTGGAAGCAAATCCATCTCCACTTCAGCTCTCTGGCTCCATCTTGTGTTATGTCTTAAACATCCACAAAGAGTTTTTTGTGTTTTTTTATGTCTACTAACATTTTTAAAGAACTGAATAGTTTTCAAATCTTTATTGCAGAAGAGATTCTATAACAATGTAATGATAATATGACAGCAATGATATTCTAGAAGAAAATCAGCCCTACTGATTGTCCTAGCACAGAGTGGTCAAGGCTTTTTTCCTGAACATCGCTGTAAGCATTTCAAAGATAATCTTAAGTGTATAAATTGATTCTATGCATCTTGCCTTTAGCACTGCCTTTGACAGAGAAACTACCTGTAAAATAAAAAGGAAGTTTTTTTTTGGGGGGGGGGTTAAAGTCTGATCAGAGCCAGAAGAAGAGCAGTGCAAATAAAATACATTATAAACCCTCATCCCTACTTGCTGTCTCAACTCAGCACATTGCAAATGGGCACAATGTAAACAGTTCCAAGTAGAAGTGTCTCGTTAATGTAAAAGCAAATGCTGTCCAGGGACACCCCCATGAAACTAATGACTGAATTTACACCAACCTACTGGTCTATGGAGAGGATTATGTTGCTAAAATGGAAATTGGTATCTCAAAGAGGAGGAAGAGGGGACAAATTACAAGTCACTGTAATGAGCGATCGGTCATTGGTTAATCTAGTAAATCTCACATCAGGATTTTAAGCACCAGCATCTCCAAAGTTTCACCCAGCCTTTTTTATTCTGGTGGAACTGCATCTAAATCTTTCCTACCTGCACACAAAAATGAAGAGATGGAAGTTGCTTCTGGCAAGTTATGCAGAAAAAAAAAGGAAAAGGCTACTTTGGCGTTATAATCGTACCTTACATTATCAACGTCCCTGAGTGCGCTTTAAAATACTTGGTCTTCTCACAGGAGGCTTTAAGCTGAAAGAGGCTTTAAGGGACACTGCAGGACTCAAACATGGGCTTTGTTCTGGAGATCCAGTCCCTTTTTCTACTGACCAACTCCACATGGAGCCCACAGAGCTCAACCAAAACAGAGAAGCAACGAGACGTCAGGAAAGGGGAAGAAGCTGGGGCCTCCCACATCTGTACAGCCAAGCTGTACATCACAAAAGAAACTCATAAAAGCAAATCCCTACAACCTGAAGTAGAAGTCTCAAAAGCAAAACACAATAGTTCCCCAGTGAAGAGAAAAGCAGATGGAGGCCTCATTTTTTTTTTCTTTAAATATGTGCCACGTTTCCTAAAAATGCACATGGGTCATCCCTGCAGCAAAAAACAAATCAGGCCTTGTGGTCAGAGAGCCCTGAGTTTAAAGCCTGCCTGTGACGCTTGCCTGTGTGAATTTGGACAGCTTCAGCAGCAGCTCTGACCCCCAGGATCCTCATCTTGACACCAGGTTAATAATACCTGTCTCAGGGGATTGAAATGAATACAAGTGAAACATCCCTAGGACAGAGCCATGCCCTAGCAGGTGCTCAGAAAATGGTGGGGGGCATGTTGATGGTGGGGATGATGACGATGCCAACAGCCCTACTGTTCCAAGCCTCCTAGACCTCCAACCTCCCAGGCACAAACCCGCCCCCTCCTCTAACTGGCAATCACATTCACTTAATAACAATAGCTCACATCCATTGAGCACTTACTGTGTGCCAAGCACTGTACATTAAATTACTTCACCTAATTCATGGAGCACCCAAGGGCACCAACAGCTAATACCCCACTTCACAGGTGGGGAAACATGTTCAGAGAGGTTGGGAAACGTATTAGTCAGGGTAGGCTAACTGCTATCACAAGCAAAACCTCAGTGGCTTAACATGGTGAAGGCCTACCTCTCCCCCAGGTCCTTGTTAGCACAGGGCCTAGGAGGAAGGACTCACTCTAGCGGTCATTCAGAGACCCAGGCTCCCCCTGCACTGTGACTCCGCCACCTCCTGCACCCAAGGCTGCTGCTGGGTCCCCTGCATTTAGGTAGCAGGGGAGGAGAGGGTGAGAATCCCATGGCTCTTACACCTAAACTAGTTCCCACCCACTAAAACTAGTCTCTTGGCCCCACCTAGATGCAAGGGGCTGGGAAAGTGCCTATTAATGTTCCCAGTTAGAAGAAAAGAACAGAGATGGATATTGCCGAGGAACAATAGTTTCTATCACAATAAGTTTGCCTAACTTCACCCAGGCAGTAAGAATGCAAGCGAGATACACAACCCGGAAGTCTGAGTCCAGACTCTCATATCCTAACCAGTGAACTACACTGTCGTCTGCAGAACTGGGCAGATTTTAAAACAGAGGTTATAGGAACTTCACATTGCCGAAAGAAACAGCCAAGAACCCAAATTCTGAGCTGTGAGAATCAGACTAGAGTCTCCAGAAATTAAGAGAACAGGAAGAGCCTCAGGAGAGAACTATGAGGGGCGTCTGGATCCTTATCTGGGCAAGTTGGAAGAGGTTTGATCCTCTAAACCCAATCTTCCTTCCTCTCCAGAGGGACCTCAGGCCCCTTCTGGCTTCTGGTAAAATCTACTTTCTACCCACATATACTGTGACTCCTGCCCAGAAAGCAATAAACAGCATACACACTGTTTCAGTGAAGGATTGAAGGGGACAATTCACTACCAGCCTCACGCAGAGACATCAAAATTGCTTTCAGGATGCCTCCGCCAGGGCCTCCCTGAAGGGGACGCAGAGACCCCTTGATTATCAGCCATAAATACAGTATCACAGATGAGTTCCCAGGCCTGGCTGTTTGACTGTGACTGCATGAAACCCAAGCATGTAAATCCTGTTAAATATTTTTTTAAGGAAAATACACAGATGTTCAATTACACCATAGGTTAAATAGTTATTTGGGGCTAGCCCAAGTATTTATGAGAAAATACTACATAAATCCTATTGATGCCGGGGTTCTTGTTCACGAAGCCGAAGAATGAGCTTCACAAACACTCAAGGTAGGAGAGCAAGGTACAGGCTTTTATTTAGAGATAAAGTGAAAGGATAGAGCTCCTGGTTCATGCCAGGAGGGGACAAGAGAGCCCGGGGTGGTGCGTTGTCCAGGGAATTTATAGGCAATTGAGGATTTTTGGGAATTGAGGCCTTAGGGTGTAGACTTGTACCACCTGCCCTGCCCTCAAGGTGGGCTGGCGTGTTGTCTGTTTGCTAGGGCTGTTTACAGTGAAGTCACGGGTTATGCTGAGATACCCTTCTTTATTTGTGAAACACTCAAACATTCCAGGTGAAGTTGCTCCTGGCGTTTTGACCTTTAACTGATCTCACTGAAGATGTCTATATTCCTAGTCTGGTATCTTTACCCTAGAGAATTAGGGTGACCTTGAATTTGCATAATCCTGAACACAGAGTTTCGATAGGGACTTTACACTGTTACATTGCTTTGACTGTAAATGTCCTGCCTTGCTCTTTCCGGAGGCCATCACCCTACTCTGTCTAAGCCTATGGCCCCTGTCTCACTATAATCCAATGACATAATGAATATGTATTCTAAAATCGCTCCTTGAGTATCATATGCTTACACTCTAGTACTAGAATTTTTCAACTTTTATTTTTGAAACACCAAAAACACTGTTTTGTCAAGTAAGAGCTTAGCAGTGTCCCAAAATGAAGAAAATATATAAAAATGGAGTGTTGTGGCTGAAAAGGTTGAGGCCAGAGTCCACACTGCTCAGCCTCTTTCCTCCCTCCCTTCAGATTTCCTGGGACCCTCTGGGGTCCCTGGGATTTCATGGGACATGTCATGTTCCAAATTAATCTGCATTTTCCAGAACCAACACTAGAGGGCCAAAGGCTGAGCCTCAGCTGAGCTCTAGATTCATTATTCCACGTCTGCATGGGATGGTAAAAGATTACCGTTGCAAACTACATTTTTGTAGAGCCCATTTTCAGATCATAGAATTTAACTCTTTTGAAAGTATAGGTCTCTGGTAAAGCAAAAGTTGTTGTAGAGCACCCTGGAAAATCAAACTGTTTAATAATACTATAATTCAGTGAGATCAGACTTCTACAAACCTCCCAACTGAAAACACCATAAAAATCTTAGATGAGAAGTCAATAAACATGGGCCTTGATGGGGGACAAAGCATAAATAAGCTTAAAAAAATAAAAAAAACATAATAAAGTAATTATATTACATCTTTAAACATAATGAAACCATCTCATTAAAGCTAAATTAATTTAAAGGTCAACAATGCATAATTTATGTAGGCTCATAAAATGCATTATGTAAATGATGACTAAACCAATATCCCCTTCTTTTTCTTATCTCTGTCCTATTAACTCTATAAATACTAGAACTCCGGTATATTTTATGTGGTAGTAACAAATTTAAAAGATATGTTTTCCTGAGATTATTTCTGATAAAAGTAACCCAAACTCCACAGACACCTAATTCAGTGACATTTTATCAAATTCCACAGTGTCGTGTCCCAAGGATCAGCATTACAAGGGAAGAACCACATACGAAAGACTCTGAATAGGAGTGAAGAGAAATAGCTCTAGGATTAAATATGTCAGTTTCATAATATGGATGGGAACTGCCCTGGACATAAATTTGTCAGTACTAAGGGGCTGAGCCAATATGAGTTCCTATGGAGAAAGCAGCATTTATCTGTTCTGGACCCTGGGAATACAGACATGAAGAAAAAAAAAAAAACCCTCCCTTCATGGACTTACATCCGTGTGAGGGGACGCACGAGTTAATGCAGATGGTTGTGAGCACGATGGAGATATGACAGATCAGGGAAGAAGGAATGAGGTGTAAGAGTAGGCAGGGGCGTAGGGGGTTATAATTTTAAATAGGGTGGAGGAAACTCTTCCAGGAAGAGAACAGAATGGGAAATAGCCCTGAGGCAAGTGCAAAGAACAGGAAGAAGGTCACTTTGGCAATAGTAGAGTGATGAAAATGGAAAATAATAGGACACTAAATTAGAGAAAAGATAGAGTAGGGTTAGGATATACTGGAGCACAATGTAGCTGACTGTAAGGTCTTGGGCTTTCATTCTGAGGGAGATGGGCTGCCAGTGGCGGCTTCTAAGGAAAGAAATAGCATCATCGGACTTAATGTTCTAATGGGATTACTCTGGCTATGAGGATGAGAACAGGCTTTGTAAGGGAGGAAGGGGGCAAGGAAACAAGAAGGCATATTAAAAAAAAAACAGGCAAGACACTAAAGAATAGTGGCTTGTTTACAGCATAGTAAATTATATCAGACTATTCCTCCTGATAATTAAAATTATAAACTCTGGACTTTTATAAAAGAAAGCTGTCTGAAGATGCTGTCGAGTGACCAAAAGCAGACAGAAACAGAAGAGAATTTGACATTTGATAAAGAGGGACTCATACCAGGTGAGCTCCATATGTATATGGCTTCTGCCCTTGGGACACTCCCCCATCTGTCTGGCATGGAAGGTAGACTCAAGCAGAGCCTGGAGTCTTACTGGTCTGTGGAGTCCGAAGACAGAATTCAAGTATGGTTATTGAATGGGGGAATTCACAGAATTCCACAAAATGAAGGAAGCCACAGAGGAAGTAAACTCAAAAATATCTATAGGACTACCTCTCAAATCATTGGCTGACCCCTAAACTGCACATGGGTAGGGCAAGACTACAAACAGACCAAGGGAAAAACAGCTGGAAGGACGAAAGAGCTAAGCTGAGATTTAAGCAATGCTTTTCTTCACAATTGGAAGTATTTTAAGCAACAACCCCTTACTTTGAAAATGTATCATGCCAATGCAGGAAGGGAGAGGAGAGACGACCCTAAACTGAACAGATTTAAGAAACAGAACATCCAAGTACAACGTGTGGACCTTCTGTCAGTCCCAATTTGAACAAACCGAATGTAGACATTTTCCAGGCAAATGAGGAGGAAATTTTAATATGGGCATGCTAGAAGATGATATTAAGAAAGTATTATTGTTTTAGGTATCACAGTAGGCAAAATAATGGCTCCCAAAGATGGTCACATCCTAATCCCAGGAACCTGTGAATGTATTACATGATACGGCAAAAGGGACATTCAGGCTGCAAACAGAATTAAGGTTGCCAGTCAACTGACCCTAAAAAAGGAAGATGATACTGGATTATCTCAGTGAGCACAATGCAACCACAGAGATCCTTAAAAGTGGAAGAGGGAGACAGAAGGAAAGGACTTCAACAGCTGTAGCTGGCTTGGGAGATGGAAGAAGGGGTCACAAACCAAGGGATGGCAGCAGTCTCTACAAGCTGAAAGGCAAGGGAACAGATTCGTTCCTAGATCCTCCAGAAAGAAACATAGCCCTGCCAACACCCTGATTTTAGTCCAATGAGACTTGAGTTTGTAATAGTATGTAAGATAACAAATATGTGTTGTTTTAAGTCACTAAGTTTATGGTCATTTGTTACAGCAGTTAAAAAACTAATACAGGTATGAAAGTAAAAATACTATGTTACATAAGAAAATGTCTTTCTTTTATAAAAAATACATTTGGAAATACTAGGGGTAAAATGACATGAGGTCAGGGATTTGCTTTAACATACTAGAAAGGAAAAGAAAAAACAAAAGTATAAGCATGGTAAAATGTCAATACTTGGATTTAGATGATGAGTATGTGAGGTTCATTAAAAATATTCTCTACTTTTGTAAACAGAATATTTCATCATAAAAATTTTAGAACTGGGTGGCGCAATTGGGTTAAACATTGTTTTTAAGATGAGTGCTTGCCTTCCAAGCATAGGACAACAGTACTGTGTTAAAAACTTCAAAGTTGCTAAAAGAGAGTAGATCTTAACTGTTCCCACTACAGAAAAGAAATGATAATTACATGACACGATAGAGGTGTTAGCTAACCCTATGGTGTTACACCTATTGCAATGTAAATGTATCAAGTTAATCCGGGAACACCTTAAGGTTATACACAATTATATCTTAATAAAAATAACTTAAAAAATAAAAGAGTGCCTGCCTTTCAAAAATGAGTGCTCACCCACCAACAATGTGCCTGTTCTCCTTTACACTTTGCAAGGTCCCGCAGTGCATCTGCTTAGGGCCAGGTCTCACAATGTACACCAGGTTAAAAACATAATGGCCAATTTTGATTGTTTTCTCATGTTGCTACTTTGTTGGTTGTTAAGACTGCTGAAGAACTTCCTTCCCATTAAAAGTTTCATTATTTACTAGGCAATTGCTAAGTTCGAGCAGTTCCTTCGTCCCAGGCATCAGGTGCTATGAAAGAACTCAGTTCATTCTCACATCAACCCTGAGAGTTATCTCCAGACTACAGATGAGGAAACTGAGATACAAAGAGAGGTAACACTTGGCCGTAGTCTCATGAGTGGAAAGTGGTGGATGTGAGCTCAAACCCAGGCCTCTGACCCCAGAATATGCACACTTTAACTTCCAAGTTATTACTTTGCATCAGAAAAAACAAAGATGTTTTAAAAATCTCTTATCGCATACTCTGTAAATTTCCTACTGTCAAAATTAAGAAACTGGTGTTGATATTTTAGCATTTGAACTTGGCTCTTAGTATAAAAAGCCTTAGCCTGATGGTAGAGGCAAAGCATTGTTTAAGATCACGCCTTTCATATTCCTCAGCTCTGTAGGCAAACCTGGGTTTTAGTTCCAAAGTGCTGTCTGGAGGTTACCCAGCTCTGTGTTGAAGGGTTATAAATAGATACATCAAGTGCCAGATACTCAATCCATGGCAGGTCTTATAAACATGAAAATCCCATTTGCAAGGGGTTTTTTCTACCCAATTTAACTGGCTCAGTGAGGTAATCCTGTTGAAAACAAAAACCTGTCTCAAGAGGCCCAGGGGAAGTTGCACATTATTTGCATAGATTTGCATATCAATTCATAGCTGGTGAAATTCCTCATTAAGGGGCTCATTTCTCCAGGCTACTGAATTCTAAAGAGGCAAATACTTTGCACTAATCAATTTAAAGGATTAGAACTAGCCTTTGTCTTCCTGCTACCCACTTCTCTCCTCTAAAAAAACAACAGGAAGGCTTCATCCCAAACCCAGTTTTCACGTGGAAATTCTAATGGAGCTGAGGGAGGGAGGTGAAACTGGATGTATATTTGGGGGAGACTGAAATAAGAACACACTTCAAGCCAGGAGCCCACCCAGGTCCTAAATTGGCATCCCTCTCTGGAACCAATAACTGCACAGGAAAGCTCAGACCAAGAGCAGGTGCCACTGGACTCCACACCATCTCTCCTCTCCTGCACTCTCCTCATTTCTCTACCTAATTCCTCTCTGCCCATATGCATATTTCCTTTAATTCCCTCCCTCCTTCTTTCCCCTCACCCTCTTTCCCGAATCTCCAGTGCCTCCTCCTGTAAAACAGAGATAACAATAGCCCGACCTCAAGGATTAAGTAAGAGAGGCCTGGGACCTTTTCTCCTAAAATTTTATCAGAAGGTAGTATATGTGACTAATTTAGGACACATATTTGGATTCTTTTGGGCTCATGTCTTATTTGGCTTTAATATATATACATATATATATGTATATATTCAGAGAAATTTTTGATTCTGCAATTATTTATGAATAAAAAGAAATGTTAAATATGTAATAGACAACACTTTCAGGAAAATAGCTAATGCTAATCGTGAATATTAAAATCCAAATGGCTGGGATTACATTGAATCTGTAAACCAAATCATAAATAATTGGCATCTTAGCAATATTGCCTAGCACTATACTTGGCACGCACAGAATAAGCAAGAAATATTAGCTGTTGGTCGGGAATATTTTAGGCTGCACAACAAACTACCCCATGACTTAGTGGTGGCCTAAATAATCCCTTTGCTTGCTCAGGATTCTGAGAGGGAATCGGAGAGAGCTCAGCTGCGTGGTTTTTCTGCTCCCCACGGGATCAGCTGGAGTTGCTCACTGAGCTGCATTCAGCTGGTGGCTGAGCAGGAGTGGAATTTTCAAGACTTCTCTCTTTTCTGGTGGCTCTGTGCTTTTCCATGTAGCCTTTCTCTTCTCACAGGGCTAACTTGAGCTTCCTCACAGCATGGTGGTCTCCAGGGCATCAGACTTCTTACAGTCTGATTTTAAAGGAAGCAGTTTGAACGATGTTTCAAAAGGAAGCATTCTGAAGAGGAAGTGTCAGAACACCAGTCTCTTAAGGCCTAGTCTCAGAAGTTACAGTCACTTCCATGGCATTCAGTTGGTCAAAATGAGTCGCAGGATAAGCACAGATTCAAAGGGAGGGAAACCAGTCTTCACTTCTTGGTGGAAGAGAGACAAAGACCTAGCAGCCATATTTAACCCAGTGCACTGTTGTTTGGCAATCTTGTCCCCTTTTGTTCTCCGATTATGTGGGTATCTTCTAAACATTTATCTATAGCTGTGGGTAAAATTGTAATATTTCCAGAATATCTTGCCTGGCTTTAGTCCTCAGGGGTGAAGAGAAGTATGGCTTTAGTGCACTTGCATATCAACAAGTGTTCCTCAGGGGTGGAAAAAGTTCATCTCCATATCAATGGGTAATTATGGGGGCAACCCAGGGCTTATCGGAACCTAGGAGGCTGGGGAGGGTTGGCTGGCTTCTGCGGGAGCAGGAGAGAGAAATGTTCCCAGACTGCAGTTTGTAAGCAATAAACAGGTTTTAAACTTTATTTGTCCCTTTGACTGATTTTGGTTTTAGAGGTATTTTGCCCCAGGACTTCCTCTCCCTGGAGTTACAATGGCCTTGAGAGTCCTCCTAAGCCTGAAGTCACAGCTCTTTCCTAAACACTGTTCTGAACATGTCATCATCTCTATTCAAGCCTTTAAGGTTTTCATTGCCTACAGAAGAGAATTCAAATTCCCTAGCTTGGCATTCTAGACCTTTCACAAATTGCCCTGCCCTAACCTCTGGCTGCAAGGCTCACACACACATATGCACACATACTTCCTTGCACAGACACTCTTAAACAAGTGAGCACACACATACGCACATTCAAACACATATACACTGTTGACTGACATTGGCTTCCCAGAAAGACAACCAGAACAGCTTGTGGCTCAAACAAAGTCATGTTGTCTTACTTAACTATAGCCAGAGACAGAGCTCCACCATGACCAAGCCTAGGCGGGTATCAGAAGGGGAAGCCCAGAGGGAGATACCTATCGGGTTTTGGTGTCTAAGGTCAAGCGGTTTAAGGCAGGTCTTTTAATATGGGGATCTGATTAGGAGTGGGCAAAGTTCACAATGTTGTGGTTGTTAAAAATCAAAATTCAACCAAGTACATTTGATGAGCTAATTGATTAAGCAATCCCTGAATCGGGCAGAATCCCACCCAGCAAGTAGAGAAATGGTTCATGGAGTTGTACAAAATGGAAGGTTTTTATAGACAGGAGGGCGGGGCAAAAAGTCCTCAGCAAAAGAAGAGCTTAGGGACTGTTTCAGGTGAGGTCACCGTCCCTCAGGGGGAGCAGGGGTTTACAGTAGATGGCCTCAGTAGTGGTGAGGAATATCAAGGCTGGTTGGCTTAAAATTCCACTCCTGGGAAAGACTGAAACTGAAATTAGGTTGGACATTAAGCCCCAGATTGGTGACTTGGCTCAACAAAAGTGACCCCATGTTGGGCCTTGGGTTCCTTTTTAACATAGTTTAGGATTGGTGGCCCCAGAGAGGCAAGAGCCGTAGAACAAGTCTTCATTAGCAAACAATTGTTTGGCGAGTGGACTGTTTGCTCAGGTGAGCAACCGGTTGTTCTGGGAACACAGCTATGTGTTCAAATGTACACTCTCTTGTTTGAATGAATTGGTTTTCAGGAATTTCCAAAGCAAATGGTGAAATATTTAATGGTTTACAGTTTTATCTCCCTGAACAAGAATTTTCTGGAAGAAATGATAGTTGTGTTGACACAGGAGGTTTCAGCCTTCAGTCCGGGTAGTTCCACCAGGTGCGTCTCAGTCCTCGACACAGAGCCACACTCACCCACCTCTGCCAGACTCTGCATGGCCCTGTACCGCCCCACACTCGGCACTTCCACATCCTCACCCTCTTCCCTAGTAAAGCTTACTTTCACCCATCATAGATGGAATACCTGCTCATCACTGGAAAGTTTAAAAATAAAAAAGTTTAAAAGAAGTCATAATGTATCCATGGGGGTAGATAGAGGGAGATAGGGGGTTGTATTTATTTACACAGATAGAGCTGCCAATAACAAACTACCACAAACTGGTGGCTTAAAACGAAAGAAATGTTCTCCCTCACAGTTCCAGAGGCTAGAAGTCTGAAATCAAGGTGTTGGCAGGGATGCTTCCCTCAGGAGGCTGTGAGAGAGAATTGGTTCCCAGAGTCTCCTCCAGCTTCTGGTGGCTCCCAGCAGCCTTGAAATTCCTTGGTTGGGGCTGCACAGCTCCAGTCTCTGCCTCAGTGCTCACATGGCCGCCTTTTCTCTGTATGTCTCTGTGTGTCCTGTCCTCTTTTTATAAGGACACCAGTCACTGGATTTATGGTTCACCCTAAATCCAGGATGACCTCACCTTGAGATACTTATATTCATGAAGACCTCATTTCCAATAAGTCACATTCCAAGGTTCCAGGTGGACGTGAATTTTGAGAGGCCACTATTCACCCACCCTTGGGGTGTAAGAGACCTAAATATTCATCTACCTTATTAGGAAGCCAACAGTCAATGTCTAAAGTCATTAGGTCAAGAAATGGTAATTGAACCATGTTATTGTGACCCCTTTAATTTGAAAAATTGAAGGCCTGAACAGGGATTCCCAGGAGAGCAGGGGGAAGTTAGATGGGAAACCGTTTTTTTTTTTTCTTTTCCTTTTTACTAGATCACTGGTTTATTATAAAAGGATACAACTCAGGAACAGCCAGTTAGAAGAGATGCATAAGGCAGGATATGTGGGAAGTGGTGCAGAGCTTCCATGCTCTCTTAGCAGGCTAGACTCCCTGAATCTCCATATGTTCACCAGCCCAGAAGCTCTAACCGCTCCTTTTCATCCTTCTACTGTTGGGTACCTCTTGACTCTAAATTGTTGGATTGCATTTTTTGATAACCCAAAACTAAGAAGAAAATCATCCATATGCTTTTTCTCTCCTGTGCTTATCTTCCTTTATCTAAAAAAAATCTGTTTTCATTTCAAAGAAATCCCTATTATCTAATGATGATTGGAGTTAGCACATTGGTATATATGTCTTCTCTCCAAAATTTTCAAGTTGATCATACTGTACATGCAATAGTGAAACCAGTTTAGTTCCATCTAACTTCATAATATAACATATTTCCATGTTATCTTTGAATCAGAATGAACATTATTATGACTGGCTACCTAAAATAAAATCCCATCTAGTAAAAGGTCCATCGTTGACTTTAAATTAATTCCTGTTTTTTTCACCTTATAAATAACACTGAAATAAATATCTTCGAGCAATTTACTTATTGTATTCAGATTACTTCCTTGAAATAGATAACAGTTTCTGGAAGATTGTATTACAGGGGTGTGAATGTTTTGAAAACTTCGGATATATTTGCCAAGTTACTTTCTGGGGGAGGAGGAAGTTACAATCTGTCCTACAACCAGACCGTTTAGAATGCATGCCCTGTGGATCACGTTTCTCAACCTTCTCTTCTCAGTGAAAGCCAACATAATAGGATATTAATTAGGCTTGTCCTGCTGCTCCAAAATTTTACCTATGTAAGTGGTTCCTGACTTCCAATGGTTCTACTTAAGACTTCATCTTTATGATAGTGTGAAAGTGGTCTGCATTCAGTATTCAACCACACTCAAATTCTGAATTTTGATCTGTTCCCAGGCTATCAATATGCAGTCTGATGACACACTCCCTTCTGAAATCGGGCAGGGCAGCCAGCACAGCTCCCAGTCAGTCATTCAATCACAGGGGTAAACGACTAACACACTTCAACAATTTTGTACCTACACAGCCATTCTGTTTTTCACTTTCGGTACAGTATTCAATAAATTACATGAGATATTCAACACTTTACAATAGGCTTTGTGTTAGACGATTTTGCCAAGGCTAATTTGTTCTGGGCACATATAAATTAGGATGGATTAAGCACTGATATTTGGTAGGGTAGGTATTAAGTGCATTTTCAACTTTGATGATACTTTCAAGTGACAATGGGTATATGAGGACATAACCCCATTGTAAATCAAGGAAGACCTATGTTCCCAAAGCAGAGGACTCTGAGATTACCTATAGGGCTCCTAAAAAGAAGACAAACTGTCCTTTTATGCTCACCTCTGGCCAGCCAATAATAGCAAAAAACTTAAGTTTATTATGGATAGATCTATAAAGGGAGGTGAGCCAGCCTGGTGGAAAGTATTGTGATACATCCCCTTCTTCAACCCAGGAGAATCATCACAGACAGGCAGTGCCTTCAAAGAAGACTGTGTATCTGAGCTAGGAAAGTCCCAGGCCACCTGGTGCATAGGAACAAAAACTTCAAGGGCCAGAGGCCAAACCCATATGCATTTCTTCCTTAGCAATTGATCACTGGTGTTAGTGTACAATGCACCCAGAGAAAGATTACATTTCCCAGCCTCCTCTGCAACTAGATATGCCCCCAGCCAATGTGGTAGAAGTGGAAGTGTCTGGGGTTTCTGGGAAGGCTCTTTAAAGGGAAATGATACAAGGACTCCTATCTTCCTTTGTCCTTGCCCCTCCCTCCTTCCTGCTGCCTGATAACCAGCCAGGAAGTTTGGAGTGTTGGCAGCCATCTTGCACCATCAAGTGAAGTGCTTAAAGATGGCAGAATAAAAATATGGAAGAAGCCCAGATCCTTGATGAGCATGGAACCACCATATGTACAAGGCTTGAACTGCTTACCTTGAACTTCATTTACATGAAAGAAACTGAACTTTTATGTGTTTAAACCACCTTAAGGCATTTGTTTTAACTTTTTGTTTGGGATATTTAGGAAAGTTGCAAAAAATAATGTAATTACTTTTCTGTATTCTCCCACTCAGTTTATCCTAATATTAACTCCTTACATTACTATGCTACATTTGTCAATATTAAGAATTTAACATGGGTACATTACTGTAAGTTTGGATTTTACCAGCTTTTCCACTAATGTTCTTGTTTCATTTCCAGGATGCCACATTGCATCTGGTGGCCATGTCTCCTTAGTCTCCAGCTGCTGAGTTTCTCAGTCTTTCCTCTAGCTTTTCATGACCTTGACCTTTTGAAGAATACTGGGCAGTTATTTCATAGAATATCCCTCCATTTGGCTTTATCTGGTGTTTTCTCATGAGAGACTGGGATTGAAATGTCAGGGAAGAATGTCACAGAGTTGAAGTGCCCTTACTGCATCACATTGGGGTACATGGTGTCACCATGATTTACTACTGATGATGTTGACCTTGGTCATTTGGTTAAGGCAGTGTCAGCCAGGTTTCTTACTGTAAAACTGTCATTTTTCCATACTCATTTGAAAGTGAATCACTAAATCTAGCCCATACTCAAGGGGAGAGAAATTAAGCTCCATCTCCTGGCAAGAGGGGATATTTACATTTACTATTTGGAATTATTCTGTAAGAAAGATTTATCCCTGTGTCCCATTTATTTATTCAATCGTTTGTTTATATCTGTATAGACTCATGGATATTGTCTTCTTTGGGCTATAATTTCATACAAATGTTATGTGTTTTCTTGCTTAAATTGTTCCGGTTTTGGCCACTGGGAGCTCCTTCAGATTGGCTCCTAAGTGCTTTTGACATTCCTCCTTCCATGTTTTGTTTTTAGTTTTGTCTTGCTCTGTTTTGGGTTTTTATCACTTCTTTACTGTCTGTCACTACAATATGCTATAGGTTTACCTTGCATTTTCCCTGCTCCAGTCCCAGAATCAACACTTCTCAAGCCTTTTTATTAGACAATGGTGTTTAGACACTAAAATGTGAGCTTTGAGTATGGCCAAATGGGATGCCACTCTTCCCAACCTCTCAGCAGACAGAGGAAATATATGTACTCTACCACCTTACGCTATCTTACCAGCTTCCGGGGTTTTCATTTCATACTGCCAAACTTCGAGCCTTCTTGGAAGAGTGTACTGCACATCCCCTAGAGTTTAGAGTCTGTCTGCAAACACAGACACTGATGTCTGCTTCCTCTCTAGAGAACTCCGAAAGTAGGGGGGCGGTGGTATGGAGACAGGAAATGGGGGGCTGGTTAGAGTTTCCTCTGATGGCAGAGGAGAAAAAGCAGAAGTGAGGCAGCCTTCTCTCTGAACATTTGGAGTGACAGAGACGGGTGTTTCCCTATGGGCCACTGCATGCTGAGGAAAACAGCAGAGCTTAAGCCATCCTGAATTTTCTCTAAGAAGGCAACCTGCTAGGGAAAAAGGACCCCAGCAGTGAGTCTTTTGCGGCACGTACCACTGGGGCAGGTCTGCCAGATAAAGTACAGGTCTCCCGGGTAAACTGGAATTGCAGATACACAACAATTAAATGCTTAGTATAAATATGTCCCAAGCAAACTGCTTATCTGAAATTCCAATTTGACTGGAGTCTTGTATTTTTATTTGCTAGAGGAGGTGTCATCACATCAAAGAAGTGCAAAGCCCTGAGCACCTGAATCATCTCTGCACCTGCTCCCAGCAAGGCCTGTCGAATAAAGGGCATTATCTGCCAATAAAAAAATGTATACACAGCGCCAAGGTCAATAAACTTGGTACCCCTAGTCATCCTTCAGAAGGCAGCTCAACTGCCACATCCCCTCTGAAGTTTCTTTAACTCTAGCCCAAGCCAAACAAACAGCTCCCCGGCTGTATTCCCCACAAGCCTGTGCCTGTGCTCCTGTGCAGGCCCAAGCGACCTGAAGAAGAGTCAGGTACTGTTAGTGGATCACTGAGCTGGTGGCCCTGCAGCTCTCCAGGCTTCTGTGTGCAGAACTCTCGCCCTGTCCATCTTTGCAGCCTCAGTGTCCGCCATAGGCACAGGTAGAGTCTACAGAGGCTCTACAAACATCCGTTCAATGAGCAAGCGGATAGATGAATGATCACTCCGATTTTAGAGATGGGGAAACCGAGGCCCAGAGAAACTCAATTCGATTCTATTCCCCCCCCTTTTTTTTTCTTTTTTAGTGGGTCTACCCGTGAACAAGGAAAATGAATGATGCTTCCGAAGCTGGAGTGGAAGACCTTCATGTTCAGTGATGTGTAGAGATGTGTGCTGAAAAGGACACTGAACACCACCCTTCCTGGCCTGGGGGGGGGCAGTTTTCCCTCCTCCACCCAGCTGCTGCCTTTTGAGGGGTGGAGAAAGCCTTGGAAAGAAGTCAGAAGTTCCAGGCTCATTCTGACTCTGACCCTGGGCAAATCACTCCACTTCATTTTCTCCTCTGTAACCTGGAAGGGATCGCCTACACTAAGCAATCTCTGCAGTACTTTGAGCTTTTTTCCCCATTCAGCAACCAGCACTTGTTGAGCCCTTCTGTGTGGATCTCTGAGGATACAAAATGATACATGGGCCTTGCCCTTAAGCTCACAGCTACCAAAAAGACAGGGAAATGAAAGTATATGGACCTAAATGTGGCTGGTACCATTATAATGAAAGCAACGGCCACCACTCATTTTGCATTCACACCACATGCCAGCCACAATCCCAAGTCTCACTATCACTTTGTGAGTGGGGGTCATTTTAATCCTCATTTAGGGAAGCTCACTTAGCTAGTAAGCACTAGAGCAGCCACTGCAACTCAAGTTTGTCTGACGCAAAAACTAGAGCTCCTAACCACTGGGCTACACTGCCTCCCAAGAATCAGGCAGTGCAGATGAAGGCACAGGGAGGGTTTCTTAAGGCCTTCCTAACTGACCCAAAATCCAGAACCCTTAAAATAATTTAGATAATACTAGGTATCAGATATAGAATTCATTACGTTCTATATAGAGCATGGCTACAAACACTTTAAATATAATCCTGACAAAAGCCCTATTAGGTTGGTACGATTAACCCCATTTCATAGATGAGGAAAATGAAGCACAGACTGTTGGCAGAGCTGGAATTTGAACCTAGACAGCCTGGCTTCAGGGCCTGTGCGCCTATGCATTATGCTATCCAGTCAAAGTCAAAGATAAATGACAGACTGGAAGAAAAAAAAATATTTTTTTTTAAACTTACATCACAAAAAGCTAGTCTCCCTAATATATTAAGAGCTCTCCCTGAGAAAGAGGACAACAACCTAATAGAAAAATAGACAAAGCATATGGATGGTTCAGTAAAATTAAATGTATACAAGAAAAATACAGATCTTAGCCGTACTGAGA
Organism: Phataginus tricuspis; assembly: GCA_029783875.1. Classification (NCBI taxonomy): domain Eukaryota; kingdom Metazoa; phylum Chordata; class Mammalia; order Pholidota; family Manidae; genus Phataginus; species Phataginus tricuspis. The sequence continues at coordinate 15,236,618 of JAQQAC010017683.1, read as the reverse complement.
TGACATTTTTCATCTACCAGATTGGCAAAATACCAAAAGTTTGAAGGAACACTCTTTGTGCGAATGTGGTGAACAGCATCACACACATTGCTGGGAGGAATACAAATCAGTACAAGATTTACGGATGGCAACTTAAAAGGACAAATTCCTATACCCAGCAATTCTACATCAAGAAATTATCCTACAGGTAAGTCACACATGAAAAACAGCATTAAGGTGAGGCTCACCATTGGGACCTTCTTTGTGACAGCAAAGCCCTGGCAACAACCTTCGTGCCAGTCAACAGGAACCGGTTAAATACAGCGGGCACATGGAATGCTTCGCACTCTAAAAAGACTGAGGAAGCACTTTGTGGATTGATATGAAACGATTTCAAGATCAATCAAGGAAAAAAACAAGGTGCAGAACAGTGTATACGATATGTTTTTCTTTTGTGCATGTGTTCTTCTGTGTAAAAAGAAAAGGAAGGGAATCTTGTGTTAATTTGTATAGACATTAAAAAATACCTTTTGGGCAAGATAGGAAATGGATTGATGGGGGGACAAGGACGGGAAGGACAACTTCCCCATATAACTTTTGCATTTTTTTGAGGCTTGGCCACTTTTTAATTAACAGAGAATTTTTAAAAGAAAAGAAAATGGAAAAAGAAAGGCCTTTTAGAGAAAGGGTCGTTTTAGGACCCTCTGGCTCCAATATGACTACTCAATGGTCCTGTTAAGGAAATAGATTGTTCATGAACCCATCAGGGCTAAAAAGACAAAAGGGGTATCAGGATGCCCGCGGGGGCAACCAGATTCTTTCATTCAGACTCACTCATACAGTTCCGGCTGCCGTCCCCATTTTGCTCCCGAGGCTCGGGCTCGATCAAAGCTAACACTCTAGCGCCAGTGACATGGGGTAACAGGTAACCGTGGGCAACCGGGCTTCTCTCATGGTTGTCTTAGCAACAGTGAGGCTCCTACAGTCGGGTTTTCATTGTGAAGTAATTATCAGGCCTTGTGGTGGGCTCCTCCGCATTTGCAGCTATTTACATCAATGACGATTGTGAATGAGTCTAAATTAGATGCCACTTCAGTTGAACTGTTAAGAGAGGCTGTGAATTGAATCAGATTTGCATATCCTTCCATCAAGACCAGCGCCAGCGAACACTTTGAATTAGACGGATGGTATAATGCAGGGATGGGGTACCCCTTACAGGGCAGCCATGAAAAGCCACTGGATGGCCGAAGACCTGCCACGTTCACCCAAGATGTGCAGCCCCTTCTCCACCTTCTCTCCCTCCCTCTCCCACGAGTAGTAGGAGCAGACCCAGCAGACTCTTGATTTCAAACCAGTATAGAGAACAAAACTTTCTGATTTATCAAAACTTTGTAAAACAAAGATTCCTATGTAATTAGCCCCACCTTACACTGGGGAAACCTCCAATTCCAGCTGCCCAGAGCATCTCCCCTGTAAAGTGGTGGAACTGGGGCTCATAACCATATCTCAGAGTTTCTTCCACTTCTGCTCCCTCACTCAGGCCAGAAAATAAAATTTTCTTTGTTTGGAAGGTGACACTGAGTTTCATGAAGTCCACGTGCCCTAGTGAAAAGTACTAGTGCTTCTGCATCTCTCAGCTAAAGGTCAGTAGGAAGTGGCTTGGTCCTGGCAGCCAAAACCCTAGCATGTTTAGGAAATGCTCCCAGTGATTCATATAGACCCTTAATACCTGATTTGAGGGATAATATTATGCCCACCAACATGCAAATACATTCTCTCCCTGAGCTATATTATTCCAGTATTAAGCAATGTACCCTCTTAGAAGTGAGTCCATTTTGATGGCCTGTCATTGAAATACAGTTACAGGAAGGAAGAGAGGAAAGGAACTCTCCAGTGCTTGGAGAAGCATTGACTGTTCCCCAATCTGTCCACACTCCTGGTCCAAGTAGGTGACTTAGGGCTTCTTTTGAACCTCAGGTGTGTGAGGCAGCTCGAGGTGGAGATGGGTGAGGTGGACAACGGGAATGGAGATATATTCACTGCTGCTGTCCGGTTCGACTGGTTCTGCATGTGTGAGTCTAAGCAACTAGACTAGTGCGGTTCAGAAGGCAGCAGGATAGTGTCAGAAAGCCATAAAAAAGCTCCACATACATTCCATCTCTTATAGTTTCATTTGGGTCAACCAACCCTTCTTGATAGGTTAAAAAAAAAAATGTGGCCTGAAGAAGTTACACTCAGGCAGCCTTCATCCTAAGGACAAAGGTTCTTAACCTGGAACTGATCTATATATCCTTCCAATCACCAGTGAACCGAATAAAAGTATACAAAATGTTCCATAATGAGTGGGTGTGAATCTGCAACCACAAACTCAGGTGTGCAAAAAAAATAGCAATTCTTTACTTTTGTTTAATCAATTTAAGTCTGTATGTAAATCCACTTGGGTTGGCCAGAAATACAGAAATTACTGGGCCTCCTACCATACCATCCCTCCAAACTTTATCCCACCTTCCTACTGCATTTTTTCAGTAGACCTGGCTCATGAGCTGCAAGCAAGCATTAGCAAGTCCCTTTGGTCATCCATCCACACTGTTTATCACTGAGATGCCTCTTGTTCTAGCTTACATGGTTTTCATATTCTGGAGCTCTACTGTGTTTGTGCCACATCTGGGCTGTGGCTTTCCAGCAGGTTGGCAGGAAGTGCACACAGATTCAGCCTCTCTGGGAGTGTATACTCTTTCATCTCTTCTGAGGACTTAGATCCCAGGCACCAGTGGAACCCCTTAGATCCCTGACCTCAGCACTAGGATGTAGAACTGAAATCACAGACAGAAATGGGATGTAGGATGAGAGAACAGGAAGGTAAATCAGGGGTCTTCAAACATTTTTGAAGGGGAGCATCTTCCCTAAAAGAATTTTGCAAATCAATGCCTCTATTCACAAATTTTTTAATTAGCATGCAAATTTTTTCATTCTTCAATAGTTGCAAACTATGTAATTTTCTATACATTAAAATAGTGGCATTTTAAAAATAAAACTGTTATACCACTGTTTTAAACATATCAGTAGAATCTAAATATAGTGGGTTGATACCCATCATTGGCCTTTTAAGAAATACATGAGCACCCTCCCCTTAAAAAAAGTAAAAAATGTTGTCAGTGTCCCCCAGCCAAAGATGACCAGGAAAAAGGTGAGTTTATAAACTCATTGCAACATGGGAGAACACTTACCATGGGGAACAGTAGGACATCTCACAGCCAGGGTATTAGAAAGGACTCATAGGATTTGGGCTTATATTAAGTACTTTTAGGCAGAATTCAAAGAAACAGGGCTTTGCTCTGGATTGGATGCTGTCAGGATGCAAGGGTAATTCTATGTTGAATTAAGTAAATCTTAGCAATAGGGAAGGCTAGAGCTTTAATTGGTAGAGAAGCAATCACTTATAGTTGTTGGAGAACAGAATTGGTTTTCTATTGCTTCATACAAATTTTCACTATTTAGCAATGTAAGTCAACATCATTTGTTATCTCACAGTGTGTGTGAGTCAGGCTGTGGGTGGCCTAAATGGGTCCTCTGCTCAGATCTCACAGGTAGAAATTCAGGGGCCAGCTGGGCTGCATTTTCATCTGGAAGCCAGAGTAGAGAAGGATTCATCTTCAAGCTCCCTCAACTTGGTAGAATTCATGTCTTTGAAGTTTTAGAATTCATGGTAGTGTGTTTCTTCAAGGTCAGCAAAGGACAGTGTCTACCATCAGGAAAAGCCTAGACCTTCTTCTAAAGAACTCCTCTGATTAGATCAGAAATACAGAGGAAAGACCCCTTTGGATGAATTCAAAATCAACTGATTAGGGACCTTAATTACATCTGCAAAATTCCTTCAGCTTTTCCATATAATGTAAAATAATCATGGGCATAATACCCAATCACTTTTAGCAGATTCAATTTGTTCAAGGCAATTCACAGATCCCACCCACTCAAGGGGAGGGGATTACAAAAAGGCAAGGTCTCTAGGGGTTGGAAATGAAGGCCTTCCAGGGGGCATCCACAAAGTAGTATTACTTTGGTTTGCACAGTGACCTTGTATTTGTCTATCCGTAGGCAGGATTATAAAGTGGATTTTCTTTTGGTTTACATCATTGTGGTCACAGTGACCCTACCCGATGTTGGTGTACTATGAGATTGTCATGTTTCCCGGGAGAACACCAAAGCATGGCTGTCAGTGCCAGCCCAGCGTCTAACAACACTGAGACGAGCCTTTGGTGTCAGCCTAGCCCAGATGTCACAGGCTGCCTCTTTTGTCCCTTGAATGATATTTTTCTTCTACTTCCCCCCCAACACCTGCCAGAATTGTATTCTAATGTAACCACTTATATTCTTTAAAGTCTTTAACAGCCCACTCTATCAGACTGTTCAGCAGCAAAAATAATGAATATAAATTGAACATTTTATATATAAGGCTAAGTGTTAAAAAAAATCCCTCCAGCCTAAGTTAGCATTACAATTATGATTAGTACACAACTGATCAAAGCAACATAAAGATATACATTTTGACATGATTTTTAAATATATCAAATAAAATTTTATTAAAATGTATCTACTAATGAAATGGATGGGATTCACTTTATTTCCAATTAATTCAAGCATTCACGGATGAATATTAATAATTACCAGCATCAGAAAGGTTCAGCATCAATTGCATTTCTAATTTTTGTTTGTATAGAAGCAGGCACTGAGAAAAATTGCTCATATAAATAAGTAGCAGGAAATGGAAGGATACTGATTAAAGGAATGTCATTCAAGTCTTTGAACTTCTGAATTATATGTCTGTTGTGACTTTGTTAAATTAACAGTTGTTAAGGAGAGCCCTGAGGTACTTGGATGGTGAGCCTCTGTTTCAACAAATTACCACAAGGTAATTGAAATACAGAAGTGTATTACTCACAGCCCTGGAGGACATACATAGCATGGTTTGAGGGGCCACAGTCGGAGGTGAAGGCGAGGTGCAGGTAGAGCATGGCTATTATCTAGGGAGGGGCTGTTACATAGGGAGGGGCTAGCCCCTGTGGATCCCTTGGCCACATAAATTGGATGCTGATGCAGTAATATTATGGAGTAGCTCAACTCTCAACAATGTGATCTAGCATCAAAATTATTCAATTAAATGAAAACCAATTAAGTTGCAAACGTTTTTGTTACCCAACCATTAGGGTCATTCATTATCTCAAACCTAACAGCAGTGTTTTTGAATCAACACTTTGTTAGTAGCTTAAAGGATGGTATACTCAGGACACTGTGCCAGAGCTAGATTCAGGATGACCAAAAGGTAGGAAAATGGGAATTATGAAAGGAGAAATAGGAAAGGAAACCCTGTGCTTTCATCTCAAAGGAGTTCCTAGGCAGATCAATTTTAGGAAAAAGCACATACTGAAAATTGATTCCCTTAGAACAATCCCCATGCTTTCTAGAGTGTATATGCATGAGGGCTCCAATGTGAAGATACTGATCTAAAACATTCTAAGATCTTTGTATCTGAAGAAAGAAATTGATTAACCTTAAATTTTGTTTAGTACGTATATATCTAGGGTAACCACTAAAAGAATATTCTTATACAGACAAAGAATATGCAAAATATTTGGGGGGAAGAGTGGACCAGACTGAGGAGAAACCCAAAATCATCTATTATCCAAAAGGAAGCAAAAAAAGTAGGTGGCAGTAATAGGGGGAGCAACAGATAAAGCAAGAGAAATACAGTAGAATGAAATCAACTAAATCTGAATAAATCAGTAATTATAATACACTTAAAGGGCAACATTTTCCAATTAAAAGACAATGGAGGGAAAAGGGCTATTACAATTAGCACACATAATGTAGCAAGGGTGGGGGTGGGGTAGGGGGATACGGGGAAGGCTGTATAACACATAGAAGACAAGTAGTGATTCTGTAACATCCTTCTATGCTGATGGACAGTGGCTGCAATGGGGGTATGTGGTGGGGACTTGATAATAGGGGGATCTAGTAACCATAATGTTCATAATGTTGCTCATGTAATTGTATATTAATAATAGCAAAATTTTTTAAAAAGACAATGGAGGGGATGGGGAGATGTGGAAAATAGGTGAAAGGGGAAAATTATTGCAAATAATTTTTTACCTTCATCTTTGATATCTTCATCTGGGTGATGATTACATAGGCAACACAAGCCAAAATTCATCAAGCTGCACACGAAGATTTGTACATTTTATTGTATGTACCTCAACATAAATTTTTTTTAATAAAAAGACAAAAAATTAAAAAGGAAAAAAGACAAGTTTTCAGTGGTATTCTAAAAAGAAAAAGAAAAAGGAAGGGAGGAATGGAGGAAGGAAAGAAAATTTAGTTACACCTGTTATTTTAAAGAGAAGCCATTCCCCAAGAGTAGGGTGGGGGAGAAAGAGAAAGGAAAGAAAGAGGTATACAAGTCAAAAGTCTGAAAATGGAAAATAAAATAAGCAGGCCAGTACTAACTAAAGGAAAGCTGATGCTGCTGTATAACCAGAGGAAACAGAGAGATGATAACATAACTACATAATGATACAAGGTTCTATTCATCAGAAAGGGACAACTTCGCATTCATTTAATATATAAAGCAAAAATTAACACAGCTTCAAGGAGAACTTGATAAATCACCATCAAAGTGGGAGATTCTGACTCTTTTCTCTCAGTAATGGATAGCTCAAGCTCACAAAGAAATAGTATGAATAGTAAGAATCATAGGAATAAAGACAGTACACCAGCTAGTTTGGCCCACCAGACATACATGGAATATTGCACCCAGCAAACTTGGAACGCACATTGTTCTCCAGTGTATAACATTTACAAAAAGCAACCCTATGCTAGGCCCATAACGTTACTCAAAAAAATGTCAAGGGATTGACATCATACAGACCACATGCTTTGACCACAAAGCAGTTAACAATTACACAAAGATAACAAGAAAAAGCCCATGATTGGATATCTAAGATACACTTCCAGATAACTCATGGATTGAAGAAGAAATCATAATAGAAATCTCAAAATATTTAGAAGTGAAACAGTAACAAAGTAACTACATTCTGAGACATGTGGGATATAACAAAAATGTCACTTAGATGGAAGTTTACAGCCTTAAATAGTTCACATTAGAAAATAAGAATGTCACAGAAACAATGAATGTGTTAAGCCCCCCAGCTCATGAAGCTAGGAAGGGGCTACCTCCCACCCATCTTGCCTCCTCGCTTCTCCCTGAATCTCCCCACCCACCTCCTCACCGCGGTCCAGGTACTTACTGTGCCCTTCCTGTGTGCCAGGCACTGCATCCTCCCCCATCATCTTTCCCATCAGTTCTCTGGAAGTGTTTAGATTTCCCACCAGCATATTATTGGAAACACCTGGGGGATGCAATGTCCAAAATAACCCTCTCTGACTGTGCTCATTCATTCAACACTGACAAATACTTGCTGACCAGGAATTATGTACCAAGATGGCCCACAAGCTGGGGATACAGAGATGAATAACACAAGCCCAGTCCCTGCCCCACAGCAGGGGTCCTCACAGTGTGGCCCCAAGGCCAGCACCATCAGCATCAACTGGAAGCTGGTTGAAATATGAAATTCTCACCCCCCCCCCCCCATCTCTCCTACTCAATAAAAAACTCTGGGGCAGGACCCAGCATTCTGCCTTAATAAGCCTTTCAGGTGATGCTGTTGGGCCTGGAGGTGTCTGAGACCCACTGCCCAGAGGAGCTGGAAGTCCAGCAAACAAGCAAGGACGATAAGGGGTTAGGTGAGCTGCCAGGGCAGCCGTGAAAGCCCATGGAGGGACCCTTGACCTCACCTATATTGCCAAGGCAACACCCCCATGAAGAGGTCACACCTCAGCTGGGCTCTGGGGAAAAACAGAGCGAGGAAGAACACTCCAGCATTTGAGACAGAACAGTGCAGAAGCCAGACAAAAGAGAATTACAGTGTGCCCAGAAAAGGAGTCCTTTAGGAAGCTGGGGCAGTTACTGTGAAAGCTGTGGAGTATGAAGAAGTGTGAATAGAGAGTTATGATAGAGATCAGATCCTGAAAACCTTTAGGGCCTGATAGGGAATTTGTTTTGAGAACAGTGAGGAGTAATGGAGCAGTAGGAAGGAGCTACAGAAATGTTAGCCATTGTTAGTGAGATCCCAGGTCATCCCAGCTCCGGTGATTTCCAGCAGGTTTTTTTAGAGACCAGGACCATTATGATTATCTTTTTATAAAACCTGAATATTTAAAACAGAAAAATTTTTGTCACTGATAACTAATGTCCAGGGCATGTCTGCCATGGAGTGAATGAGCCAGCATGATTTCACCATCGTCTGGAAGATGAAGGGATTGATAATCTCACAGCTTTTAATGGGGTGAAACCCAGCTGAACAACAGGAATATAGGCTTGCCTTGCTCAGGCACTTGATACAAATGATGAGACCATGATACATATGATGGCAATTAACTCAAACAGACACTTTAGTAATCATCAAACATTCATTCTACAGGAATCCCTATCCATCCCCCCTGATCTGAAGACACCGGTTCCTTCGGACCCAGATGTAAGCACTTATTCAGACAAGGCTTTCAAATTCATCTTACCCAACACAGGAGCATCAGCATATGTGAAACAAATACTAACAGAAGTGAAGGAGGAAATAGACAGCAATGCAATTATTCTAGGAGACTTTAACACGCCACTCACTCCAAAGGATAGATCAACCAGGCAGAGGATAAATAAAGACACAGAGGCACTGAACAACACACTAGAACAGATGGACCTAACAGATATCTACAGAACTCTGCACCCAAAAGCAGCAGGATACACATTCTTCTCAAGTGCACATGGAACATTTTCCAGAATAGACCACATTCTAGGCCACAAAAAGAACCTCAGTAAATTCAAAAATATTGAAATCTTACCAACCAACTTCTCAGATCACAAAGGTATAAAACTAGAAATAAATTTCAGAAAGAAATCAAAAAGGCTCACAAATACATGGAGACTTAACAACATTCTCCTAATGAATCAATGGGTTAACGACCAAATCAAAACAGAAATCAAAGAATATATGGAGACTAATGACAACAACAACACAAAGCCACAACTTCTGTGGGACACAGCAAAGGCAGTTCTAAGAGGAAAGTACATTGCAATCCAGGCCCATTTAAAGAAGGAAGAACATTCCCAAATGAACAGTCTAAGGACACAATTATTGAAATTGGAAAAAGAAGAACAAATGAGGCCCAAAGTTACCAGAAGGAGAGACATAATAAAGATCAGAGAAGAAATAAATAAAATTGAGAAGAATAAAACAATAGAAAAAATCAATGAAACCAAAAGCTGGTTCTTTGAAAAAATAAACAAAATAGATAAACCCCTAGCCAGACTCATTAAGAGAAAAAGAGAATCTACACACATAAACAGAATCACAAATGAGAAAGGAAAAATAACGACGGACCCCACAGAAATACAAAGAATTATAAGAGAATATTACGAGCATCTATATGCTAACAAGCTGCAAAACCTAGAAGAAATGGACAACTTCTTAGAAAAATACAGCCTTCCAAGACTCACCAAGCAGGAAACAGAAAAACTAAACAGACCAATCACCAGCAACGAAATTGAATCGGTAATCAAAAAACTACCCAAGAACAAAAGCCCTGGACCGGATGGATTCACCTCTGAATTCTACCAGACATATAGAGAAGAAATAACACCCATTCTCCTTAAAGTTTTCCAAAAAATAGAAGAGGAGGGAATACTTCCAAACTCTTTCTATGAAGCCAGCATCACTCTAATACCAAAACCGGGCAAAGACCTCACTAAAAAAGAAAATTACAGACCAATATCCCTGATGAATGTTGATGCAAAAATACTCAACAAAATATTAGCAAACCGAATTCAAAAATATATCAAGAGGATCATACACCATGATCAAGTGGGATTCATCCCAGGGATGCAAGGATGGTACAACATTCGAAAATCCATCAACATCATCCATCACATCAATAAAAAGAAGAACAAAAACCACATGATCATCTCCATAGATGCTGAAAAAGCATTTGACAAAATTCAGCATCCATTTTTGATTAAAACTCTCAACAGAATGGGTATAGATGGCAAGTACCTCAACATCATAAAGGCCATATATGACAAACCCACAGCTAACATCATACTTAACAGCGAGAAGCTGAAAGCTTTTCATCTAAGATCGGGAACAAGACAGGGGTGCCCACTCTCTCCACTGTTATTCAACATAGTACTGGAGGTCCTAGCCACGGCAATCAGACAAAACAAAGACATACAAGGCATCCAGATTGGTAAAGAAGAAGTCAAATTGTCACTATTTGCAGATGATATGATACTGTACATAAAAAACCCTAAAGACTCCACTCCAAAACTACTAGAACTAATATCTGAATTCAGCAAAGTTGCAGGATATAAAATTAACACACAGAAATCTGTTGCTTTCCTATACACTAATGATGAGCTAACAGAAAGAGAAATCAGAAAAACAATTCCATTCACAATTGCACCTAAAAGAATAAAATACCTAGGAATAAACCTAACGAAGGAAGTGAAAGACCTGTACTCTGAAAACTACAAGACACTCCTAGGAGAAATTAAGGAAGACACTAACAAATGGAAATGCATCCCATGCTCTTGGCTAGGAAGAATAAATATTGTCAAAATGGCAATACTACCTAAAGCAATCTACAGATTCAACGCAATCCCTATCAAATTCATCTTAAAGTAGGGTTCCTGGCGGCTTCAGAGGGCTTTGAAAGAGCAGACACTTAGAAGCCTGCATCTGAACAGCCACTGAGAGGAACAGTGTATAAAGTCAAAGCTTTGTCCTTAAATGCATCTGGATAGAGCTTTCCCAGGTCAATCTCTGAGTACGGCATAGATCTGATCACTATACTATTGATAAGATTCAGTTATTAAAAAAATCACTGGAGGTGGTCAGAGAATGAGATCCATGGTTAACCTTTACTGATAGTCAAGTGAATCAACCAACCGACTTTAATTTAGGTCTTTCTCATTGGCTTAATTTAATATTATTTGTAAGCACAGAGCATCCCTCCTTGTATAAGATTTGCAGGAAATCAATCATGTCTCCCTCTGGACAGGCTATTTCCATTCTTTTTGACATTTTTTTTTTAATAGGAAATACATATCACCTGATGTAAAATGCAAAAGATGTAACAAAGCACACAGAGAATCATCTGGTTCTCTCCCCCAGAGGCAGCCTCGGGCAAAGACATAAAGCATGGGTTTTTGGTGTCCTGTTGTTTATACACCAATTGTACAACAGTCCACACAGTTTTCAATACCTTAATGCTCTAGAGCTTGTTCTATAACAGCACGGAAGAGGCCGCATTCTTTATTGAAGCCACACAGGCCTCCACTGTAAGGTCATGCCTGTTTCCCATCACTGACCCCCTGCACATAGACATACGTCCCATCTTTTACTATTTCAAAAATGCTGCAAAGTAAAGCCTTGTACAAAAATCCATTCTCTGCATGAAAGGATAAACAAAATGTGGTACATACATGCAGTGGAATATTATTCAACCTTAAAAGGGGAGCAAATTCTAACACATGCAACATGGACGAACCTTGAGGACATTTGGCTAAGTTAAATAAGTCGCTCAGACAAGGTCAAATCCTGTATATCCCACTCATATGAAGTATCTAGAGCAGTCAAACTTGTAGAGATGGACAGAAGAATGATGGTTGCCATGGTCCAGGGAGAGAGGGAAATAGGGAGTTAGTGTTAAACGAGCAGAGCTTCCGTTTTTCAAGAGGGAAAATGTTCTGTAAATGGATGGTTATGATGGTTACACTGCAACATAAATGTACTTAGTGCCACTGAACTGTACACAAAAAAATGCTTAGATGGTAATTTTTATGTTACGTGTATTTTCTAATTTTTAAAATACATTTCTGCATTCCTATTCATTTACTCATTCATGCATTTATTCAATCATTCTATAAAGCAATGTGTGCCTGAATCACAGAGAGTTATATAAGGACTTATCTTTAGGTTTAAAAAAAGGAATTAAATAGGCAAAGAAATGACACAGGGACATTATAGGCAGAAAATTCAAGATGTGAAAAATCAGAACACTGCACTCAAGAGAAGAAGGTGGACATAAAGACCTTGGGTACCTTGCTAAAGAGGGGATTTATTCTGGAAGAATAAACAGACATTCTGAAAGGTGGGTGCTGCACATCAACACCCAACCTGTGTGCCAGGAGGGCTCTGGCTGCCAAGTGGAGGTTTGGATCAAAGAAGTCAGGCAGGATGCCAGACCAGGAGGAGATAGCTGCCACACTCGGCAAGAAATGATGACAGCCTCCACCAAGGGTCTCAGATGCACACACCCACACAGGCCAGGCAAAGACATTCCCAAAATGCCAGGTAAGCTGATACCGTGGGACCACAGAGACCTCCCGCCGGGCCACAGCAGTGTTTCTTAGTGAGGCTCTCTCCCAAGTGCAACAAGCCAGGCCCAGGTTCATTGACTACTGCCAAGTCAGCTGGATAGGACATGAGCCCCACAGACAGGCTGAAGGGAAATCCCTCTATCCTGCCTTCCTCCAAAAAGGGAACGTAACAGTGAAGCTTGTTTCTGAATCTTGACCCGTCCAGAAAAGACAGAAAGCAGGAAATGACTGCAGTAAATTAGGATATGATGCACTGCTCTTGTAATTCCCAGTGTGGTCTCTGGGCCAGCCACATCAGCATCCCCTGTGAACTGGTTAGAAATGCAGTCTCAGGCCCTCTCCCAGCTGTACTGAATCAGAAACTCTGGGGCTGAGGCTCCAGCAAGCTCTGCCTTAACAGGCACTAGTGATTCTTCTGCAGGTTCAAGTTTGAAACCATCTCTCTGTAACAGAATTCACCACAGCATGTTTCTTAGCCCACCACCCAACTTGCCAAATGAAGTTAACTTTGGCTCCTTTTTAATTTACTCAACATAGAAAATGTTATCCCCACCAAAAATTTTCTTGCATAAACATAAAGCAAAGTACAATTGTTTCATAAATTTTATGTATCTTCTATCTTGTTTCAAAACATATTCGAGGTGACTGGTGTACATATAAATAGTATTTACCTTAGATCTCAAATGCACTGTTTGAAGGCTGTTAAAAATTTTACTCCATAAGAGATCTGAAACTTTGTAGAGACTTGAAGGCCAGAGCTTCCTAGGTGTCTTGCCTATGGGTTTCAGCCCCAGGCAAGTTCACTATGGATTCAGTGAGATGGAGGAATCAATGGAATGTTCTGTGTGGGGAAGTTGGGGTTCCTATGGCCAGGATCCTCACTGAACTGAAACCACCTGATGATGTAACTGGCCTGTTGCTAGGCTACCACTTCCACACCTTTAGGCAATAAGCTATTATTGAGCTATATAGAGAGCTCGGCCCAGTGCTCTGGGCAGAGGCAGAGATGCTAGTGCTCGACCTAAAGCTGGGTAATAAACCCTCTCACCCCAAAGAACGTTTTGCTGTCAATTTCTTTGGTCACATTGAATCCATAGCTAACTTGCCCGGGGCTGAAACCCACTGGCAAGACATCTGGGAAAAAGGGTTTACTACCCGGCTTGTTCTCCCCACATAGGTTGAGCAATAGAATTATGTCTGCATCAACAGCCTTCAAGTCTGTAATCCTCCTTATCTCTGCCTCTGCCCAGAGCACTGGGTAGAGCTCTTTATATAGTGACTCAGTCAATAACAGCTTATTGCCTATGGGTGTGGGGGCAGTAGCCTAGCAGTAGGCCAGTTACATCATCAAGTAGTTTAGGTTCAGGTGAGGATCCTGGCCATAGGAACTTCCATTTTCCCCAAACTAAGCCACAAAGTCAAAAAGCCTAGGAAACATACACCAAGAAAGACCTACTATGAAATCCACAAATATTGCCTATCCAATTGTCCTGCGGCCTTCAAAACAAGAGCACCCACAGGGCCTCATTTGTAGCAGCCTACTGAAATTTGAGGAGCCCCAGAGCACACCCTCTAGTCACAAAATGTTTTCTGCTATTAAAGAGAGCTTTCTTCAGGCCCTCTGCAACCATTATAAGGATTCTAGTTTTCTTTGGGTACATTTCATATAATAAATGTCAGAGGCAAGGAAGCATACAGAAACACACACCTTGTGTCCAGGGGTTGAATCAAGGGTCTCCTCCTTAGCACATGACCTTGGGAAGGCAGCTTACCTTTCCTTTGCGCAAGTCCCAAGTAGGCAGTGTTGAGAAGTGCCTTCTGTATTACTTGAAACAAGGCAAACATTCAGCAAGCATCTGTTACTCAGGTATTGGTTCCCTTCTGTGCCAGGAGTACTGTGGCACATCTCACAAATTTACAGTCATCTTCCCCACAGAAAAGAAATCATTGAAAATGGGCCCAGCAGTGTAATACATCCATCACCACTAGATGGCAATAACGGTGCTAAGTAATTGGTTATTAACATTGGTCATCAGAACTAAACACTAACTTCTGTTACTCAGTTATCTACCCATTTATTCATTCAACACATATGTAGTCAATGCCAGTATGTGCCTAGCACCACAATTAGGATACAGGAACAGCAAAGGAAGATACTGTCCATGGACATTATGGACAAGCTGAGGAAAGGGGCAAAGAATCACAACAACAAAGTGTCACACCTTTTGTGAGTGTGCAAGTGTACCAGCCTGCATCCTGGGGAGTTGAGAAAAAGATGAAGCCATGATCTGAGGAAGAACAGGAGTTGGTAGGTGGGATGGTGTGGCGAAAATGGAAGTTCCTATGGCCAGGATCCTCACCTGAACCTAAAGTACTTGATGATGTAACTGGCCTGCTGCTAGGCTACTGCTTCCACACCCTAGGCGATAAACTATTATTGACTGAGTCACTATATAAAGAGCTCTTCCCAGTGCTCTGGGCAGAGGCAGAGACGAAGGAGGTTTACAGACCTGTAGGCTGTTGGACGGGGACATAATTCTAGTGCTTGACCTATGAGGGGAGAACAAGCCAGTTAATAAACCCTTTTACCCCAAGAACGTTCCATTCCATTGTCATTCCTCGGTCTCACTGAATCCATAGTGAACTTGCCTGGGGCTGAAACCCATTGGCAAGACAGATGGGGAAGGGAGTGCTTGTGTAGAGGGAGGTGCCTGTCAAATGCTCCCAGGTGAGCAGGAGGCCGGCAGGTCACATGCCTGAAGCCCAAAACACAGCAGAACAGGATGGGAGCTGCCGTCCTAGAGGATGAGCTCACGGCCTCAGAAGCCTTGTTCTTTTGGGGAATTTGGGCCTAGATCCAAAGAGCAATAGGAGGTCATTAAAGGGTTTTAAACCCTGGGAGGGGGAGAGAGAGCTGGGTGAGTAGACTGGATTTGCATTTGACAAATTCAGATTTGCAGTTTCACAGGGTTGCTAGGTGTGCTCTGGGGATTAGCCAAAGGCGGAGCGGAGTGGAGGCAGGGAGACCAGTTAGAGAACTCTCCCTGGAGTCTAGGGAGGAAGGAAGTGTCCTGGATCAGGCCAGGGGCAATGGAGATGAAGGGAAAGTTGGGGGAAAGTTCCAGAACCCAATGACTAGGAGGTAGTACAAGGAAGGGGAATGCTGCAGACGGCTCCCACCTGTCTGGTTTAACCCAGACTTCAGGAGGCAAGAGAAACTGACAGGGAGGGGCCAAAGCATAAAAACTGGAACTCACTCTCAGAGACGGGGCTTGGCTCCTTTTAATGGCCCCAGTGCTTCAGGGGCTATTTAAGTAGCCCTGCGTGCTAGCACTCCTGACACCTTATCACACAAACAGCCTTCAGCTTAGACGCTGAGGGAGGAGACTGTTCAGCCAGGCAGGGCAGCTGCTCTGAACTAAGGGTTCTTCACCTTCCAGAGACATCTCCCTTGACTATTCCCATTTCAGCTAATGCACAGTGGACTTTTTTTTTTTTTTGAGGAGTGTGAATAGACACACACAGACCTGGGTTCAAATCCTAGCTCCAGAATATATAAAATAAGAGCCTTGGGCAATTATTGACCACTCTAAACTCTAGTTTCCCTAACTTTAAAGATAGGGTTGCTCTGCAACTCTCAATACAGAAGAATCAGAGAAGAAAGATCAAGAAAATGTGGCAAAGCATCAACTGGTGAATCTAAGCTGATGCTATAGTGGTAATAATTTTGCAGTCTACATCAAATCAACAGGTTATATACCTTAAACTTACACAATGTTATGTCAATTATATCTCCATAAAGATGGGGGGGATAGTGAATCTGGGTGATATGGATGTTTATACTAGTCTTGTAATTTCTCAATAGGTTTGAAATTTTCTAAATAAGTGTTGGGGCGTAGGGCAATAAAACATGTAGCCGGGAGAGTGGATGAGAGTGTAGGTTAAACAACACTGGCTATTAGTGTTAAATTGTTCAAGTTAGGTGATAGAGCAAGGGGATTCATTCCATTATTTTCTACTTCTGTATATTAAAATTTTTCCATAGCAAGTTTTTCTAAAAATACGGTTATCCTCTGGAGTAAAAGACATGCAAAATTCTAGCACAAAGTTCTGTTGATGTTTAGAGGAGTCTTAATTCCTTCCCATTGATTTTCATTTGCCCTTCTGCCCCAGGGGGCCAACGCTGTCCTGCAATGCAGTTTTCTTGTCAGATTTGCTACAAGATGTAAGTGTTGTTTTGGTTTTTTTAATTTCATCCTGAAAGAGCTGAAAATTGCAGATGAATAATTACTAATGAGGAGCTTTGCACAATTCCTTGGACTTAAGCGTCTGACAGCTGAGAGGACTCCCCTCGCGGCAGATATATCAACCCTAACGTGTAGAAAGCCACAGGAATGGATGCTGGGTTGATACATGGAGGGAGACAGGGGTCCCACTTAAGTGCCCATTCCCTGCACTGCTCCTGCCAAATTCCGGGGTTCCTGGGCTCCTTCTCCAGGCTGCTCAAAGTGACCCTGGAGCACCTCAGCTGAGAAGTGTGCCTGCCTGCTTTGGGGCCACAGTCCCCCACTTCCCTCCTATGCCTCATTTCTTGCCCCACCACTCCGGTATCCCTGTGCCAGCCCCCCACCTCACAGGCAGTTCCCAATAGGCCTCAGCCCCTCCCACTGCCATGTTTTTGCCCTTGCTCATGCAATACTCATGCCTGTGAGACAGGGACCATGGGCTTAGACAGAGTAGGGTGAGGGCCTCTGGAAAAAGCAAGGCAGGATATTTACAGTCAAAGCAATGTAACAATGTAAAGTCCCTATCGAAACTCTGTGTTCAGCATTATGCAAAGTCAAGGTCACACTAACTCTCTAGGGTAAAGATACCAGACTAGGAATATAGACATCTTCAGTGAGATCAGTTAAAGATCAAAAGGCCAGGAGCAACTTCGCCTGGAATGTTTGAGTGTTCTGCAAGGGTATCTCAGCATAACCCATGACTTCACTGTAAACAGCCCTAGCAAACAGACAATAACCCAGCCCACCTGGAAGGCAGGGCAGGTGGTACAAGTCCACACCCTAAGCCCTCAATTTCCAAAAAAAATCCTCAACTGCCTATAAATCCCCTAGACAATGCACCACCCTGGCACGAGCCAGGAGCTCTTTCCTCTCACTTTATTTCTAAATAAAAAGCCTGTACCTTGCTCTCCTACCTTGAGTGTTTGTGCATTCTTTGGCTTCATGAACAAGAACCCCAGCATCACCTGGACTGCCCCTCCCAGTATTTTTCTAGCCATCCTGCTTCTCTCCATACTGGATGACACTGGATGACACTGAGCAAGTTGCTTAACCTTCCAAGATTCTCTTTTCTACGGGGATATTAATACCCTCCTCCTAGAACTGTTTCGCAGATCAGGAAAGACAGCATACAGAGATGGCATTTAGCATGAAGAATCAACTCAATAGATATTATTACTTAACACATTTCAGAACTTGACTGAAAATTGTCTTATTCCTGCATCTTCTTCTTGCTAGGTTGTAGCCTGCTTTGCATCTCTAATGTCTATCAGGATACCTGGCACATAGCAGATGGATGGACTTGCAAAGAGCCATGTATCAGAATTACCTGAGGGATTGTTTTCATTTTGTTTTCAAAACATAGATCCCTGGGCTGCAGACCTATTGAGGAAGGGGACTGAGTCGAGGGATGACCCTGGGATCTGCATCAGGACCAACCCTTCATCTCTAACGCAGATAACTGAAGTTTGCTAAATCACAGGTCAAGTGCTATTAAGATGCTTCAAAACAAGTCTCGTCCTACCATCTAGTAGTTTCCTAGGGCTATAGTGACAAATTAGCACAAACAGGGTGGCTTAAAACAACAGAAATTTGTTCTCTCATGGTTCTGGAGGCCAGAAATCCAAAATGAAGGTATTGGCAGGGCCATGCTCTTGCTGAAGGCTCTAAAGGAAAGTCGGCCCCCTGCCCCTTGGCTTCTGGTGTTGCCAGCACTCCCTGGCATTCCAGCTTGTAGACACAGCACTCCAGTCTCTGCCTGTGTAGTCACATATGCCTGCTCTGTATAGTCAAAGCTTCCTCTGTCTCCCCCTTATGATACATGTCAGGAGAATGAGCGCTCACCCCGGCAATCCAACACCACCTCCCCATCTGAAGAGCCTCAACTTAATCACATCAGCAAAGCCCTTTTTTTTTTTCCTTTTCCAAATGAAGTAACTTTCACAGGTTCCAAGTATTAGGATGTCTTTGGGGACCATTATTCAGCATATGACACACCTGTGATTCTAATGCAGCTATGACAACCAGTGGAATGGGCACTTACTATAGGTTTCTTGAATGAATAAACGAATGACTAACAAATGGCTTCCGATACTGTGGAAAATCCCCTTCTAGCTCCTTCACTGAATGACTTTAAGAATAGGCAGAGAGATCTAATATGCCACAACTAAAAGGTCTACAACAAAAAAACAAAACAGAAAACAGTTTTTGGGGCTCATGACTTCCGGAAATACAGTGGGTCCCCGACACCTCCCATAAGAGAGGAGTATGCTCCTCCCTCCTTTTAGTTCCTTTTGTTTACGATGCAGGTTTCTTCTTCCTAGGCTGCCCTGTTTCCCTCTTCCCCCAGAAATGCTTGTGCAATACTAGACTGACTCACCCAGGAAAAACTTGCGACTCACCTCTGATTTACAGTTTGATTTCAGTAAGAGACTTAGGCTGTTGAAATATCTTAACACAGGCCACTGAGTGACTCCTGAGTCCAGGCACACTGGGCAACCCTAGAGCAGGTAGGTGCCTTTTCTGGGCCTTTTTTTCCCAGGAAGACTTCGGCTGTGGGTAACAATCAGTGGTGTGCTGATATTTAACACCAGTTCTCCAAGGGCAAAAGCCTTTGGATTTGTAGTGTTTACCTCTTTCTGGGGTGTCAGTACTCCCATCATGGCCCATTTTAAGCTGCCAACATGACGTCACTTAAAGTACAATTGGAAAGAGGCGGGCACAACCATGTCACCAGCCAACTCCAACATCACCACTGCAGCTCCCTGGGGACCAGGGAAAGACTTCCGCCTTCTCTCCGTAAGAATTTGCAGGCCCAGGAGCTGGAAAATGTAGCTTTTAAAGGATCACCACAGTCAATTTCCTAACTTCAAGGACCAAACACTACTGCTAGGAACAAGTGTTTAAAAATAATCACAGATCTTTACGATCTCTTCCAACAATAAAATTCTAGGCATAAAACAAACACTGACATCTTTCTCCTCTGAACTGTCACCAAGCTTTATTTCTAGACTTTTTTTAAGTTAAGATTTATCTAACATTATGCCAAGCACTGTTCCAACATACTTTGATTCAATTTAACCTCCCAAGAAGTCTGTGAGGCAAGTACTTTAATGATCTCTTTCAACAGATGACCAAACTGAAGCACTCAGGGCTTTAAGTAACATGCCCAAGTCACATAGCCCTGAATTGCTTTTGCAATTTCCAATAAAGAGTAGCAGAATGAATGACCAATCTTCCAACCCAGGAAGCTCTTCACATATTTTAGATGCAGATTCACGAAAAAAATGAAAAGCATTATTTATATCTATTAAATTGTAAATTGAACCTAATAGACCTAAACATATACCAATAATATTCAACGCAATGATCAGTCTTGGGAATAACACCACTTTGCCTTTCCATATTTATCTCTACTGAAAGAGCTCAAACCTCTTTGCAATTATCAATTAATTACACGTCGATATTCCTCAGAGGCTAGGCATTACATTTACGGTCTGTTTTATGGTTACTTTATAGCTGTTAGCAGTACTGAAAATAAGAACAATTTCACGCACCATACGAGGTGTCACCTAGCCACCAGAATCAGACACGGTCATTGTCCAAAGGTTTAAAATAAAAACTAAATTTCTAAGAAATCATTTAGTATTTCATTATTAATGACAGTACCTCAAATTTATAAAGCATTTTACGTTTAGAAGTTTTTCATATGTAGTCACTATAGCACATGGAACCTGCAACGTCAGATTTGTAAACTCATATAATTCTGGTTTCTGGTCTCATTCTATTCTGCGTGTACTTCTTAACTGCTTACTTTTATTTGGAGTAAGTCATGAATTCAAATGGTTGAAGTTCAAACATTACAAAGACTTAAAGAAGAATAAAAGTTCCCAACTCGGCCCCCCTAGCAACCTATCTCCTTCCTTGGAGGTAAAACAATGTAACTGCTTGATATCCTTCCAGGGATATTTTATGTAAGTTACCAGCAAATAGCATATATCTCGTACCATTTTATACAAAAGTTAGCATTCTACACCTGTGGGAAGTGTAGGTGGTTCCCTCTCCTGTGAAAGGACAGTGGGGACGATGACCAGGCAAACACGGAACTGCCTCCTCCTAATGCCTGCCACGCAGTCAGCACTTGAGGACAGCTTCCCTTTTCCTACTCGCGGAAAGGCTTGGAGGGAAGGAGTCTTCAATGGGCCCGAATACCAGGTGCTTGTTAATCCAAGACTGTGTCCCCGCCTCCCCCAGTTTCCAATTGAGGCCTGGCCTGGGCCCAGCGTTTGCCTTTCCAACCCACGTGCAGACGCCTCAGACGCTGCGGGTCGGAGGTTCCCTGGGGAACCTCCAGGCGCAGCAGGAGCCGAGATGTCCGAGGCTCTACGGAGGCCTCCGCCGAGCACGTTATTCCTTGAGCTGGTTTTCTCTTTAATAAATGAAAAACTCCCATCTCAAAAGCTGTTGTGCAGGTTAAATGGGATAATGCACGCGCACGGGCCTTTGTCACGCGAACACTCAAGGAATGAGGAAAGGACGTGGGGCGGCTAGGAGCCCGCACTCGGCACGCGGCGTCCGCAGCCCACGCCGGGGACTGGCGGGGCCAGAGCGCGTCCGGGCCGGGCAGTGCGTTAGGATTCGGTCTGCGGAGGGAGGCAGAAGCCCCACGTGGAGAACGATGTTGTGAAAGGCCAGAAACACCAAGCACCGCGTACCAAAAATCGTTGGACGCAAAGGGACGCGCTTACGGTTTAAGTGGCGTGTAAACACGCAGGTGACCCTCGCTGAACGCAAGAACGCAGGTTCGCGCAGGGGCAGCCCCGCCCCTAGGGCGGTGGCAGGCGCAGACGTGCGGCGCGCCGGGAGGGAAATGGCGGAGGGGCGCACGAGCGGGGCGCGGCCGGAACCCCGCCGCCCGCCGCCAGGGGGCAGCCGCGCGTCTGCGGGCCCCGGCCGGCTGGAACCGGTCTGGCCGGAAGTTGGGGCGGCTCCTCGGATTCCGCCGCGACGGGCCACGTGGCTGGCCGGCAGGGACTGGGAAAAACAACAAGATGGCGGCGGTGGCGGGGGGCGGAGTCCGCCAGGTCCCCTGAGGCCGCGGGGTCCCTTAAAAGGCAGCGTTTGCGTTCCAGGGCGGAACTAGCTGAGCAGTGCGGGGGAACGAGTAACCTTGTGCCTTTGTCCAGCCTTAGAGGTCGCCGGGCCACCGCTTCCTGGGCACCCCGCGGGTCACCGTGTCGTGTTCGCGTGAAGCCGCCGGCCTGCTTCTCAGGGTCTCCTTTTATTTTTGGTCCCTGCGTTCGCTGCTCTCTGTGAACCGGGACAGCAGAAACGCCTTCCTCCGGGCGTTTTCTTCCTTCCTGGTAGAGCGATTAGATAGTCGGCACCAAATGCATTCTCGTCTGTAAACAGTTGTGGTTGCTGTTTCCTGCCTTTGTCAAAAGTTTCAACCTGCCTCCCTTCTGGTGGAGGTTTGGAAAAAAACCTCAATGATCTGAAGATGCTTTAGAGTAGCCTCCCCGCCCTGTCCAAGCGTTGCTGAAATTTGATTTGTACATATGAGCTGCTCTGAGATCCCGACTATGGCCAAGTCCGAAGTTATTTTATTTTAGACACCTAAGACATTTTCTCAGAAAGAAAAATGTAGACGTCGGTGGTTGGGTATTATAAAATGCAGGAAATGAGGAAAGCAAAATCTAGCGTTCGTGGCCTTTCAGTAAAGGCCGGCAGCGTCCCCCCCGTGGGCGCGGAGCTGGAGCCTGGAAGTCGAGCCGTCTCCTTCTGCACGCTCGTGCCGGCTCGATTTTCTTTTTTCACCACCGTTTATTTTACCTGAGTTTGAGATGAAGAGCCAGTCAGGATAAAAATAGTTTACACGCTCTACTTATGATGGTATATTTAGAATAAAGGAGATTTGTTCTCTTAGTGAGGATTCAGATTCATTCTGCCTAATTCGTGAGGTCATGGGTGAGTCCTCTGAAATGATGGGACTGTTTTTTGGTTTTTTGGTTTGGTTTTTTAAATAGTAAAACTTGCCTCCCACAGGTTTGGGAGGTAATTAATAAAAATTTTCTAAATGTAGTAAGGGCTCCGAATGAGGGCACCCACCCCACAGTGACAAAGCTCAGGAAAAACATTTACTTTTTTTAAATGAAGGAGCCCTTACGGTTTTCTCAGTCTGGTAGGGATTTTAACGCTTGCGCTAGGATCAAAACTGTGTTGCTATTAAATGACAAACTAGAAATACATAATGTAATCAGGAGGGGAAAAAATGAGGAAAAACTCAAGGCTTTCAATGCCTAAATGCGGAGAAGAAGGTTTGAGAGTTTCCTGGCAGCCACTCCTTTTTATATCCATGCCTTCCGAGGTTTCACTTCAGACTCCATCATTTTGCAAAAGGCTGGAATGTTTCCAAAGGATCCTTTAAGCTGGAGAGTTGAGGACCCTCTCTCTTCTCAGACTGGAAAAAGAATGCAACTTCCTTCATAGCATTTCCTCAAAAGAAGACTGCCCCATTGTGTCATATTTTGCGGGGATTACTCCTTTTTTGTCTCCTTTGTACACGATTCGGATTGAATCTTGGGCAACTTTTGCCGCAAATGTTCTTTTCCTGAACACCAGATTGAGAGAGCATCCTCAGGTCTTAAGTGTTGTTTTCCTCCATAATTTCATTAGCATGCTCTCCTATAAAAAGGAGAAAATGTACTTTAAATTTTAAAACAAAATACCAACTATAGCAAATTTGATTTTATTTTTAAAGAAAAAGCAAAGTAATGCGAAAAATTTTAAATAACCTATATACTTCAATAATTCAGTGTTGCTTGTCCTTGGCCTAGATTTAAATTTGGGTGTTTTGTTTGTTTGAGGGTGCGATTATGTTGTGTGAACAATCTGGTAATCTTTTTACTTAACTTTTAAAAATATATTGTTTCGTTCAGATTGCTAAAGCAAATTATGTTCAAAGAAAACGTGAAAAGTAAAATACAAAGAGAAAAAAACAGAATGCCACCAAAGAATAACCACTATTAAACAAATTGCCTGTATGTCTGTGTTTGTCTTAAAATAACACTGCACCAAGTTTTGTAATCCACATTTTGTATTTAGTCGTGTGTAATGTACATTTTCTTATGTCAAAAAATCTTCATGACTTTTAGAGCCTGTGTAATTTTCAGACAGGTGAATTAACCACTAACCTTTCTCACTATTGGATACCATATTTGCTTGCCAATTTTTGCTCTTATAAATAATATTGACATCAACACTTCTATACAGAAATCTTTTAACATATTTCTGTAAAACAAGGTGTACAATGAATCTGAACTCTTAAGTTTTGTTGAGACGTATTTGACTCCCCAAATTGTCAATAGTGTTCTATCCTGAGTTGTCTTATTACTGTGCTTCATTCCACCTGCAGTCAAATCCCATTTCTTCTATTTTACCATCAGCCTTATAAATTTTTTAAGTTAAAAATCATATATTCTTGGTGTATTGTTTTTTATATGGATGTGTGTCTAATAAGTATCAGAATGGTACAGCTTAACTTTAAATATTTAAAAGGAGTCCTTTCATTGTCAACCTATTATTGCAAAATCTTTTTAACTACTTCATTTCTATGTATAGACGTGATACAAAAGGAATTAATTGCTGAAATTTTCTTTCTCATGTTCAGCAAGTATATAAACTTCATAGTTCTCCACAATTAACATAAACTTTGATAAGGGGAGTTATTGTGTTCTTTAGGCTAGAGACCTCTAAACAACATATCATTGTTTTATTAGTTAATTTCAATTGTTTTATTGTGGATGTGCTGCTAGACCTTTATCAATAGGAACAGGAAAAACAGCTCTCTATAAAGCCAGGTGACTAAGTTCTAAAGCTTCTCCTCTAGATTAATGTAATGATATTTGGATACTCCCTACCTGGAAACAGTTCCATATAGTCTGTAGATTCCAAAATATATCTTATTTACTACAGTCATTCCTTTGCTCTCTAAAAGGGATTTAGACAATGCAGAGAAGTAAAGAGGAATAAAATAAATGTATAGATAATGGAAAAATATCACTCCACAGCCATTACATGATCATCTTAAAATCACCTCAGATTTTGTGACAGTCTCTCCTGAGGTAATAGTTCTGATTATCCCCTATACTTTAAACAACCCTAGTTTCTCTTTAAATGAAGTCATTCTACTTACTCTAAACCTAGATACATTCCACACAGATAGAGAACACAGTTTGTTAAGAATTTTTGTTCAGAAGGATTGGGGCTTTAAGCTACCATATATGGCAATCATTCTATAATACTCTTCCTTTTGGTGACAGTACCCCAGTGCAGAGGCTTATCTCTGGGACTATAATATTTGAGACCAGCTACTAAATAGTGTGAGTTTACAGATACACAGCAGTAGACGTGAAGGTTTTTTTGGCTATACCAATACCATGCCTCTGTGATTAAAATCTGTTATCAGAAATTCATTCACTCTGATCCTTTCAAAACAGCCCTTGATTTTTTTTTATCATTTAGACTTCATAGCTGATAGCCAAGACAGCAAATGGATGAATATTTTACATTTTCATTCTTTTAAGGGACACTTGATTTTGAAGAACTTTTGCAAGTTATATAACTCTCAGAAATCTTGGAGCTGAAGTTTAAAATATGCTACTGATATAAATGAAGGTGGGAGAAAGAAGAAGAAATGTATTTTTTTAATATTTAAAAAATATTTAATCTTGGAAACATCCAGAGTCCACTGTCAGGTGCAGATAGTGACCGGCAGTGAAAGGCAAAGACGTTGGAAATTTGCCCCTTAACTCAGCCCTGCCAGAAATAAAAGAAGTCATCTGGGTTGTCTCAGAGCTAGAGTCTAAGCCCCAGAGACTTGGCCACTGTACTGGCAAGTACACTGTACTGGCAAGACATGATCCAGCAGGCTCAGGAGGCTCTTTAGGCAGAGGTATTACTATCTTTTGTCTCCCCCAAATCTCCCTCTGTCCCCCATATCAAATAGCCCTAAAACCCTGCTCCTTCTTTTCAGGCCCTGTGGAGCAGTGGTTAAGAATTAGAGCTTAGGAGTCAGAGGAAGCCAGAAGTAGGTGGTAGTTCCATCGTTTACAAACTGTGTAACAGTTAACATTTTAGGCAGATTAACATCTCTGGGCCTCAGTTTTCTTCCCTGTAAATTGGGGATATTTCTTTTTTTGTTGTAGGGTTCAATGATGGACACTACGTAATGTTTAGCACAGTGCCTGGCACAAATAAACTCTAAATAGATGGCTGTGATTATTGATCCTTCTACCTCCTTAACCCATCTTCTAGCTTCCCTCAGTGACTCATTCTCTTTTGGCCAGTTGCCTCCGAATTGGTCTCCAGTACTCCAACCTAGTACCCAGAGCCGCTTGTTCCTTGAATAAATCTTCCCTTTAAACATGCTCTCTCACCTGCCTGGTAGACTCTTACTAAGTCCTCAAAACCCAAACTTTACTATCCTGATAATGAAAGTGTAAACTGATATGACTTCTTTAAAGGGGAATTTTTGTAAAACTATCACAATTTAAATCCAACCTATGGACCCAGGAATTCTATTACTAGTGATGTATCCATAGATATCCTCACACATGGATAAGAAGGGAATGTATACAAAGATATGTTTATAATAGCAAAAGATTGTATAATCTTATATGTCAAAAAGAACCCTAGTATGAAAAATTTTTATCCCTACCATGAAATATTATGAGACTATTAAAAACCAGGGAGCAGGCCTATATGTACTGATTTCCAAAATATATTATTAAATGAAAAAATCAAGATAGCATAAGGCGAGTAGAAGATGCTTTAATTTGCCAAAAAAGAAGAGAGGAGTGACACATTCATATTATATTTATACTAGTGGGCTGAGCTAAGGAGCAAATTTACATTTATGTTATGTTAATATTATCTCTTATTTATATTTAATTTATATGTATTACTTCTGATGAGAAGTCAAGGGTCTGAGTAAGGAAAGATTTCCTCTTCCATGTATACTTTTCTGTTCCATTGGGAACATGTCTAACCATTTGCGTAGTATTGAACAGCACCTTAATTCCAGCATCACTGCATTTGGGAAGGCTTGGCTGGCTTTCTCCCTCCCGTCCTAGCAATTTTATCCCTCCTTCATATTCCTGGAGTGGCCCCAGTGTTTTGAAGGTAATTCATCCCGTTGCAGTGAATATAACTATCTACATGATTGGTTTCCCTGGAAAACCGAGAGTATCTGAAAGGTAGGATTGGTATTGTAATCATTTTTATGTTCCAAGGATCCAGTCCAAGATGCTACACATACACACAGTTTTTTTTTTTTCTGGAGGGAGAGGGAGTGGAGAGGATGAATTGAAAAGGTCTGCTCTCATGGGGATCTCCCTGCCCTGATCCTGATCACGCTGCCCTGATCCTGTTCTGGTTTCTCAAGCGAGAGTTTGAGGTCCTGTAACTCACCTTTGTAATCTGGCCCCACCCTATATTATCAGACCTCCCCAGCCAACTCCTGTAGCTCCTGCTACACCCGACTTTTCCCTGTTTCTGTAGTTATAGTTGGTTTGTCCTGTTTTGCTTGATTTCTAAAAAATGCACAATGTCTTCACACTCCCTGCCTTTGCACATGCAGTTCCCTCTACTAATGTCCTTTTAATTCTCTACCAGCTTAGTCTCCTTCATTCAAAGTCACTTCCCCTTTGAAGCCGTCCTGTTTTTCCCCTGCGTTTGTCAGATAAACTTAACTTGATGTTTCCACAGCTCTCTGATCAAATTGGTGATCACTGGTCATCTGTTGCAATTATCATTTTACATATTAGTCCACCTGACAAAAATAAGGACTCTTCAAAGAGAGGGATTTTTACCTTGTTTATCTTACTCTTCCCAGAATTTATGCCTGGCACATAGCAGGCACTCAATAAATAATCATTGCATGAATGGATGAATGAACAAGGTAATAGTAAGTGCTTATGTTATTTTGATGGGTTGTGCATGGTGACCATCTGTTACTTATTTGGGGCAATATATTTGTATGCTATGAGAGTCATATTCACATCTCAGCCTGGCATCTTGAACTGGAAGCTTTTGGTGGTATGTACCACTCAAATGCAGGTGTACACATGTCCTGTTTAAGGCCCTTACAGTAAGATAGTCAGATTTAGCAAATAAAAATACAGATTGCCCAGTTAAATTTGAATTTCCAATAAAATACTTTTAACATAATTATGTTTCAAATACTGCTACTACGTAAAAAAAATTTATTCATTGTTTATGAGAAATTCAAATTCAACTGGATGTCCTGTATTTTAACTGGCAGACTTCCTTCAAAGGCTGAATTCCCAAACCCTGTAATCCTGCATTCAGACCCAGTAATTCTTCTTAGTGAATTTTACAAACTATGGAATCTTACCATCTTAATTAAACAAGCAACCAAAACCTCCCAACTCTGCTTACTAAAAAAATGTTTATGCACATTTAAACAGTGCTTTCTTCCAAAATGCCTGTTATTTTTTGATCATCAGAGTTAAATTCTAATTTATAGTAATTTAGCCTCTCAGCCACTTAATAGAATTGAATCTGAAAGGGTAAATCCAGGCGACTCTTTATATCTGAATTCTTTGTATATTTTCTTTCTGTTCCTATTCTGCAGTATGTCTTAGGTAACAGGAGATTATCTCGTGGCACGGTAAGGCCGCACTTGGCCGTTAGAAACAGTGCAGACTGTTTTGAACTGTAAAATGCCACTTCTCCTCAGAGGAAAGGTGGTAGACATTACCGAGCACTGGCCAGCTTAGCAGCCAGTGTCGCAAGCGTCATCCCTTCCTTAACATCCAAACTTGAAAATTACAGGCTAAACACTGTCCTATGTGTCTAAACTCACGCAAAACATTTGTTTAGTACTCAAATATCACAGCTGCGTGTTCTGAAGATACAGGCGTCCGTCAAAAATTACTGAGAAGTGGCGACTGGAATGTGAGAACTTACATTACAAGAAAAAAAAGGACATGTTAAAAGGGGGCTGGAGTGGAGATGTAATACCAGGGCCATGGTGAGGTTGGAATATCACCTGCGCATTTTCGTGAGCGTCCATCCTGATACCCACAGTAATGTCTGCAGTCCGAGCCCGAGTATAGTGGGAGTGGATGGTAATGCCTAATAGTGTAGGACAGAAAAGACAGCTACCATCAAGCAAACCTTCAGAGGAGGAACAGGGTGAAGGACGATCTTTTCTATTTTTAACTGGACTGAAGAGACATTTCATGCGTCAAAAGCTTTATTTCAGGAAGACCATTATTTTTCTACCAGTTGTCTCCGGATGACTTCTAGTAAATATTGCTTGGTAAAGGGAATTAATTTCAGAGCCACGGGGTGTAGTAAATATATCCTAGATGTTTACGTTGAAAAACCCAGAATTATTTTTATTTCAGAAAAGTAAGACAGCAGTGAACTGCTAAACTTGTAAATCATAAAAGCTTCTAACATGGAGAAAAGTTCTTTGGTGACTAAGAATCAGGGAAAAAAAAGTTTATTTATTCTACTGTGAAAAAGGATCTATAAAGAGATGATAAAATTTCTGATGCATTTTGAATTCATCCTGTTGCCTCTTAACACGTTTATCCTGCTTTGTTTTTTCTCTTTTGGTAATTTTTAGCATGTTATAATTTGTCAATCCATCTGTCAAAAATGAATTTGCTTCAGAGCGCTTATCACTTTCAAACCTGTTGCACAGTCAACGTGACTTTATTCATGAAGCTGTTCCTTTTGTCCTGTTCCTGGCTCAGTAGCTGTTTCTGCAACAGAGTCGATATTTCTGGGTGATTTTTTTTTTTTTTTTTACTTGGTTTTGAGAAAGCCTATTTATTCCGACATCATTTGCCTAATTATGACCAGTCCAGCCCTGGGAACTGACTTCGAACCGAACTTTACTTCCTCTAGGAAGATAAAATGGACACCCGGATTCACGATTCAGTTTTACAGAGGCGACTAGCGAAGGTATTCGGGCCGAAAATGTGCCGGTGCCTTTAAGAAGACCGGAGGTAATTTTCCACGGCCCCGCCAGCCCCGCCCACACAGCAGGCGGCTGGGCGCGGCGGAGTGCGGCTGCGCGGCGCGGCGCACGCCTCCTGTTGCCTGGATACGGCCTCCTCCACCCCAGGCTTCCGAAGTCCTTTTGTTTCCAAGATGGCCTCCGACTCCTGTCTAAAGGCCCTAGAAACAAAGCCAATAGAATACGCTTAGCGGAAAGCAAGACTTATATGGCTTGCTTTAAGATTATACAATGTCAATATTTATTTGCCACTATCACTTCACAAAAAATCCTTACAGTTAGGTTCCTGGATGGAACAAAAATGGGGGAGTTCCTCAGGGTTTTTGTAAACCACCGCCTCAGCCTTTCCTTAACAGGGTTTTTGGCGTCAAAGTTAATGATACATTCGTTTCTTTTCATAAGAACCCTATTTCTCCCTGTTAAATTAGCTCAGGAAGAAGCCTTTTGAAATTTAGACTATGACATTTATGTATAGAGACCATAAAATTATGTGGAACTCAGGGTAACCCCAGCTGTGTCTTGCTCCCCTTTCAAAATACCTGTTGATATTTCTATTTTCCTTTAAAGGTTAGTTTCTAGCCAGATTAATCTTATGGTACCATTAAAATTGTTGTAAGATAGTAAATTCTCCTGGGATAGGAACTATGTTTTATTCATCTTTGTATCCCAGAAGTGTTCTGCCTATATCAAACCTTCAAGTAATGTTGCTAAATAATACCAGTTAACTTATTGAGGCTTTTTACTCTGCCCAGCGGTGCTGTGAGCTAGGTATTCCCATTTTACATAGAGAAACTAAGGAGGTTAACTATCTGCCAGGAGCAGTAGGGCTGGTCAATGGTGGAAGGGAGACTGGAACCCGGACAGTCCGAGGAGAGCCTTCTCTAGCTTCCCGTTGTGCTGTATTGCCTCTGTCTGACTCAGGGAAGACACGATGTCTTCTAATTTCAGGAGGGAAGAATGTGGAAATTTCTTTCCCTGAAATATGTTCCTCTTTGTTGTGAATAAACTTTACCATTTGTATTAGGGCATTTAGATGCTTACCATAACTCTGAGCCTGAAAAACCCAAACCTAGCCAACCTTGGTGTCAGGTGTTAGGGAAATACAATTAAAAATAAAATCTACCTAGTAACTGCACTGGAGGAGGTGGTGGTGGGGGGGGGGATTTAAAAATATGGGTAACTGTTGAACCACTGTGCTGTATACTTGAAATCAAGATTGTATGTCAACTGTACTTAAGTAAAAAAATAAAATCTGCTGACTCAAAAAAAGCCTCCCCACAAAAACAGAAGGGAAAGAAAACAATTTTGTTTTTAAATAAGCATCGCACCAAATTATGATGTGCATCACAGGCAAAGACAGAAATGTCATCCTTAACCTAGCTAAGCAGATATGCCCTATTGCATACCTGTTCTCAAGATAAATAATAACTAGTTCTCAAAGACAGGAACTTGACAGCACCGTTTGTCACACAGTTATCCCGAATTCACCATGGTAACTGGTAGCTGGTAATCTGGGTTAGCTAACCAGCATTATCCAAAGGAATAATTAACTTCTTATATTTTTATGAAAGGAGGTAGGTTTGGAACCAGGCCCTCACCTAAGTTAGACTCCAACCCCACCACAGAAAGGGATGCTCTCTTCCTTGGTGATTACATTTCAAAGAGATGACTCCCAGGTCTGTGAGAAAGACATTCCTGGGTTGTAATGCTGTCAAGGGGCTTAGTTAGCTTTTAGAAAGCTTTACATATTTCTCAAAAAGGGGCAGAGAAAGGATTTACAATAATATATTTTCTAAAATAATACCGTAAAGAAAGGGGAAGCAGTCTCTTTTCTTTCTGTCCTAGGGAAGTTTATTTATTTAGCTTTGTATTTATCCTGAAGCAGGATACAGAGACAACTCAGGTCAGCTCTTAAAATCAAAGAGTTGGCCTCCATTCAGATTTTCACCTCACTAGCCCTTGCTTTCCATAGACATAATAATAAGTCAAATCGCTGGAAAGCAGGAGAAGTGTTATACCTAATGCTGAGGGTTAAATTTTCTATTTTGATTCAAATTCTTTCTTCCTGGTTTCTTTGAAATTATATCTAGTTTCTTGCAGATGCTACTTGAATTTGCGAGCTGCCCCAGACCATGAGAATGTGCTTTCATACTGCCAACTGCCAACTGGCTTTGATGTTTTTCTGAGTTCAGTCTTTACTACTCCATCCTGCCTCTTCTCTTCATTGCACAGCCTTGGAGAGGAGGATCTCTTCCCTCTGCTGACCTCCTGAGCCTTAAACATCTACCTTAGCTTCTTTAACCAAAGGCTAGGTTGCTTGTGGAACTCTGTGCCTTAGCATGTGATGATACCTCAACCTGGGCCACCTTCCTCCACCAGGTCTGCTTGCATGGCTCAACTAGCAAGACAGCTCAGCTATTCCTTCCTGCTGGAATGCTTCCCTGCTCACTCACCTGCATCTGAATTGTTCTCCCCTTACTCCCCTCCCAGACCACTTGGTAATTCCCCCTATCAGGGCACAAACATAGATACTGTGTATAGTTATGTTTAATATACTAGTCCATCAACTTCTTGAGAGCAAGATTAAAACACATGCACACACAGGAAGCACTTAACAGCGGGACGTCTAGATGAGTAGATCCGAGGTCTCAAACTGGTGACTTGTAGGCCTGAACCAGCCTACCAAACTATTATGCTTGACTTAAAAAAAAAATTATTTAAAAAAATTTCAGGTCATTTTAAAATCTGGATTTACATACAAATCAGGGTCTTTGACTTCTCTTGAAGAATAAGATCCAGCAACCCTGGGCCTATTACCACATAGCCACTGGTACCTGGTGCAGAGATGGGCTACTTTAGATGGCCCAAGAGCTCTCCACTTTGCCCCAGCCTTTGCCACTCTATGTCACTTCCCTGTTAAGGCCAAGTTTGAGGTGTTGTGTACAGTTAAGTGCACACTAATGTTTTTCTTGGAGTGAAATATTTCTCAGTAACAAAGAGAGAAAGGAAGACTGAAGCATTTTTCAAGAATAATAGGAGAGAGCTCATTTTCTTGGTGGAAATGAAGAGTTGCTTCTGTGTTTATTAGGCACATAAAATGTATCTGTCTCCATTTCTCTTAAATCCACTTGCTTTGCTTATTTACATGATCTTCCTGGCCCCCTAGAGATGCTTGAGTTTCTGACCGTTAGGGTGGGTGCTCAAAAGCTGTTGGAGGAAAGGGAGGGAAGAAGGACGGAGGGAAAAACAAGTTCAGCAAATGGTTAAAATTCCAAACTTTTTAATCCAGCTACTTAACCATACTTCCCAAATTACCAGCCTTACCAAGTTTACCAAATCCTTCAATTTCACCGTGAACCTCTAACATTTGCTGCATTTGGGTTGGGAATGCACGTGATACTCAGATTCCCATAGTAACCATGTTAGTGAAGACCAGTGAGGTAGGTTCATACATGTGCCTTTATTGTTGATGACTTCACAATGATAGAATGCACACAACAAAAGTAGTTCACTTCATGCAGTTAACTAGTTTTCCAGAGGGTTATCTGAAAAATAATTTTATTTTTTATATATAATATATAAATTATTAAATAATATAATTTCCCACAGCACTTTATATGACGTTTGATGGATAGAACTAATAACTGTTTTGTGAAACGAGAAATTGTTAGTCCTGTTGCTACCCATGCTTACTTATAAAAATGCATGTCTAGTGTAGCTCAGAGAAGACAAATAGGGACTCTGTGGCATCTTACTACACTGATGGACAGTGACTGCAATGTGGTATGGGGGGGGACTTGATAATAAGGGTGAATGTAATAACCACATTGTTTTTCTTGTGGAACCTTCATAAGAGTGTGTATCAATGATACCTTAATAAAAAACAAAGAAAAGTTTTTAAAAAATGCATGTCTAAAGTACTACCTTTCTAAACACCAGCAAGCTAAGCAGTACTGATAGTGTACAAAATAGGATATTGTTGTCCTGTCTCACGCAAAACCAACCAAGATAACAAAACCACATTGAAGAGGTTATGTTGTTTTTAAGTTCAGAGATTTGTTTAATAGAGCTGTGTGTTCAAGGAAGGATTTTTAGTTATTTCCTCCTAAATTCTCATAGCTTAGATTTATGTTGTTTGAACAAGAATGCTGCCTGGTTTAATGGAGTAGAGAATCTTTCTGAACACTTCAATTGTTTGCTGTCCTTTAATGGCATTACTGAGTTTGGAATGATAATATGGAGTCAAGGCAAAATTATGTCTTTCTGCTCCAAACATGCTGTGACAATCATGAAATAAAACTCAAAAGTCATCTGTCTCCTTTTCTTTGTCTGGGATTTTGAAGTCATTAATTATTTTGTTTGCCTGGCCATATTAGTCTTTTCCAAATGTGTAGAACTATTAGAGCAGTGACTGGGGATGGAATCCATTAGGAAAAGACTCACAGTTGATACTGATAGATCTTGCTCTTAAGGATCCCCAGTATTCCTTTTAGACCCACTTAAAAACAAGTGAACAGGGTGTCAAGGGAAGGGTGCATCAGAGAATTTTAGATTTATTAAACTCGTGGTGAAAGAGTTCTCTATGCATTTGGAGAAAAAAATAATCAGCTATGCAAATTGCATTTATTTTAGACAGCAGAATGAACCCACGACCCACTAGCAAGGACTAAAAGCAAAGTTGGAGTCCTGAGACCTGTGTTTTGTTCGAAGAGACTCAGTAGGGATGAGAGGAAGGTGGCTGTACTAATGAGAAAATAAGTTGCCTCTTCAGAGCCCAGAAGCTGCCCAGAAATTTAAATTCTGGTCTCTGTTAGAAGACCCAAACAATACTGCACATAGTAGGGCTTGTTTATTCTGCTTGTCTCAGGTCACAGTCCTCCAGATATTTCAACAACCATGCTTGATTAGGCTGTTGGCACAAGGACCACAAACTCTTCAGTGGCTAAGGAAGTTCATTGGCAAGATTTCTTGTACCTGGTATAAAACAGGCTCATTCAGAGAACGACACATGCTTAGATGTGAGAAACTGAATTTCATTATTATCATTTATCTAAGCATGCTGCAATAATTGTGTCCTGTTGACAAAAATGGAGAAACACTTAATCTTTGCAGGTTTTCATTAGGTTCAAAAGGGGTAATGCTAATATTTTGATACCTGACTTTATTTTAAGGATACTGGCTATCAAAGAAAGATGCTCAGTCTTTCTTTATTAAATTATAACATTGGCTTGAAGGAGACGGGAAATTTTTTTTTTTTATTCTAATTCAGAATTTGCATGAGTTTACATCCATGGTATAGAGTAGCCCTCCATATAACCAGCCGAAGCCTCACCAGTCTCCTATTACTGCAGAAATTTAAAGGATTCATAAACTGATTGATATCAATTAAAATAAAGCCATCTACTGCCATTTCACTAAGCACCCCATTTAATCTCCATTTCCCATGCATATTCCCTCTTCTTCACTACCAACTGTCCTCCTCTTTATTCCAAGTCAGAGTAACTTGGAGTCTATTCAGGACTGTAATTTGATAAGGAAAACACTCTGCAGCCTGCTGACCTCTCAGGTCCCAGTTAGAACCTAGATCCTGAATTTACACAAGACTTTCTTCCTTTCCTATTTATGTATTTTTCCCCACATCTTCCTCTTTTTGAATATTTCCTTTTAAATATATAAAAATGTAGGCAAGTAGAAAGAAGAGGCTATAGAAACATAGAAAGTGTATATATGGCACGCTTACAACAAGTTAGTAAAATGTCTGTACAGTCTGGCTCTCAAGCTTTTGGGCTGAGATATACTTGTGAAAAGCAAAAGATCCCACGGCCCAGGAAAATCTACCAGTCCAGTTTCCAAAGGAGCATGACATCAAAGAAGGGTATCAAACAGGAGAATTGGAGGTAGGGCATCAGGAGAATTGGAGGTAGGGCATGATTATTAATACATTGCTTTAGAAATAGAGACATGGAAGACTGACATATGAACTCCAATGCGTCTGAGTCTTAAATTTAGCTCTGGGGAATGATCAGTCAAAATTTCCACTTATATAAATAATGAGCAATGTAAAATCTAGTATCCAGTCAGACCACAGGTTTAGGCTGACCAGAGGCTTAAACTAAGTTTGCTTCATTTTATAGGGCTGTCATACAAGCTGTACAAAAAAGGACCCCTGGCTTTAGGCCCCTTTCTGTTTGTAGACAGTAAATTTAAATCCTTTGTCCCCACAGACCAACCCAAAGCAGTAACCTTGGCTACGGTTGCTGCGGAAGAAACGCACTCTCCAGATTTCCAGCTCTATATTCAGTTTTAGAAAATTGGTTATGTTGAAAGGGAAAAAAACAATTTTACTTTGCCTTGGTTATTGACACCAAGAAGCACTCCTCAGACTGTTCAGAGGGGAAACAATGACTCATTCATGCTGTCAGCCCAGGTGGTGCATGAATTCCAGACAGTGGCCGCTGAGTTAACCCGTGAAGGCCTCCTCTCTGAGCAGAGCCCGCAGAGCGCCTGCCTTGGTCTGCCTGCAGCCTCTAGGGGAAGCCGGCCAACCGCAGAGCAGGCCTGTGCTAGAAAGGAAGGCAAGCCCAGCAACCAAGGCAGTACCTCTGCAGTGCGGGTCCCAAGGGGCCTCTGAGCTGTTTGTCACCATGCGATTGGCTCCAGGAGAGGGGTGGAGAAGTGAAAACACTGCCCAGGATATATTTAGTTGAAGTGCAGCTGGGGAAGCGCTTAAACAAGAGAGCTTTTGTGCTCACGCTGAAGTGTTTTTCTTAACTCCACAAGGGTGAAGAACTTAAGCCACGTACTGATACCCTCCCCCTCGTCCAGCACACACTCTATTTTGTCTAATTTGGAGGATCTTCTTATTCTGAAAGTTTAGAGTTATCTGGGGTTTTTGTGTAAGAGGAAACAGATTTTGATGCAGGGCTGACACAAAAATTTTAAGCATGCACCCTTGCTAGAAGACACAGCTAAGAAATCCAGAAATTTCTAAACACACGTATATGTTTGCATTCTGGCAATTCATTTTTCTGTCGGTTCAAACTGGAAGTTAGGTATTTTAAAACGTCTTTACTTGAATGAATTTATGGAGTTAAAAATGTAATTAAGTTTTTATAAGCTGACAGAACCCTGTTTCACTTGAGTTGATTCACATTTTCCAGTAATGAAAGATTTACTTCTGCATGGACAAGCACAGCTTCTTTGCAACAGATTACTGATGAGCTATGTAATGGCTCCTGTTCATGTCCTCCTCGGAAACCACCAAGACTGGCCACCTTGCTACAAGGCTTTGCAGTCACTGTGTAAACGCTGCATATTAGGGATACATTGTCTACTGTCAAGAATTAGCATAGGAAATATTTCAAATGAAGATCCCCTCTGCAGTTACAAACCAAGGACAAAAGCCTCTGGACAAGAAGCCCATGGTTTTGGCGATACTAGGAAACCAGGTTGTATTAGGGTCTCTGTAGAAGCAGAACCAATGGGATGTATGTGTGTGATATAGATATTTGTCTTAATATTCAGTTACAGAGGCAATCAGGTCCAAAATCTGCCGGGTGAACTGACAGGCTGTAGACCCAGGAAGAGCTCATGTTACAGTTCAAGCCCAAAGGCTGTCTGCTACGGAATCTCCTCTTGCTGGGGGAGCTCAGTCTTTGCGCTATTCAGTCCTTCAACTGATTGGATGAAGCCCACCCACATTATGGAAGGCAATCTGCTTTACTCAAAGTCCACCACTTTGAATGTTCATCTCATTAAAAAATACCCTCACAGAATATCCCGAATAATGTTTGGCTACGTATCTGGGCACTTGTGGCCTAGCCAAGTTGCCTTGCCAATGGGTTTCAGCCCTGGGCAAGTTATCTGGGCACTTGTGGCCTTGACAAGTTGTCTTGCCAATGGGTTTCAGCCCCCGGCAAGTTCGCTTTGGATTCAATGTAACCAAAGAAATTGAGAGCAAAATGTTCTTGGGGTGAAAGGGTTATACACAACTTTATTTCCACAGTGGCAGGTCAGTCGCTAAAATCCTGTTCACTCAGAGTGAGTCTGCATGCAGCAAACTGGTCTCTGCCTCTGGGCCCCTCTGTCTGCACAGCCGTCCTCTGGGCCTCTCTGCCTGCACAGCTGTCCCACACAGTCATTCCACACAGCCGTCCTCTGGGCCTCTGTCCTTGGCACTGCCACCACTCCAGCCTCTGCTCTCCTGCAGCCTTGCAGCCATGCCACCATGTCACCCAGAGCACTGGATGGAGCTCTTTATATAGAGTCAACAGCCATGTATTGCCCACAGGTGTGCAGTGAGCTAGTCAAGCAGGGCCAGGTGAGATTCCTGGACACAGGAACTCTCATTTTATCCACACAAGTTGACACACAAAATTAATTATCAAGGAAAATTGACAAATCCATTTTGACAAATTCCCTTGTTAAATTACAAGGTTGCTTATCAGGTTGAAGCTGTTGTGAAGGTATAAAATGGGGAAGATATGATCCCCGACTTCAAGGATCTCTCTCTCTTTCTCTTCCCACCTCTATGTCTCTCTGTCTTTCTTCCTCTCTCCCTTCCTCCCACTCCTCTCTTGGGAGGCTTGCCTGGGAACCCAGGTACAGTGTATGAGGAGAAGCAATGTGTCGGTATTCCAGACAATAGCCCCCAGCCAGCACTGGCGTCTACAAAACATGTGAGTGAGCCAGCTCTCAGGGGCAGTCATCCCCAGCCTTCGGTCTTCCAGCCTGGACCTGGTGGAGAAAAACTGTGCCCTGTCTCAATTTCTGACTCACAGAAACCACAGGAGATTAAAAAAAAAGGATTAATACTATTTTAAGTCACAACTTTAGGGGTAATCTGTTACACAATAAATAACTAATATAGTAAGATTCTAGTGAACTTTATAAGACATTACCAGGGTTTCACCATTCTGTGCACCTTCCAGCAGTGTATGAGGGTTCCCGATGCTCCATCCTTACTCACACTTGATACCATTCAAGTCTTTCAAATGTTAACCCTTCCAGTGGGCATGGAGTTTGTTTCTCAGTTTGCATTTTCCTGATGACACCACCTCTACTTTTGATCAGAAACATTACTACCCAACTTAGAAACCAATCTTATTTACCATGATACTTCATAGTCATAGGTCTGCCAACCAACTCATCCCTGAGATGAGTTTAGAGTTTATGCTTACATTTCCAATTTGTTTTAAAAATAATTGTTACCAAAATGAATCTGCCTGGTTAATAGGGATCCACATTGGGATTTATCAAGTTAATTTGCAAGACCCTGGAAGAATGGGGAATAAAAACCGTCTATCCACAGGTGTAGGACTTCTGATCCTGACCAGACCATCACCTGTTGTTAGTTGGTATTATTACCATTCATTGAGAAATGCCATGTTCCAGGCATTTTACACAGAGAAGTTCACTTACCACAATACGACTATGATTATGTATTATTATCCTCCTCCTATTCCCAGGAAGAGGAGGTTTAAAGAGGTCAAGAAACTTGGCTGTGTCCACACATTGAATTTGAACCCAGCATCATCTTGGTTGATCCAACCAGGTCTTTTCTTCTTTCTATTTCATACCAGAAGGTAAGAAAAGATTTTGGCCTAAACAGTGGAAAATTGGGAGTTGGGAGTCTTGGCTTTTACTTCTGGCTCTGAAACTAATTGACAGTCCACTCTTGGGCAAGTCTCTCTCTGGACCAGTTTCTCATTATTAAAAATAAAAGTCTGGGTTAGGACCTTATCCGGCTCAAAAACTGCTATATACTAGGTGCTATTTCAAGCATTTTACAAGTGTCAACTTATTTGTAGCTCAAAAAAGCCCTAGGATATAGCTACTATTATTATACTCATTTTACAGATGAATAAACTGAGGCACATAGGTTAAATCACTTTTCCAAAGTCACAAAATTAGTAAACAGAAAAGCTGTGATTTAAACCCAGGCAGCCTGGCCCCAGAGTCCATGATCTTACTAAGCTAGACAACATTTATTGGAAGCTTAATTTTAATAACAACCTTTAAACTTCATTAGTAGCATTTTTCTGCTCCTACTGCCACCCTCCCACCTACTTCTTGAACAACAACAAAAAAAACCTGAGGCTTAGAAAATTTACCATGTCTTAAGTCCCATAGCTAGCTAGTCAGTGGTGGAGCCAGGATGGGAAGCCCCAAGCAACTTGTCATCAAAGTGTAGGGCCAAGAGTCCCCAGGAGCAGAGCCCTAGGGAGCGCAAGAGGGCAGCTCCTGAACCCTCAGGGAATCCCGCCAAAGGCCCTCTTGGAAACACCCACACACTCTGAAGTCCAACATCGGTTTCCCCCTTTCTTTTCCTCCCCTCTTACCAACCCAGTTGCCGGAAATTAAATGCCCAAGGGAACCTGCCCTGGGGCACTGGTGGTGTGGCTTCCAGAATAGATACTGCTGCAGGCTGGCGGGGTCACCCCAGCAAGTCCTCATCACCCGGTAGAAGGTGGTCTCCAGGCCTCCAGACCCAGTGTTGAGTTAATTACCTGGGGCTTACATGTCAGGCAGAAAAGGGACTTGGGCAGCCTGAATGCTTGCAGTTCTGATACTGTTGCTTTGAAAGTTTTGCTTTGTTTGTACCTTTTCTGAGTAATTTTTTTCAATAGAAAATATACCCATGATTACAGGTCAAATAACACAAAAAGCATATTGTATCTAGTGAATACGATTCATTTTACCCCTGCCCCTGTCCTCATCCAGAGACAGGCTCTGTCTTGTACATCTGGCCAGAGACATTTTTGCATATCTGACTGTAGAGGTGTGTATTTTTAACCACGCAAATGGGCACATGCTGTATACAGTGTTCTGCATTTTCCCTTTTATTTCTAATTAACAGTGTAGCTTGGAAATTATTCTTTGTCAGTATCTACAGTGCTCCCTACTTTTTGAAAGGGGCTACATAGGTTTCTATTGCAGGGCTATGTAATTTATCTAACCAGTCCCCTTTGATGACCGTTTAGGTTGTGTCTAATCAGAAGCTCCAACAAGCCAGCAGAGTGAAATCTGCTTGTGTTTTCATTGCAGGACCCTGCAGGGCCCTCTGAGATCTCCTGTCACATGTTTAGGGGAGGGAGGGAGCAGAGTTTATGGCATGCCCTCCCCCAACCAGCAAGAACTATATTATCACTGGAGTTTCCTCTATAGGGCTGTAGTCAGAAGGGAATTCGTAGGGCTGCAAGGACATACAGCTAAGGAAAAGCATATACCCGGCAGCTCAACTGATCCACTGAAGTCTCAGCAGTAAGGAAAACACACTGCCAGCTTTTCCAAATATCCCATGGTCGCCTTATCCAGCAGGAGTTCCAGTCCAGGGACTGGGCTGGTTTTGTGACTCATGCAGCAGGAGGCATTGCTTATGATTCAGGGTAATGTGGACCAACAGACAGGGAATGGACAGAGTGGGGTTCTCTGGAGGTTACCTACCCCTGGCTGTTTGTCTTGTGAAAAGACCTGGGTAACTTAATTCAGCTGAGTTCTTGTATTCTCTTCCCTGAGATGAAGTCTTTCAGTGAGACTAGTGGTTCCTCCTAAAAAAGCTGACAGCTGAATGTCTGCCTCTGCCCAGCTTTGTTTAAAGATGCCCTGCTTGACTGCCAGCCCTGGGTATGCCTCAGTGATGTCCTTTCCCAAAGCGATACCAACGCTGAGAAGACCCCAGTCCCCACCCTCACGCCCACCTCCAAAATACACTCTGCCAGGGAGCAAGCAAACGTTCCTCATATTGAGGCCAGTTCTCCTCACAACAAAAATGAGTTGAAAGTAACAAAGCCACTGATTTCCACCACCGCCCAACATTTTATTGTGAACATTTCCAAACACACAGAAAAGTTGAATTATGCATCTAGCTACCACTTAGATTCTACAATTAACATTTTGCCAGATTTACTTTCCTTATAAAATATTCTTCCATCTCTCCAAGCCACTGATGTTTGAGGCTTTTTAAAAGCCTGGCTTAAATACTCAATTCGTTTGCTTTTAAAACTTCAGAACAGGAAACTTAACGCCTGTTTAATGAACACAGAATAATTTTGTTTCATTCTAAATTAGGCTAGGAGGGAGGGAAGAGACAAAGATTAGCGGAAAATGAGGGAGAATGTGGCTGTGGGGAGGCAGAGAGAGGGCTGGGGTGTGAAGACACAGGAAAAGAGGCTGGGGAGTTGCTTATGAGAGCTGAGGTGCAGAGGTTTCCACCTCTGCCAGGCGGCAGCTGCTGTGTGGTTAGGACGTTGCCCGGGTGCAGACCAGCTCCCAGCACTGAGCAGGGCCTGCTGGTCTCTTCCTGCTGTGGTCAGGACAGCCACAGGCAGGTGTCCCAGGACAGTGGAGCATGCTCTCATTGCTCTTCACAGACTTCTGGCCAGGGAGCCCAGCTCTCCTTGGACGGCTGCAAAATGGAAAAGATCTGGGCTCCGAACCAGATACCAGCTTTGAAGCCCACTCCAACACATAAGACCTTGGTTATTTAACCTGAGCTTTTGCACTGTCATCCGTAAAATGCGCATGTTAAGAATATATATACCTCAGGGGTTTGTGGGGTACGTGTATGAGATGAATGCCTATGTGTGATAATGGGTAAGACGATTTCTGTGCCAGCTATCTGCCAGGCATTGAGCTAAATGGCTTACACACTATCTCATTCCATCCTCGGAAGAGCCCTAGAATGGGAACACTGTAACTGGCCTCACTGTAGAAATGTGGAAATTGAAACTCGGGGTGGTGAAGGCATCCTTGCAGGTGGCCCTGCTGATAATGGTGGAGCTGGGCTGGGCCCGCTGCTTGCAAAGCCCAATTGCTCTGCTGCTCTCCTCCCTACGCCTGCTACTAACTCTATAAAACGTGGCTATAAACAGGCCTGCCACAGAGGGTTCCTGCAAGGTCAAAGGGAGACAACCCATGCAAACGCGCTGATGCACACCAGGTCCTTAAAGATGTTTTCTGAATGACCGAACAAATGGTGAGTTCATCAAATACTTGTCATATTCTTCAGTTGCTTTCTCTAATCGTTAATTCGATAGGAGCTTCCCTCCGATGGGGATAACCATAGTAAAAAAACCTCCCTAATCCTATATGTAGGATTCTATATAATCCTACATATATGATTGTATATCTTATATACATAAACCTTTATACAAATGTCAGGCTTAACAAACAAATTACAGTTGACCTTTAAGCAACATGGGTCTGAACTACTTTGGTCTCCACTTATATGTAGATTTGTTTTGGAAATATATTGGAATATATATAGTTTTGGAAATATGTTTTTTGGAAATATATTGGAAACATTTTTGGAGATTTGCAACAATTGGAAAAAACATTTCCTTTTCTCGAGCTTACTTTGTCATAAGAACATAGTATATAATATATATAACATACCAACTACGTGTTGATTGTTTATATTATCAGTAAGGCTTTCACTCATTAGGAGGTTATTAGTGTTTAAGTTTTTTGGGGAACTAAAAGTTATACTCAGATTTTTGACTGTGTGGAGAGTTCCATGTCCCTAACTCCCGTGTTATTCAAAGGTCGGCTGCCCAAGAGAGTAGATCTTTGTGCTCTGACCTCATTTATATTATAGCAACATTGAACTTATTCTATTTTTTGCCTGTGATTAAACAACAAGGCAGCAGATTATAAATGGCTGGGTCTAGGGTAAGCCCTTCCTTCTCTTGTGTCCTCCTAACTGGCATTGGCCTTATGCAGTGGGCCAGCGGCAATCCAGTACCCAGGCTGCCCTGGAGAACGGAGCTGGGAGCCTCCTCACCTCCTTGCCTTTTAATAAGGCGTCTCCACGCACTGGCTGCACTGGCTGCACTGGCTGCACTGGCATGGTTGTGTGCTTGTGTTCCACCTTTTGTAATGGACTTGTTTCAAAACTTGTAAAATAATAACCTTAGGAATATATGTCTAAGTGCAATGAAGATAAGTAGAATGAAGTGAGGTCATATATGGAAAAGTACTTTGAAACTTTCTTTAAAATTTCTGTACAAATGCAAAGATTAAAAAAACCAGTTAAAGAGCTACAATATGGAAGCAACCCAAGTGTCCAACAGCAATGACGGGGTAAATAAAATGGGTCTACACATACAATAGAATATTACACTGCCTTAAAAAGGAAGGAAATTCTGATACATGTATTGATGAGTCTTGAGGACATTATGCTAAGTGAAATAAGCCAGTCTCCAAAGGACAAGTATTATATGATTGTACCTATATGAGGTGCCTAGACCGGT
Organism: Phataginus tricuspis; assembly: GCA_029783875.1. Lineage (NCBI taxonomy): Eukaryota > Metazoa > Chordata > Mammalia > Pholidota > Manidae > Phataginus > Phataginus tricuspis. The sequence goes on along the minus strand of JAQQAC010017683.1, from coordinate 15,192,566 downwards.
CAAATTCATAGTCAGAAAGTCAGATGGTGGTTTTTCAGGGGCTGGAGGGAAAGGGGGATGGGGAGTTACTGTTTAATGGGTACAGAGTTGCAATGAATGTACATTTAAAAATGGTTAAGATGGTAAATTTTGTTATGGGTAGTTTTAGCACAATTTAAAATAATAAGTGGATAAAAATAAGTTTGTTTTATGATGGTGGTATTGTCTCATTTCTACTTTAGCCAGCTCAGAGGACACTGTATTACTCACTTTTAGTAAGGTCCAGGGACAGGAGCTGGGGCAGAGGGGCACCATGACAAGGATGAAGTGTGGGGCTTGAAACAGGAAGTTAGGGCCTTGAGGTGTAGCTGTGGTCCTACGGTGATTTCAACAGCATCCTTTTCTGCCCTTGCCTGGAGTGAGGGGACGCGGTTATTTTGAGGGCTCAGTGAATCATGTCTAATTGAGGAATCCGAGGCCTGAAGGGGGCTTGGAATGACAGACACCTGGGAGAGTACTGTCCTCTGTGAAACAAGGGGCTCCATTTGGCTCTAACGTACTATCAACAGGGGAATAACTCATCTCATAAACCTCTGCTTTAGACAGGACCGCATTAAGCCAATTCCTCAATTTCCAAGGCAACGTCATATTTTGAGAGAGAGCAGAAAATTCCAAGTTGCGCGTTTACAATTGCACGTAAATACTCTGTAACCGTTCCTTTTTTTTGGGAGACTATGATGATTTAAAATACCAGTAACTCCCTACATTCTAATTTTTGTATCACGGAGCACTACATCTCTCTTCAGTTTTTCATTTCCAGGATAAACTAATCCAGCTTAAAAAAAAAAAAGACCAAGTCTTTTACTGTGTCATTATGGCTGGTTGTAATTTCCATTCCTATGTGTTTAAGATTGATGTAAAGGAGTTGAAAGCTTTTCCATGCCCTTCATTACCTTTTTCCCAAAGGTGAAATTTACCTTAATGTTACAGAACAATTCGGCAAGTAATGTCCCACCTGCTGATTCCCCTTTACACATTTACACCCACTGACCAAACCACAGTTAATAGGTGTCTTCTTTGCTGACTGTTGAAAATTTTCACAGGCAGCGTGGATAGGAGAGGAAGGATTGTAGTCAGGATGTGGTCCAGCTCCATCCCTTCATAGCTGCGTGTCTTGTGCCTCCTTCGTCTGTAAAATGGGAATGAAATACCGCGTTAGAATTGTAGAGGACACGAGATGACATCCAGAAATGTTAGCGCCTACTGCTTTCTCTTGCCTCCTCTCGTTCTTTATTATTCTCTGTGAAATGAGAATTTCCTCATCTTTTGTCTCTCTCCTTTTTTCTTTTCTCTTTCCCCTCCCCCCCCTTCCTTCTCCTTTCTTCTTCCTGTTACCAAAGGAAACACTGCTGAGACCACAAGGAGTACAGGACGCCGTCCACGCCCCTCGCGGACCAGGCATTTGTTTTGTTATTTGCTGGAACACCTTTCCGGGTTTCTGGCCTCTTGCTGCTGGTTGGCAACTGGCAATTTGTCAGGTGGTGCACTGAGATCTACATACATGGGTTACCGGCACCAGCGTTTCAATCTGCAGTTTTGACTTGAGAAACATTTTCCGGTTTCCCACCTTCTAGCCTAGCTGCATTCCAGCGACTTGTGTGGCTTTCCTTTCATTACGGAATTGTGCAGGGAATTATGCTTCTTCAACCCGAGTGGAGAACGCTGCTCACCAAGTTTTCCACTGAGCGTCCTTCTTCTCACTCTCTCCTCGATAGGCCTTATTTACACCTCTGCCTCTAGGACTACGTTTTCACACCAGACTAGCTTTTTCTGTTAGCCTTTTCCCCATTGGTGCCTAGTACGCCGCTCTGCATCAAACTAATTCCCTCATTTCAGAAACCAAAACTGACCCTTTATTCAAAATTTCCGTCATCGTGTCCCTCAAGCTTCCTCCCCTCCCCTCCACCTCTGTACTTTGGGTCAAATAGGGAATATACACCTTCGGGAACAGTCCTGAACTGTCTTATGCTACTTAGTGCAGAGAATGTACTTCGAACCTGAAGTTGCTGGCAGTGCAGAAATAAACAACAACAAAAAAGCTGGGTTTCAGGAACTTTATTCAGTGAATGCATTTCCTTTTGCTAGTTTGTCAGCTAATTTCTTCAGCAGACAACGATAATTTGTAAGTAAATGACTATAGGTTTGTGGGGGAGAGGGTGGGGAAGAGTCGGTGAAGGGAATCAACACTCTAAAAATCAGGCATCAGTTTCCACTTGTGTCATTCATTCATGAAACTGTAGGGAAAGATAAATTCACTGGTAAATGCAATTATTACCATAACAACTTTGTTCTCTGTTTCTCATATGCAGGAGAATAAAGGAAACAAAACTATGTTCGATCATAAAGGAATTGGTGTAGATTATAATATACAAAGTATATTAAAACAAATCTAATCTCTTACAAATGCACAAAATAGACCCTATAATAAAATTTTTATTTTTCGTGATAATTTAAACCTTGAAATTAGGTATGCTTCTTTACTTGACATTGAGGGGTCTTTAAATTGACTTAACGATTAAGATTTCAGGTGGATACATAAGAATTAAAAGGGCATTTTGCATTTCTCTATACAGTTTCACTAAAGAATTTCCTCAGTTCCCTTGTTTATCCCCATTAGCAGATTAGCCAACTATGATATAAAAGATAAGCGATTTGCTTTAAAACACTGCAGTCTGCCTTAGAGCAATACCCAGAGTAATTGAGTTTAACTTCTGCTCCCAGGGTGGTTTGAGCACCAAATTACATTATTTTCTATTCAACAAGAATTTTTGAACACCCATGATGGGCCAAAATTGTACTTCGCACTGTGAGAGAATACAAAGAAATATAAAAGCATCCCTTTCTTTGGAGAGAGTTCCACATCCAGGGAGATGAGATACCCATGACACCACTTGAAAACAACTCAAGACCTCTAAGAAAAATAAGATTATTTACATACCATACACTTTCAAAATGTTAACAAAATCCATGTACATGTTTAAAAAGTTCAGAGGGAAGGAGGTGTGAGGGATGGGCAAAATCGGTGAAGGAGAACAGAAAATTAGTGAGAATGTCTGGTGCCTTGGTCTGGGTGATGGTCACATAAGTGTGTGCACATGTCAGAGTTCACTGAGCTGTATGCTATGATATGTGCATTTAATTATAAGTACCTCAGTATAAAAAAGTAAAAAAACAAGAACATAAACAATCAAATAAATAATAACTCAAGATGGTACAAGAGTATAGTGAAAAGTAATTCTCCCTCTACCTCTCACCCAGCTCTTTTCCCCTAAAGTAATCTGTGTTAGGAGTTACTCATGTAGCTTTCCAGTGATGGCATTAGCATATACAGGCTCATGTCTAATCATATACATTTATTTATTTACACTAATTCTATCCACATTTTAAAAGAAGATTAATCTGGAACAACGAGCCATTGCTGAGCGATCTCAGGAAATGTTCACACTGTAGGCACTCATTACACATTTGAATGATTCAATGAATGAACGATTCCTCTTTGGTAGGACATTTCAATTTCTTGCTCTTCGAAATAATGCTGCGTGAAACATTTTTGTGAGCCAACTCTTCTTTAGGTAGAATCCTAGAAGAGGAATTACTAGGTCAAGGTTTTTACATGTTACTAAATTGCTTTCCCACAGTCTATGTATTCCCATCAGCACCATCATGGGAACTTACATTTTTTTCCATCTTTGCTAATGTGATAGGTTGAAAATGCAATCTCATTGTTGCTTCAGTTTGCCTTTCTTTGAATTAGTGAAGTTGGACTTTTTCATGTTTGCCAGTCATTTAAATAACCTGTTTTTGAGAGCTGTCCCGTAGAATCTTTTGCTCATTTCTCTATTGGGATTTTTCTTACTGATCGCTATGAGCTCTTTAAATATTAATGGTATTAATTCTGTTCCTCATTATTAATAAATAGTTCCCCTCATCTAGTGTTTGCTTTCTGACTTTTAATTTTTTTAATAAAGTTATTGATATACACTCTTATAAAGGTTTCACAAGAAAAACAATGTGGTTATTATATTCACCCTTATTATCGAGTCCCCTCCCATACCCCACTGCATTCACTGTCATCAGTGTAGTAAGATGCCACAGAATCCCTATTTGTCTTCTCTGTGCTACACTGTCTTCCCTGTGATTCCACCCACACCATGTGCACCACTCATGATACCCCACAATTCCCTTCTCCCTCCCTCCCCACCCACACTTCCCCTACCCCTCACCTTTGGTAACCACTAGTTCCTTCTTGGAGTCTGTGAGTCTGCTGCTATTTTGTTCTTTCTGTTTTGCTTCGTTGTTACACTCCACAAATGAGGAAAATCATCTGGTATTTGTTTTTCTCTGCCTGACTTATTTCACTGAGCATAATACCCTCTAGCTCCGTCCATCTTGTTGTGAATGATAGGATTTGTTTCTTTCTTATGGCTGAATAGTATTCCATTGTGTATATGTACCACATCTTCATTATCCATTCATCTACTGATGGACACTTAGGTTGCTTCCATTTCTTGGCTATTGTAAATAGTGCTGCGATAAACATAGGGGTGCATATGCCTTTCTGAATCTGTGATCTTGTTTTCTTTGAGTAAATTCCTAAGAGTGGAATTCCCAGGTCAAATGGTATTTCTATTTTTAGTTTTTTTTTTTTTTAATAATTTATTTTATTTTAGTATCATTAACCTACAATTACATAAGCAATACCGTGATGATTGAACTCCCCCCATCACCAGGTCCCCCCCACCAACCCCACCACAGTCACTGTCCATCAGCGTAGTGAGATGAGAATCACTACTTGTCTTCTCTGAGCTGTACAGTACCCCCCGTGCCCCCCCACCCTATGTCTGCCAATCGTAATGCCCCTTTTACCCTCTTATCCCTCCCTTCCCACCCATCTCCCCAGTATTTTTAGTTTTTTGAGGAAACTTCCTGACTTCTAATTTAATTAGTTTATGTTTGACCCAGAAGATGTACATTTTTATCTGTTCAGTTCTATCCATTGAGTCATCCATAATTCATTTCATTACCATTGATACTACAATAACCTACTTATTGCATCTTTTTAAGAATTGTGTGGATGTGGAAGGAGAGTCTACCTTATGCTTATAGCCTGTCAACAGGGGAATTTTTTAAGCATTTATTTGTAGAGGTAGGTTGAGAATTCATTCTATCTTTGGATCTGAGGTACATGGATTTAAGAAAACATCTTAGATGTCTTTTTTAGAAGGACTTTGCCTTATTGGTACAACTTCCAAGTGGGGAAGCAGATCATTTGGAGATGTCAGATGCCATTATCATCTCTCTCTCCATACTACCCAGAGTGGAAATTGGGAAAGATCCAGTTTCTAGCCTCTCCATTAGTTCAGCTCAGATCCTTTATTCAAAACAACTCAACCTGTCCTCTTGGCCACCATTAAGAATGAATGTGAATATATAGATCAAGGTTCTTCAGAGAAATAAAACCAACAGGACACACACATGCATAATCTCTGTCTGTCTATCTACCTATCTATTTAGAGAGATATATTTTAAGCAATTGGCTCACATGATTGTGGGGGTTAGCAAGTCTGAAATCCACAGGGCAGTTTGACAGGCTGGAAACTCAGGCAGGATTTCCATGTTATAGTCTTGAGGCAGAATTCCTTCTTTTCTGGGAAATCTCAGTTTTTGCTTTTAAGAGCTTCCACTAATTTGATGAGGCATAATGAAGGTAATCTTCTTGATGTTAGTGACATCTACAAAATACCTTCACAACAACATCTAGACTAGTGTTTGACCAAACAGCTGGGCAACATAGCCTAGCCAAGCTGACACATGAAATTAACCTTCACACTGACCTTCCCATTGGATCGCGATTCTTTCCTTATGAAACACATCTTTTCTTTAGAGGTTCCTCTCAACGCATACTTCCATGACCTTGTAAGCTTGTCTGTGAGTATGTAGTCTACTAGCTTCTTTTAACTATGTTGTAAGATTTTGATAGTATTCATTTGTGAGTACGACCATTGTTAGAGTTAGCTATGGCTGGTTCACTGGCTATACAAATGTACTCCTCTGAAAGTTGGATTGAAGTGAATTCCATTCTAGGCATTAGGAATATATCATGTAAAGCTTTGCCCAAATGGTATTGGAGAGTTTCAGATCTAATAAGACATGTGATGAGAGGACCTGTTAAGGGAGCAGTTATGCGCCCATTGTCTGGGGTTGGCATGGAGGCCTGGGCTAAAACATGAGCTCAGCCCCTTATAAGTCTTAGGAGAACAAAGCAGGCCTAGGAAGAGGAGGCTGGAGTCATTAGTGGGCCAGGGTGCCACTAATTCAGAGGAAGAATATGGAGCCAGATGTGATCACCTGCGATGGCAACTGCTCAGGTACTGAGAGGGTGAGAGCTATGCCATCCTCGCCGTGGAGATGGAATCATGTGGATGGCTGCTGGCAAGCTGGTAGTGATGCAGAGCTTATGTACAGCATGGCAGCTGAGTGAGACAAAGGGCTCTCCACCACCAGAGCTGCTGGTGGGGTAAGCAGACCGTCCTGCTTACAGGAGTCTGTATGGGCAGAAAACGTAAAGTTGGACCTGCTTCTCTTTCAGCCTATTTAATAGGACAGGACAGTTGTTGGCTGCCTGGAGACCCACCCTCTTGGAAGTAAGAACAGTCACAATCACCCTTCCTAAGGAGTGAAGAATCTGAGGTCCAGCGAGGACAGGTTTCTCACGCAATGACATGTAGTTACCTGTTATGATAAATGTATTATTCACGTGTGTTATGGATTGAATTTCTACCCCCACCTCCGCCCAAATTCCTATGTTGAAATTCTAACCCCAAGTACCTCAGAATGTGACCTTATTTGGAAATAGGGTCATTGCAGATGTAATTAGTTAAGTTGAGGCCATACCGGCATAGGGTGGGCTGCGAATCCAATGACTGGCATCCTTATAAAAAGGGGAAACTTGGATTCAGACATTGCACACAGGGAGAACGCCATGTGAAGATGATGGCAAAGAGCAGCATGATGATTCTATAAGCCAAGAAACATCAAAGTTTGCCAGCAAACACCAGAAGCTAGGGGAGAGGCATGGAACAGACTCTCCCTTGCAATCTTACAAGGAGCCAACCCTGCCGTCTCGATCTCAAACGTCTAACCTCCAGAACTGTGAGAAAATAAATTGCTTTTCAGCTACATAATATGTGGTATTTTGTTACAGAAGCCCTGGAAACTAATACAACGTGGAAGCATATATTACTTTTTTTTCTGTTTTTAAGGAAGAAAAAGCACTTGTAAATTCAATCAATTTCTCATTTTACATGAGAATACTTTCTGCTTAGCAAATACAGAAACAGAAGTTCTTATACATCAACAAAAATGATGGCCTGAAAACTCATACACTCAGTTTATACTTAGCCTATAAAGAAACCAACAAATTTCTCATGGAGGTAATTTGAAGCTGTACATTATTTTTCATTCATCCATTCACAAAGTGAAGGGGTTTAGAATGCCCACAGAAACTTTGAGAGGCACTGACTTAGAATCATAATCTAGGATTGTTCAGGTTTCAGAGACCTTCTCTGTAAGGGACATGGAAATCCTGTATTCAGGATTCTCCACAATCCATACTCAAATTAAACTACATTTGTTTGGTCTTTATTTTCATGAGCATCTTCTGCAATAAGAACTATTTTAAAAATTGTACTGCAATTTCATTTGAATGAACTAGAGCTGTTTGTTGGTTTTTTAAATTGAAGTATAGTTGACATCTAATATTATGTTAGTTTCAGGTGTATTCAAAGTGATTCAATGTTTATATACATTATGAAGTGATCACCAAGATAAATCTAGCTACCATCTGTCACCATCCAAAGCTGTTACATATTATTAACTATATTCCCTATGCTGTACATTGTATCCCTGTGCCTTATTTATTTTATAATTGGGAATCTGTGCCTTCTAATACCCTTCCTCTAATTGGATCATCCCTCCATCCACCTCCCCTCTGGCAACTTCCAGATTACTCTCTGAATCTATGAGTGTGTTTCTGTTTTGCTTTGTTTGTTTATTTGTTTTTTAGATTTCACATATAAATGAAATCATACAGAATTTGTCTTTCTCTGTCTGACTTACTTCATTTAGTATAATACCCTCTGGGTCCATCCATGTTGTGGCCACTGGCAAGATTTCATTCTTCTTTATGGCTGAGTAGTTATTCCATTGTATATATATACCTCATCTTCTTTATCCATTCGTCTGTCAATGGACATTTGAATTATTTCCATATCTTGGCTATTGTAAATAATGCTGCAATGAACATAGGGGTGCATATATGTCTTCGAATTGGTGTTTTCATTTTCTTCAGATAAATATCCAGAAGTGGAATTGCTAAATCATATGGTAGTTTTATTTTTAATTTGTTGAGGAACTTCCATACTGTTTTTCACAGTGGCTGCACCAATTTACATTCGCAGCAATGGTGCATAAAGGTTCCCTTTTCTCCACGTTCTCGCCAACACTTGTTATCATCTTTTTCATAATAAGCATTCTGACAGCTGTGAGGTGATATCTCATTGTGATTTTGACTCACAATGAGGTTCATTTAAAATAAGCTTTCTAAAAACCATGCTGGAATTTGCTGTAACAGCTGGAAAGAATAATTGTCTTTCTGTATGTTCACCAAGCAGTGCTTGCTCAGGGGGACCTTTTCCCTTGAGCTCTGGTTGGAGACATTTAAAACATGTTGTCACTCCACACAAATGACAGCTAACTACCAGGAAGAGTTCCTTGGTGAGCTCTATTAATGGAAAGGTTAAAGTCTCAAAGTAAAGATTGAAGTCCAGTTTTGGAGCTTTTCATTCAAAAGTAGTGAATCACAAGGATAAAAATGCTTAAACCAACGATAATCTGAACCTTTCAAGGCCACTTCGGAAATTTTAGCCTATTTGTTGTTCTCTAAAATCCATGGAAAGAATTTTGTTGACTGGTTTGAACACTATTTAGGTACCAGAAACAGGAAGTCATTTACATTTGGTTATTTAATTTTTCATCCTGAACTAGAATAACATTAAGGATGATCTTAACAGAACGAGAACAAGGAAAAATATTTGTAAAGTATTTCAAAGCTAATGCATGCCTTTTAAAATGATTGTGTAATTAGATAAACTACATGCTGCTCTTAGTGCATTTTTCATAAAAGTAATTTCCATTACAAGTATTTTCTTCATATAATTTATTTCAAACTCTAGATAATCTTAGTTGTTGTCACTAAAGATGACTGCTAACATTAAAATATTTATATGATAAGAAAAATCCACTAAATGTATTTATGCTACATGCTTGAAAAAGAATGGCCATTGGATCACATGTTTTGATATTCAAAAGCACCCAAAGTCCTCCAGAAATGTATGAAGTTGAAAAAATATAAGGAAATTATGTAGAAGATGGTAGCAAGCAACACAGAGGACTGACCAGGCTCCTCACCACTCATCTAAGACCTGTGCACAAACAGGAGTCGGCCTCCTAGCACAGTGATATCTTCAGACTTCCCTATGCTGGTGGTCCCAGCTTCGATGATTTGCTAGGAGGCCTCATAGAACTCAGCATATTGTCGTATTCATTGCTATGATTTATTACAGCAAAAGGATGCAAAACCAACTCAGCAAAGAGGAAAGGCCCCACTTAGCTCAGGCCCCACATCACCAAGAGCCTCTCTATCACAGACAGAAATCACTCCTCCTCTGATATGTTTTGTTTTGTGTTTTGACTCCACCCTCTTGTATTGACTTGGCTCGTCTCAAGACGAAACTGCAGGAACACCCCTTTGTGGTGCCACACCCCTCTTTTCTTCCCTTCTCTGCCATCATAATAATAGCTAACTCTCACAGCACTGAAAACATACCAGACACAGTTTGATGGATTTTAGCAACCCAGTAAGGTAGGTATTATCACCTCCATCTGAAACAAGAGAAAACAGCTTCTGAAGGTCTTACAGCTGAGAAGTAGCACATCAGTTCAAAGCCCTGCCATCTGGCTCCAGACCCACGCTCTCAAGTCCCTGCTCCCACACTGCCTCTCACGCTAATGTACCCTGAGCTGCATAGAGCCATTCTCCCACGGACCAACACTGGGCTACCAACAGACGCTACCAGACCCAGGGAAAAATAGGAACACCAGAGAATCGAGGCCAGTCCGTTGCTAACTAGAGCTCTCCACTTTAGGCATTCCCGATCTCCCGTATAGCCGTAATCCATGTTCTCAATAACGACCAAATGAACGGCAAAATCCTGAAGCGCTTCATGAACTCTGAAAAAGCAGATGCACAGAGGCACAACAGTACAAGTGCACTTACTGTGGCCGAACTGTTCATTTCAAAATGACTACAGTGTGACCGCAGTTTTTAAAGAGCAGATAAAAGTTCGTACAAAGCAGTTCTGGTAGATATGTATTTCAGTGTGTCACCGATGCACCTTCCTCATGCATCGAAGTAACCTTGGGGGGAAGAAGTCTGCTTTGTCTGCTTGACCCCTCATGCTGATCCCAGAAAAATTATCTAGGGTCCAGTTGCCCCTGGAAGCATGATCATGAAGGGCAGGCCACCATTTGCATAATTCTGGTTTATAGACAGCTTCGATGCTCACAAAATGGCACCCCAAGTGCTCAATGGACCACTTAAATGTGGGAGCTGAGTTCTCCCAAATCCCAGCCCTTGGGATGCTGCAGGTGCTTCCCAGTCATGGAAGCATTTTCTCTTTCCAGAGCCCAAGGGGCCTACTTCCATCCTCAACCCTGGACTGCTTTGCCTCTCACCAGTGTGGGATGTTCGCCCTTTTGACACGTCATGATAAGCTGCTGCTTTTAGAGATTTTTCCTTCATGCTCAAGGCTCTTGGTTCTCAGCCCTACAGTTTCAGTCCTACAGGGAACTTCTTACCAGTATTTCTACTTCCTCCTCAGGTATGTAAAACCCTACCTCCGCTCTCATAAAAACAAGACCAAACAGACCATTTTTATCTCCAGGCCCCTCTTCTGCTTCCTCTTTAGAGGCCAGGGTAATGTTATTCAGCTGTACATCAAGTTCACAGTATTGGGCTCATGGTCTGTATCTGTAATATGTACAACTAAATATTTGAAGAAACAGAACATGAGAATTCCTCAGTTGTTCTGTAACAAGATTGCAGAGAAAGAAGGGTTAAGGGTCTCCTATAAGTAGCTGTCTTTCTTAAGCTTTATTTTATGTAATATTAGGTATGAAGTTAACTGTGCTAAAGCAAATCCCTTTCCCCAGTATCATTTATTTAAATAAATAGACTGAACTAGAGATTTCTGGTGAAGAAATGGTTGAGATTGCAGCCCTTTGGCAAATTCAGTATGGCAGGAAAACCTCATCCGCTGCCTGCTGAGAGCCTTAATTCTTACCCAAGCTTGCAGTGTTTCCTTCTACACTTCAACCTTTCCTTTACTCTGTGTCTTCTTGCTGAGCCACACCCTTCCCTGCAGCCCTACCCATATTTCTAATTTTCCCATTTCTGAGTACAATGGATAATATTAGCTCTTAGAATTCTCCCCTTCTCTTCTTTCTTCATAGTATTAAGCCATTTCAAATGGAGTAGACTAATGCCATCAATTTCACCCTTAAGTGTGGTCATGTCACATATGTTTCCTGACCTCCAAGCCTGAGGCTACAGGTGATATAAACTGATTTCCCTACTTCATCAACTGGGCTAATTTTTAAATGCTATATATTACATTCAGTATGAAGTATAACCTGTGTTATAAAGCTTTTGAGCAAAGCTAGTCATGTATTATATAGTTTGCTAGTTTAAAAAATATCTAGGAGCTTATTAGCTAATTCAAGGATTATACAGGATACCTATTTTCTTTCTTTTCATGATTTGTGCAGTTTTATTTTACTGGTGAGTGATAAAGAAAATGGAAACAAATCATGATTGATTAGAACTTTATATGAAGTACTAAGTAGGAGAAATGGAAAATAAACAATACATTTCTAAATAATCCAAAGAAGAAACCAAAAGTGAAGTTAAAAATGTTTCAAACAGAATGATAATGAGCCCAGCTTATCAAAAATTATAGGATTCATTTAAAGCGGTGCTTAGAAGTTTATAGCTTTAAGTGATTGTCGTGGCTAATTCTATGTACCAGCTTGACTGGGCCAAGAGGTAGCCAGTTTAAACATTATTTCTGGGTGTGTCTGTGAGGGTGTTTCTGGATGAGATTAGCATTTGAATTGGTGCGCTCAGTAAAGTAGATTGCTATCCCCAATGTGAGTGGGACTTCTCATGCAATCGTGTGAGCCAATTCCTCATAATATAACTCTTATAATAAATGTGGATGAGAGTAGTAATCAGTGAAATAGAACACAAACAATAGAGAAAATGAATTAAATCAAACTTGGAACCTTGAAAAGATCAACAGCGTCGATAAATCCCTCACTAGATCGATCCATAAAGAAAGTGAAAGAATATAAATTAATGTCATCAGTACAGATCCTACAGACATTAAAAGCGTACTAGATTCAACTGAGCAAAGGGGAGAGCAAGGCAGGAATGAGGGAGTGGCTAAGTTTGATTCACTTGCGAGTAGAGAGTGGGGAACACTGATGAGTTCTCTGGTTAGTCTCCAATGAGGCAAAATAGTTTCCACAAAGCAAAAGCAGGCAAAGGGATTTTTAAATGGCCCAAACAACAAATACGCAGTACAGACATGTCAGCTAACAATGACAATACACTGAGATAAAGTGAGAGTAGAGGTATGTACACAGTGCATGTCTCTGATAACTGTGCTGCTTTGCTTTGGACCTGGAGGGTGGGGAACAAAGCTGGCCTCATGGTAGAGGCGCTAGTCTCTCTTTTAAAGGTGAGCGTGAAAGGGGAACTGAAACAATTACTTTAGGCCATAATTACGAATGTATAGTACATTTGCTTAAAAAGGCAGCAGTAACGAAAAACAAAATTCTGGTGAAAAAATATCAAGATGAGAGACTTGCAAAGAATTACATTCAGCTATTTAGATGTGTACAGTTTGACCACTTTCTCCAAATATTAGGGGGTGTTCTGGAACCCTGGTTCATAAACTTTGAAAAACCCTTTGTCATTTTAAGCAAGGCACACAGCTAAAACCAGACTGCCTCCAAAAGTGGACTCTTTACCATGAGAGATCTTAATTTGCTCTGCGAAAGAAAATACCTAAAATAAACAGTAAGAAGAATGACCTTTAAAATATGAGAAGCGGGAGGGGGGCTAACAGGAACCTCAAAGGTTACCAAACTCATCCATTTAGCACATAGGTGTAAAATTTTCATAATTAAGGACTACGGCACCTTCTCCACTTGACTCAGTGGTCAGTGAAAGAGCAAGATTCTTAGATGACTAATTAACTAGACCGGTCAGGGGAAGACCTCATCCATAATCGTCAATGTTCTTCTGCTAGCTTAGACAACTTCTAATGTCCCTTCCTATATAGTATATGGAAAATTTACATAATTTCTCAGTAAAAGAAGCCATGTTTTCCTTAAGTGGGAAAAGAGTCTACTAAAAATAAAAACAAAACAAGATGGAATTCCCCTAGATTTAAAAGCTTACATAAAAACTACAAATATTGTATGATACCACATATATATGACCTAAAACAGGCAAGTTCATAGAGACAAAACATAGGATAGTAGTTATCATGGGCTGGGGGAGAGAAGAATGGGGAATACTTATTTAATGGGTACAGAGTTTTAGTTTCAGAAAAAGAAAAAGTTCTGGAGATGGATGGTGATAATTGTCACACAACATAGTGAATGTGCTTAATGCCACTGAATTGTATACTTAACAATAGTACAATTACATTACATACATTTCATCACACACAAAGAAAGCCTTTTAAAAAGTAGCAAGAATAACACTTTTTGATGTCACAAATAAATTACCTAATTGCAAAGGCATGAAATCAATATTACTCGAGAACTTTAGGGCTACTAAACTACTTACTATTGAACAATCTAGACTTTAAGAACTTAATATATATCGTAAGAAAAATTATTACACCAAAAATAATGACATTGTAAAAAAACCAATGGAGAAGGTGTTACCCCATTCAAAGTTATGGTTATTTCCTCTGCACAAACCCACAATCTGGAATCAGTTAGATCAGGCCTGAGTTACCTAGTCATAAATGCTTTGTAAAGGATATGGACTGAGAGTGGGAACTACATTGTATTTTGGGGTCCTAGAGAGGTGGAAACAATGCTCAGGGTCACTCTGCTGGCATAGACCTGCTCCAAGGCCAGTACCTAGATGCTGGATAGGTCTGAGTATGTGTTTGCTGCCATGGGGTTTCTGAAGGTCATTACCTGACCCAAAGCTCACAGAACAAGCTGGATTTGCTAATCCCTGCTCAAAGAGCACGCCTGAAGATAAGCCATTGCTAATTATTATCCCTTCCTTTTTGTGTACCTAGTACAATGTTTAAAAAGTGTCCTTTTCCTACATTATTCCATCTGACCATCATAATTAAGTGCCCTGCAAAGAAAGTGAGGCAGATATAGTCATCTATATTTTATGACCAGGGAGTTGTGAGGGTGAAGCCCAGGAAGCCCAGGTCTTGAAGCTTGTACACAGCAGAGTTGAAATCAGAACCAGAGCCTTTTGGTTACCAGAGTCCCTTTTCTGAAATTCTACAATTCCAGCAGGGCTGGGATTAGGTTGAGGCAAATGAGGCCCTTGTCTTGGGCACAAAATTTGAGAGGCACCAAATCAAGACAAATAATATTTTAACATAATATTTTAAAAAGATAAAATATTATGTTAAAATATCCCTGATGGACAAAATACCACAATTCTAAACCATGACCAGCTGTTTGCTTATATCACAGCCTTATGTTATTGTGCAATGGGAACAGTCATTTTGGATGATCCCAAGGTTGCCAGGCCCACTAAGCAGTCTTGTCCCTTGCCAGGTGGGTTTATGAGGGCTGAGGGTTGACAGGAGTGTGCTAACTGATTGGACGATGCAGGGGTTTCTACAGAGTTACGATTTTTGATTGTAGAGGATGTTCTGAACATGGATGGGGTCAGATAATCAGGGAATGGCCCAGTCCAGGTAGGATCCTAAAGCTGGAGGTGCCAAGGCCTCCATGCTTTGTATGTTCTTGTATTGCTTTTGTCTGCTTACGCCTAATAAGAAGCAAACACACGTAGAAGAACCACTCTACTGAAAACTGAAAATGAGATGAGCCTAAGTAAAGTCCCAAAGAGTTTTCAGGACACAGCTACATCTGGCTGACTGGTTAGGGGCTATTGCATAACATGCCAGCATTCCAGAGATTCCACCAGAGTGCCAGGGGCAAGATCTATTTTTCACCACCCACACTCGGGGTGTGTCCAACTTTTAAGGAGTTGTGATAAGTGGAAACCTATACTTACATTAAAAGTACGTTAAGTAAGTTGTGATGACATATTTAGGCTAAATCATGTTGAAGCCCACTCAATATCCAGTTCTTCTAATCTATTTAATTGAATTTGACTTATGTTGGTGGGTGTTTTGATGACCTGTTGGGTAATTTTAATATAGCAAATCTTTAATCGGGTACTATTTACAACTGCACAGTGGTAAATAACGGAGTCTAAGTCCAGGTCTCTTTCTCCAGTAAAGCCATGTGGTATCTACTGAGGGAGATATGATCCATATACCCAAACAGACAAATATTAACATATGATAAGAGCCAACTGAATCCTGACTAGCGTAGCTGTGAACTCATTGAAATTCTAAGGAGAGAAAGCAATTGCTTTGGAAGAGAGAAAACCGAACAGTTTGCATGAGCTGGTTCTGTAGGATAGGCACCTCGCAGAGTGCACTGGAGGGCTGTGGGAAGGGTTGTGGAAAGGTGGGGGGCAGTCAGATGCCAGACAGAATCACAGGAGAGTAACACTATCAGTTTGGCTGAATAGCAGCTATAAGAAGCTGGCAAAGCACCAATCTGAGACCCAAAATTGGCCTTAGTGTGGAGAATTGTAAACAGAGCTCACCAAGACCAGCACCTGGGGTTGACTTCACTTAGAGAACTGGAGGAGACTAGGAAGGCAATCGTGGAGACTGAGAAAGAAATGGTTGAAGCCAGTCAGAAGAAAGGGCTGTGCAATGTGAGGGAAGACCAGGTACTAGAGCTACCCGAGGTGAGTGGGCAGTGTGAAGTGCAGGAGACAAACACCAGAGATAGAGGCCATGTTTTTAGGTCATTGATGGTGTGGCTTCACCAGGACCTTACCAGTCTGTTTGGTGCTAAACATACCCTTGATCTTGCAATCTGTGAGCCCACAGATAAAATACAATGTGCTCAAATTCATCTTAGTAGTGTGTTCCTTATAATAAAATCAGGACTATCTTTGGAAGGACCCTTAGGAAGCGAGTTACATTAATTGCATTCAGAGAGGGGTCTGCATAGAAGAGAACAGAGGTGGGACGCTTTTCACTGTGTACCCTTGTGCACCCTTTGGATTTCATTTGGGTGTTAACAATTTTTAAACAATTAAAAACTGAAAGAAATTGAACGAGAGAACACGTGTGCTGAATAGATGGAGTGAAATAGAAAGAAACATTTTTAAGAGTACCATCTCTGCAGGATGCTCCATCAAAAAATAAGCAAACAAGCAAACTCTTCTGCCACTTTTAAAGAAACAGCTTTATTGAGGTATAATTGACACATAAGCTGAACATATTTAGTATATACAATTTGATAAGTTTTGACATACATTTACATCTGTGAAACCATGAGCACAATAATGATAATGAATATATTCATTAACTTTGAAAGTTTCCTATGTCCTTTGAAATCCCGACCTCACACCTCTCCCTACCTTCTCTCCCATACCCAAGCAACCCAAGTACAGATCTGCTTTATATTAGTTTGAATTTTCTAGAATTTTATATAAATGGAACCATACAGCATGTACTCTTTTGTCTAACTTCTTTCACTCAAGAAAGATTGTTTTGGAGATGTATCTATGTTGCATCTATCAATAGCTCATTCATAAAAAGTTGTTGAGTAGTATTCCATTTTATAGATACGTTGCTTGGATAAGTATCTAGGAGCAGACTTATATGCTAAATATGTTTAGCTTTATAAGGAGCTACCAAAGTTTTCTACAGTGCCTATACCGTTTTGCATTTTCATCCACAAAATATGAATGGGAGTTCCAATTGCTCCACAAGTTCATCACATTTTAATTCTCAGTTTTCTCCTATGTGCAGAGTAGCATCTTACTGTGGTTTTAGTTTGGATTTCCCTACTAATGATAATGAGGCTCTTTTCATGTGTTTATTTGCCATCTGTATATCTTCCTTGGTGAACTGACTTTTCAAATATTTTACCCATTAAAAAAAAGTATGTTATTATTATTGAATACTGAGACTTCTTTATATATTCTGGATACAAGTCCTATATCGGATACATCGTTTGAAAATATTTTGACCCAATCTGTCACTTGTCTTTTTATTTTCTTAATAGTTTCAAAGAAGAGAGTTTTTAATTTTATGAAGTCAAATTGGTATAGTAGTCAGCCTTTAAGTTGGCCCCAATGATGCTTCCCTATTCTGCCTCTTCTTTGGTCCCTTCTCACACTGAATAGGGCTGACCTGTGTAACCAATAGGATATTGAGGAAGTTATGATATGTGGCATCTAAAGTCAGATCATAAAAGACACTATAGCTTCTGGCTTCTACCTTTGCTCTCTCTTGGATAACTCGCTCTGACAGGAGCTGGATGTCATGTTGTAAAGTCACTCAAACAGCCCTGTGGGAGGTCCACGTGGCAAGGAACTGAGGCTTCGTGCCAACAGCTTGTGAATGTGCCATCTTGGAAGAAGATCCTCCGGCCCCAGTAAAGCCTTCAGATGACTATAGCCCTTGCTGGCATCTTGACTAAGACCTCTTAGAGACCCTGAGCCAGAACCCTATAGATAAGCTGCTCCTGAATTACTGACTCACAGAAATTGTGTGAGATAATAAATGTAAGTTTTAGTTTAAGCCACTAGGTTTTGTGGTGATTTTTTTATACAATATATGTAACAGTGGGCTTCCTGCAGTTTTAATGGAAAAAAACTGAAGAGTAATCCCTATCTTATGTTTTTCAGTGTGGAGGCTCTGGGGGTAGAATGAAGTCTTAGATCCTTCACTTCATGGTGTCCACCATGGCAACTTCCTATAAGCCTGAGCCCTATTTCTCTCAGGGTGTTCTCTGCTTCTTGGTTCCCTGACCCATTCCTATGAGTTCGCACTTTAACACTGTACAGCCAACTGCTTTGAGCTAACAAGGTGGTGGCAGAAGAACACTGGACAGAAGGTCACTTTGGGCAAAATCAGGGGTTTTGATATTTACAATAATTCCTAGCTTACCTATCTCATAAGGCTGGCCTTCCTCAAGCACTATTTCTATATAAAACATATCTGTTCTTAAGTCCTTTTCAGTAGCTTATCTCTCCTCTTTGGATTGTCATTTTTAAAATTATCATTAATATGATTAAATTATCATATAAAATGCTCTTACATATGGAAGAGTATATAAAGCATATACATTTGGGTAAAGAATACTAACCAAAGATACACCTTGTACCCACAACTCAGCTTAAGAAATAAACTGTTAACAGTGCATTTGAAGCTCCTTGGGGTTCATGAGTGTGCCCCTTGTCCACCACAGGCTACCCGTTCTCCTGAGTTTTGGGTTAATTCAAAGTAATCATTCTATTGCTTTCCTTTATAGTTTTAAAATCTGTATAGGTCTTCCTTAATTTTGAAATTACTTTGAAATCATTGATTTTGAAAAACTGAGTAGCAAGCACACACCTGCCTGTAATATAATATTGCCAAGTTAGATGCAGGCTCCCAGGAGAAGACAAAGAGAATGGTCTCGAGGTAATAGTCTGACTTCAGGTTCCCTGGGAATTTACCAGAACCCCTTCTACGCAATGTCATGAATGAATCCTTGGGAAAACAATGCAGCCTGGTTAGGGCATTGCATTGGAAGGACAACAGTAAGAGGCCAGTGTTGGATGCATGCCAGTTACATGATTAGGGGGAATACCCCAACCTAAGCAGATAATTTCTGGGGGGAAAATGAGTGCTCAGCTGATCTATGTCGCAAGGCATCTTGGGGAGAGAAGAACTATCAATACGTGGTCCAGGATGGGTCATGCAAGCAGTAGACCCCGCGTCAGGTTCACCTGGGTGTATTTAGTTCTCAGGTAAAAAGGAAGGAGCAAACAAAGGCAGCCCCTGGATGAAGCCATCCTCCCTAGTCTGTCTCTTGGGTTCCACCGATCCACTGATTGGCAGCCATCTGGAGTACAGCTGACATCTTGGAATCTCCCAGCACCCAGAGGTTGTGTTTGCCTACCTTCTGCAATCTAAATCTGGACCTCTCTGTCCTCTGTACTGTAACTTCCTTTCTTAGTTTACTCCTTGTGGAATCTATTCTACAGTAGGTCCTTGAGAAAGCATGCATGGAAAGTAAAGTTTTTTTAGATTTTACACGTAAATTGTTTTCATTCTATCCTAATATTTACTAGATGGGTTGGCTAAGGTATAGAATTTTAAGCTGAAAATAATATTCCCTTAGCATTTTGAAGATGTTGCTTCACTATCTTCTTGATTCTAGTGATGCTATTGAGAAGCCTGAAGCTGCATTCCTGGTCCTGTCCTTTGTATGTGACTGTGTTTTTTCTTTTTAAGGCTTGTAGAAACTTTCCTTTTTGTCCCCTGTGTTCTGGAATTTCACAGTGATGGACCTTTGTATTTCTATTAATCTGTTGATCTTCTTTCTTGACGAACCTTTTCCATCTGGAAATTGTGTCCAGCTGAAATTCTGGGAAATTTTCTTGATTTAATTGATGATCTTTTTAATTGATTATCTTTGTTTTCTCTTTCTGGAGTTTCTATAATTCAGATATTGAAACTACATAACTTGCCCTCTAATTTTTCTCCCCTATTGTCCATCTTCATCCTTTTTGCTTTGCTTCTGGTGAGTTTCCTCCTATTGTATCATTCTTTCTATTGAGTCTTCCATTTCTGCCATAATGTTTTTGATTCCCAAGAGTTCATTTTGATTCTTTGAATTGTTTCTTTAGGTGGCATCTTTTCCTTGTTTCATGGATGCAACATCTCTTTTCCTTTGAAAATATTGATGATAATTTTTAAAATTTCTTTTTTGATGTCTTTTCCCTGCATGGTCTGTTTTTCCTTCAAGTTACTTTTTTTTTTTCTTTTTTTCCTGCTTGTTTTGGTCCTTTGGTTCACATGAGCAGTTTTGTTTAGCCTTAGTTGTTTGTGATTAAAAGTACAGTATAAAAGACTGTTAGGCAGCTCTGAGTTTGGGATGGGGCCTTGTGTATCTAAGCCAAGGTTTCCCCAAAAGCAGAGTCCAAGACTTACACAGAGTTAGCTCATTTGAGAAGTGATCCAAAGAAACAGGGATGAGGGATAGTGGGAGGAAAAGGAGAGAAAGCCAATGTAAGCATTAGACATTTCACCCAGTAGCCATTGCTTCACTGTCTGTTACTCTATTCCATGGGATTTTCTGAGTCTTATGTAATGTGTCTCAGAACTGTCCACTGAAGGGATGAAAAAGGTAGCCCCAGAGGTAGCCCCACAGACATTATCTTCTCTGAATTTCTGGTTTAAACATGCCCACATGGGTATCAAAGAAGCTTTGGGACAGAAAACAAGATTCAGGGCTAAGGTGAAACTTTGCTTGCTGTATTAGTTAAGGGTTCTCCAGAAAAATGGAGATATACATATAGGTAAAGATATAGATATAAGGAATTGGCTCATGTGGTTATACTGAGAAGTCCCATTATCTGCTTTCTGCAAACTGGAGACCCAGGAGAGCCAATGCTGTAGTGCCATAGATTCCTCCAGAAGAGTCTTCTAATCTTATGCCTAGAAGGTCGAGGTCACATTGTCAGCTTCTGAGAGCCAAGTGGGGCAAGAGGGTTGGAGTCCCTGCATTCATTGTGCATCTGGCCTCTGGATCCCTCCATTTCCAGTGTGGTGTCAATGTGCTCAGTGTACCTGGAATCCTCCAGACCAGAGACTCTCCCTGCAGGATAAACCTTTGACCTTCTGCTGGAGTTGAGGATGGAATGCGGGCTAACTTCTTCTCAAATTGCTTTCACTGAACACTCGTTGTATTTTAGCCTTCTCCTCCACCTCAGTCCCAAACGCACTTGGTTCTGGTAGTTTCTGAGCCTTTTGAGCTGTTTCCAGTATGAGTTGGGTTGGATCTCATCTTTCTCAAATCTACTAAATCAACTACCACTCATCCATGTATTTTCCAGCTTTTGAAATTGTGTTGCTCTTTTCTTCTGTTCTCCTTCAAGTTTAGGATTAAAAAGAGAAAGAAAGAAAGGGAGGGAGGGAGGGAAGGAAGGAAGGAAGGAAGGAAGAAAGGAAGGTAGGTAGGTAGAAAGGAAGGAAGAAAAAAGAAAATCTGTTTAGTGCAGTTTTAGGACGGAGCAAAATTGCATGCATACCATCTGCCATCTTAGCCTGGAACTTGAGTGCAGATATACCCATAGCTCCTCCTTAGTGTCCTTCCTGCTGCAACTTCAATGTCACTTCCTCAGAGAGGCCCTTCCTGACCACTCAACTGAAATTAGGCCCCATTATCATAGTACTTATCACTACCTAGATTTTTTTTGTTTATGGACTTCTGCCCTATTGGAATGTAAGCTCCATGAGAGCAAGTACTCCAGTCCATGCAGCATCCCCAGCTTCTAAAACTATCTGGTATATGGAAGAAACTGTGTTTGGAAATAATATTTTGAGTCAAATGAGCTTCAATCCTGTGTGTGATGTATCCTGGGAAAAAAAGACTGCCTCGTATAAAGAAGGAACAGGGTGTATATAGAAGTAAGACAGAGTCTGTGTGTAAATCCTGCAGAGCAGCAAGAGAAACTGCAAGGAGCAGGAGCAGAGCTGCAGCAATCTGGAAAGGCGTGTATTTGAAAACTGTCTCTGACTTGAGTCAAGGCCATTCTGGATTTTCACTGAGCCTCCATGATGAGCTGGGCTGACCGTCTCAGGGGAACAGCCCAGGAAAAGGTGGTCCTGGAGGTCAGGAAACAAGGAGAAAAGCAGCCCCCGCAGCCATCTCTGCCTCTTCTTTAATTGCTGCAGGAAAGGAGGGCAGAGATGGGAAAAGACTTGGGGAGCTCCAGGGAAGCTGGGACACGGCGGGAAGCCCTGTTGTGCAGGTTTTGAGGCTATAGTATGCTGGCAACGCAAGCTGCTGCCCCCATTTCATGTACCAGGAATCCTTATGTTCAAACAGGGACATTTTGGGTGCCATTTGCCCTCCTGGAGGTACTGAGGGTTGTGTGACTTTTATTTTGTGAAAAAATTTGTCATAACAAATTAACATCTGTCATAGATGTCACAGGCAAAAAGTTAAAAAAAAATTTACCTTCCTTTCCAATAGTGTCAGCTTTTAGCTCAGCAGAATATTGAGTTTAGATTTTTTTTTTCTCTCATGAAAAAGGTCATACATTCACATGGTTCAAAATTCAAAAGTCACAAAGGGGTGTCAAGTGAAAAGTGTCCTTCCCATCTCTATTCTCCACGTCCCGGAGGCGACCAGTGTGAACAGACCCCTGTATCCTTCCAGAAATATTCTCTGCCCATCCAGGTTTTCTTTTGGACACAATTAAATTGGAACAGAGCTAGTTAGAGCCACATGCTGAGGCCTTTCCTTTAAATGAGTCAAGGCTAAGGCTCTCCCGGAAAGAGACAGCAGGTAATAGGAACCAGCATGACTAGAGGAGGGAGGGTAGAGGGAATAAGATGTGGTCCACTAGGTGTCAGGTGCTTTTAATTTAGGACAGAGCTAGTCTAACTCTAAGGATGAATGGCTACAGACATGTTACAGAGGAAATCATGGGTGTCCCATGTGATAGAGAATAAAGTTTCAATGTAGCAGATAAAGGCCCTCATTGAAGAGGACATTGGGTAGGATGTAAGCTTAGGAGAAGAAAGCGGTTTTCTATAAGCCACGCAACGTGTATCTTCATAAAAAGGAGACATTCCACAGTTGAGCTGTGGCGATCTACAATCAAAGAAGAAACAAACCAGAGGGCTATGTAGATCCCACGTAGCATGCTGGGAGATTGAGGGCAATAGGGTGGGGTCCCAGGTCTGGGAATTGGGTTAGAAGGGATCTGATTATTTTCCATCTGGAAGAAAGCCCGATTCTGAAGGTGGAACACTTTAACGAAGTCCGGGAGGCAGCAGTTGGCACGTCAGATGGCTCCACAAAACAGAAGATCCAAATGAACCTACTGGCAAGGGGGTAGTCTTCAAAAAGAAACCGGGAGAGGTAGAAGGGAATGGGGTCTGGAGCCACACTACCCAGGCTCCATCCTGGTGCCAGAGTGAACCTGAGCAAGTTAAAGTCCTTGTGCCTGTTTTCTGATAGAGGCAATACACAGGGCTACTAACAGTCTCTCAATGGGGTGTTGTGTGTGATCAACTGACAATCCACAATGAGGGCTTAGAACAATGCCCCGCAAGAAGCTAACTCCATGCTTTTCAGCCATTACTACTTTTAAAAAAGGCCTGCTCAGGCCTGTTGTGCTGGCACAGTACTTGGTGATAAATCTAGAAAAGCAGAATCAGAGATGGATTTCAGGTAGTGGTATGAGGTGGAAAAGGGAGCGAATGATAGCACAGCCAAATACAGCAGGGAGAGCGAGGAAAAAGGGCTCAGGGTATTTTTCAGAGAAAACCGTCTTGTTGCAGGTCTACAATGTTCAAAGCTAGGCTGTGTGTGGCAATGTCTCTTGGAAATTAAAATTTAATTTCAGTTAAAGAAGCATTTTTTCTGTGTGCCCACTTAAAGATCAAATTATATTGCTAAGAAGAGTAGCCAAGTTGCCTAGAAGGGACATTAAGATCTGTAAGTCAGGAGACTTGGGTTCCAGTCCTAGTCCTGCCCAAGTAGCTGATGCAATATTGAGTCAGCTTAATTAACTGTGTCATTTTCAGAAGAAAGGGCCAGAGTCATTTCCTAGGCCCCCCTGAGTATTGAACATTCTTTGATTCTAACCTTGCGGCAGGGTCTCAAGATAATTTAAGAGTTGTTCACCTTGACCCAAGACCCCTCTCCTCAAATAAATACGTGAAAACTAAGAGCGTCTGGTGTTCCTTTCCTTTTCCTCAGGCCCCTTGCCAAAAGGAGCGAGATTTCAAATATGCTGCCAGGGGGGGAAAGAGCCACCTCTTTTTCCTTTCCCATCCATTTCAGGAAAATTCAGGTTTTCCCATCCATTTCAGGAAAATTCCTGTGGTCGGTCTAGAGTTGCTTGCTACCAGATTTAAGTAGGAAGACATCATGGAAAAAAAGATTTGCTTAAAGGAACTGAAGCTTGTTTGGCCTGATCCTCTGGGAAGTTGGACAGGTAGACTGTGACAGTTTAGTTTCAAAGTACCCCTTTAAAAATACTGCCCTAGAGGGTGGAATCTGGTCCTACCAGGATGAGGAGATACTGATTCGTCAATGCCTAAAGGCACTGGACATACCACTAGGCTGCCTCGCATAAATGGCAACAAGAAGCTTACAAACCCTCAAATAAATGGCATCTCAATTTGAATATTGGGTGATGGGGATGCCCTGGTTGTAAAAACACTGGCCGTGACTCTGTAACCTTTAAGGACTAGCTGTTTAGAAGAAAAATCGTTAAGTGTTCTATAGCTGAGGAGATATGGCTGCTCGCATGAGGGCTATGAACCTGATTCTCGTTTGTCATCCCGTCAGTCATTTTCCTTTTTTAAAAAAGAAGAAAAAAAAATCTCAACTCAGAAACACCGAATTCCGAGCTTTTTCCAGAGGCGAAGCCCTTATCTTTGGAACACCATATTAATAATTCCTGCCCGGCCTAACCCGTGCTAGAAAGCCCCCAAACCTATCCGGAGGGGTCCGCACTGCGGGGCGCAAGGAAGCAGATCAGCTTCCAACCCAAAGGTTCCATCACCAACCAATCGCGAGCCTGTGCCCCTCAAGAAAACCAGACACACCTACGAGAGGTGAGTAGCACTAGGAATAGCCTATCTGCGTGGAGACATCTGAAGGGGTGGGGCAAGGATTAGCCAGTAGTATCGAAGTAGTTGTTGTTAGGAGGGAGGAAGACGCCTGTGAGCGTGCGTGAGGCTGCTCCCGGGAAGGGGTGGCAGGAAGCTTGCGCAGCCAATGGCCGAGGCGGGCGGGCAGCGGCGCGCGTGCGCGCTGAGTCCTGGGGCTGCGGGCGGGAGGCGGGGAGGTGGGGGAGGGGAGCGGACAGGAGCGCGGCGGAGCTGCTGCCGCCGCTGCAGCCGCCGCCGCAGCGAAGAGGCCATGTTGTGTGGTGTGTGGGGCGGGGGGAGGAGGAGGAGGGAGTAAAGCCGAGAGAGGAGACGGGAGAGAGACACCACACACACGGCACAAGATGGCCGGAGAGGCAGCAGCTCCCCGAGCTGTCAGGCGTTCGGTCGCGGCCGCGGGGGCCTCCCGGCCGGCAGGGAGCTGCGTCCGGGCGGCCCGCAGACCCGCGGGAGCGAAGCGGCCGCGGATGAGGCGAGGTGGCCGGTGCATCGGCTCGGAGCCCGCTTCAGAGGCGCCCGGGGCGGCCGGGCCCGCGACGCCGAAAGCGCCGCTGCGGCAGCGACCGCGGAGGTTCCCCGGGGCCCGGGCGGCTCGAGCTGGCGCGGGCGGGAGGCTCGATAGGGCGGCCCGGCGCGGAACTCGGGTGCGGGCGACCAGGAGGTGCCGACAGCCGCGCTTGGACCCGGTAAGTAGCTCCGCGACTCCTTTTATTGTCCTTTGTCCTTGGGAGGAAAAGCAAAATGTCCTTGAGCGCGCGAGCAGGAGGGGGCGGCGGGCCGGGCTTCGCTGGCCGGCTCTCCCCGAGCGGCCCCGCCGGCGGCGCTGGCTGGCTGTGCGGGCGGGAAGCGCCGGTGCGCCGCGGGGCCTAGGGCTGGGGCGCGCGGGGCCCCGCCGCAGACCCCAGGGGCGGCCTCGCTGCCCGGCTCGGCCCCGCTGGGAAAGGGGCGGCGGCGGGTGGCCGCGGGCGGGAGCCCGACGGGGACGGCGCGAGGAGAGCCCCTTCCGGCCCTGGTGAGTTATTTTGATATTTAGGATAAAAGAGAATCCCTTTCAGGTTCTCCAACGGGATTTTAACCTTTCCGGTGAGGTGGGAACTCATCTTCATGGACGAATTTAAAAGAACAATGGAACCCTGACTACGTTTAAGCAAAAATAAAACTTGTTATTTTTTTTCTTTTGGGTGTTGGCTTTTAACTCTTTCAAAGCCGATTTTGAAAACGGCTGCAGTGTTACAGATGAGAGAGTATTTGCTGCTTATTAAAACCTTATGACGTTCAGGTTGTCTTTTAAAAATAGAAGTTGGAGAAGTGCTTCTGGTATTTCAAAAATTACGAAGACAAGTTTACTATATCGTCAAAGCTGTTTACAATGGAAAAAGAATTTAATTACGGTGCTAGACGATGACGTTTGATTATCAAGATAGTTTATTTTGGGAGTCACGCCAACATTATTTGACATTCTGATATTTGAATAATGATTAAGTATTTGCTTTGGTTCTTTTTAAATAAAGCTTGTAAGGGGCCGTTATCTGTAACTTACCACACCTGAATGTTAGGACGTACTTGGGTCAGTTCCTGTACTTTTAAAAGTTTAAATTGATCATTTTATTTTTTTTAAACAAACCCTGGTTGACAAAACTTTTACAAAGGAATATTCTGACACCAAATCTCTTTGTGAAGTTACTTTCCCCTAGTGTAAATATTAAAGTAAGACTGTTCTCCGTAATGGGCGATGAAGAGGAGCCATATTTGTTGCATTTGTTGCATGCATAAAATCTAGATATGTTTAAAACGGAACGGTATTTTAATATATATTGGTTTCGAAAAAATTTTGTAGAGTCCTCTGTCTAGTCTCTGAATTTAAAACACTGAGAGGGAATTTAATGGTTCGAAGAACAAACCACAAATGCACCAAACCATTGTGTGTTTTAGAACATATTTGTCTTCATTTTGCGGTAGTTCTGGTGTAAAGAAGACGACCTACGTAAAAATAGTGTCTGATAGATGTACGTAGTACTTGCAAAACCAGAGATACTGGTGCAATCGACTATGTTTCTGAGGATATTTTGTCAGTCAAGTATTTTATTTTCCGAATAGCATTCGTGTGGTGCTACATGTTAACATCAGTTGCGCATATCTTGATTTTACAGAATATGTTGTCTGTACCAATTTTGGTTTTTCAAATAAACATTTTGGAAATTTTTCAACACTGAAAGTGGTTTAAAGTGAATATTCTGAATCTGGCTTTTCAGAATCTTTTTTGAATAGTGAATGCAAAATGCAAAATAATTGCTAGCAGTTAAGTTAACCTCATAAGGTCTTTTTACATGAGAAATGGGGGAAGGGAGAGACTGAAAATGTGAAGACCTTGGTTTGAAATTGAATGAAGATCATAGATACTATGTGCTTTTAGACTTGGTAAAAAGACAAAGCTAATACCTCACTTGGTGGGATCAAATAACTTGTAGTTTAAAAATTTAAAGTAACCAGTGGCCATTTTAACTTCACTAATTTCTCCTGGAGGAGTTAATTTTTAATTGCTCATAATTGTAAAAGGAATTTCTAGGTGGTAAAGGAAATTTTAAGATGATTTGAATCTTTAAAATTGGTAAATTGTCCTTTGTTTTTGAGTACTGACTGGCATCTAAAGGACAAAAATTAAGGTCATCATTTTAAATCTGTCCAAAGATATGAATTTTCCGTATTTCTTTTTGATCTCAATGCCTTAATTTTTAGTGTCTTTCTGTGCAGCCAAAAGATGGGGAATACAAAGACTGATACTAAGATAAGATTCTTAACTTCAACCTTAAATGTACAGGTAGTGTGTTAATGAGCCGACTCATTTGTCCGTAGATGGATCAGTGGAATACATCTTCATTGTTCATCACACTGAAACTTTGGCCAAGAATGGTTTAGAAATCAAACATTGATACCATCTTCCTTTTTTGTTTTTAAAGGTAACTTACAAGATTAATATTAAATTGGGTTGATGATGGTTCTGAACAAATACAACTCCTATTTGAGGTAAGACTGGGTAAATTGTTATTTTGACATAAAAATAAGCTTACTAGGTTTTTATTTTGTTATGTGGTAATTTATATATCCAATAAGTATTGATAATGAATATGAGTAAAGTAAATATGTGAAATAATTTTACAAAGCCTTTAAACCTTTTCACTGAAAGAAAAGTATATGTGCGTAGTCACTGTAACTTAGTGTGCCTTTTGAATAGTTTAAAATACTGAAGGTTCGTCCTTTAAGCCTTTGTTTAATTTTGGCACAAGATTGATTATAGTTCGAGGAAAATCATGAACCAAAGATACACTTTTTCTTTTTAGCTCTGTAATATACTACACAAGTAATTTTAATCTTTTAAATAAATGACTTTATTGGAAAATTTGAGCTAGGTAATATACTACTAGATTATAGGGAAGAACATTTAAAAATCTGATATTGTGAACATAGGTTTTAGTTTTTCTTTTATATTAAACAAAAGTTTAAAAACACTTATTTCTATTGCTTTTGGTTGTTCGATCAATAAATTGTTTAGAATTCCCTCCCCCCCCCCGAAAGGTATGCCATTTTGAAGACTGAGACCGTGGAGTTTTATCCTTGAGGATAAAGGAAATGTGTGCGAAAGCCTGTGTTTCAGATAGCAAGTAAGTAAATGTTTTTATCCCACATCCGAAATTTAATAGTTACCAGCATTTGAGTAGGAAAATAGCACTAAAGTTTGTCAATGAAACATGAGCTGTAGTTTATATCTCAAAAAAGGGCTGAATAAAAAGCCCATCACATTGCTTTACCTTACATCAAAGCACTTTTGTATTAATGTTAAAATAGTTGAAACACATAAGTTGTATCAGCAGTAAGACATTCAGTACTTTACAATAAAGTAATGCTTCAGGATTATGATTAAATCAGTTGAGTCATCAGAATTATGTCTTTACAATCTGAAATGCATTCTTTCAGCCATTTTTTTGATGACACCACATTTAAGAAATGGCTTAGAATCTTGTATTTGCTGATCTTAACAATTCTTAAAAGAACTGTATTTCAAAAAGTAAACACACTTTCAAATTGTATTTAGTGGTTTTCAAATAATCATTTCATCCATTTTTATAAGTTGGTTTTCAAACATACAAAAATGAATTGTCTTACAGGAAACTAGAAATACCTCTAAATCTGTAGGCTAGTAATTGTTTTTAAAGCGTAAAAGGAAGAAATGATTTTTGACATGTATGTTATACTTTGACATCTTAAAACTAGGTATGTTAATGAACAAAATACATCCACTAATCAGTTACAAATAAAGAACATTTCCTGAAAATTAACACTGAATGTGGAAATTAATGTCAAGCTGGTATTAGTAAGGGATTTACTAGAAGAAATATGTAATATAATAGATATCTTGGGAAATTTTAAGAATAGTGAAATAACCAGTTAATATAAATTATCCTTGAAATTTATGTGGAAATCTTAGCTGTTGCTGTTGGCTCATTCTGTTGATTTGAATAAGTGATAATAGTAGTATCATTTCCTTTCCTTTAGTCCTTTTCAGTCCTTTCCAATTTGATCAAATTTGTGTTTTTTATAGTGCAAAGGAAAACTAAATGTTACTTCCAACTATAATGTTTTAAAGATACATACAAAATAGTCAAAACATATTTCTTCTAATTTAACACAAATGCCAAGGTTAGAGTTTCTTCTATGCAAATGATAGGATATTAGATTGGCATTCAGGTGTGGTTGCGCACTTACAAAAATTGAGAATTGGTCCTCTTTACAACACAAATATATGTTAACTATAATAATGGAAGTTCAAGTATAAATTGGTAATAAACTTAATAATGGCCTACCAGAGATATAATTTGACCCGATACATACAAAAATTAAAAAATGAATGGTTGAAGGAGGTTAGACATGTTAAATGAAGATTTTTGTTTTATGTTTTAATAATACAAATCTAAATGGTAAAACTTCTAAATTAATCCCCAGTATAATGGAATACAGCTTTCCTTTTATCACCAATAATATAAAAGATTATAATAAATCACATGTTAAAAAGGCCTGTATGTACTTCTGTCTCTGTGATAGTACTGACGCTCAGTGTTTTGATATATGCTGTTTGAACCACACTTGTACAATGGGTAATACTTTTTTTGGTGGACAGAAGTAATGGAACGCATAAGGACAAATGTAAGCATAGATACTATTACTCTAAGTTACCAAATTTTATAAGTAAATTAGTTTACTATAATTCTGCTTAAGAAACAAAGTGACAAATACTTAAATATTTGTATTTTAGTATTTTGAACTAATTCTTGAATCATAAAAATCACCTGATCAAGTTGATTAGATTGCATTGCAATTGTTACTGTGGTAATAACTTTAAAAATTACCTGAAGATTGAAATGAAAGAAACTGTGCTCATAGTTAATCACAAGGTTTTCATGAACCATGACATGACACTTAGAGGCTACATTATGTGAATAGGTAAATATAAATTTTCTTTCACATTGTTTCCTATTATTCCAGTTTCTTGATTATTTAAAAATTTGGACTGTGGACAACCAATTAATTTATCTCCTGAGATTTTGTTCTTTGTTGAGACTCATAAGGGGAAAAAGGTAATTTAAGGACACCTTCATCTCCTGCATTAATGAGGGGTGTGTGTGTGATAGAGTGGAAAATATAACTAACTGTAATTCAGCAATCAGGAGACCCAGTGTCTAATGTAAATGATCCCTATAAGCTTGACATTCTTTCATTGTAAATCTTAAGTCTCCTAATTTTTAAAAAACATTTGGAGCTTTAAATCTTTTAAGATAATCTTTTAACGTTTAAATTGTGCAATAAAATTGTGTAATGCTCATACAAACGAGAATAGTTTTTGTTATAAATAACTTTATGAAACATTCAAATAACGTGTTTCTTAGAACAGTTAGTTTTGACTTATACATTGTGTAAAGTCTACATCTGTTTTAGAAAACAAATCCTTCACTTATTGAAACTAAACCATTTATTTCAAATTGAATTTTCCAAATAAGCCAATACCCCTAATGTGTACTGCATAGTAATCATAATCTAATTTAGGTCATTAATCTAGATATTTTGCTTAATTTTAATGGTTTGTGAGTTGTAGCTGAGGTTTTTCTTAAGCGAAAGTGGCTTAAACACTACCTT
The DNA here is from genome assembly GCA_029783875.1 of Phataginus tricuspis. NCBI lineage: Eukaryota > Metazoa > Chordata > Mammalia > Pholidota > Manidae > Phataginus > Phataginus tricuspis. Next base: position 15,161,229 of record JAQQAC010017683.1, on the reverse strand, counting down.
ATTTTTGTGGAAGATTTCTTAGATTTCATAGTGCTCTCAGATTTTACTCTTAATGTAAGTATTGTTTAAAGGACTTTAAAAGGTGACAAAGATCTAATTAAAGCACAACTGAGCTAACATATAGACTTGACTAAAGCCAGCTCTGCTTTTATTATAAAAGGACAGCATTCAACATGTACATTATAAATATAATTTCATATTAAGACTGTAAAATTAAAATATTAAAGATAGGAATATGAGTGAAATCAACTTTTTGTAGTCTGTTTAAGCTGAGCCTGACTTTCCACCCTCTTCAAGAAAAGGCAAAGTACTATGTCAATTATTGGGAAGGAGATGGTATGGTAGATGATCATACATTAGTGTCAGTAATTTTTGTGGTACAAAGTGTTTTTGTTTTTGTTTCTGTTTTTGGTGGAGAACCCTGAGGCACATACTTGAAATGGTAGGTAGCTTTTTTATAAGCACATTATGAGACCACTGAAGAGTTTCCATTAGACATTTCTTTTACCAATTTTCCTGAAGTCAGTTTTACCTTTCTATTAGGGGTTAAGTCAATTTATTTAACATGGTTGATTTAAGTCTTGTTTTTGTTCACAAATTCTCTTACTTATTAAGGTCAGATTAAATCTGGAAGCTTAAAAATAAGTGATGCTGTGTTTTTTTGTAAATTGTTTCACTTATTAGCTTTCAGCACCTTACTCTTAGATGTAATTTTGAAAGAGATCTTTGTTATATTTCTTAATTATGATTAACCAAACTACTGAAGGGTTTAGATTTGGTAAGGTAATCAGGAATTTGCTTTATAATTTGAAATTTGAAATTGTGGTCATGGAGAAACATTTGGGCAGTTTAATTTTCTTAAATTGTGCTTCAGCTATCTAAAAATCCTTAAACTGAAACACTTTTTAATATTGAAGTTATAAACAGCCTTTTCTTGATATTTCTGCATATTGTGATTACAGTAATCAAACTTCAGCACAGGAGTTACTGAAAAAAGAAGGTATTTGACATAGGGGAAATAATACCTTCTATGTTTATGAGGTATTTCAGTCTAGTGAAAAGTATGGATATAAGATTTTTGATACCAAGTATGTATTTCAGAAAGGGTTAGTGTTGTTTGAATTGAGTAGGTCAATATAATTAGTAGTAAAAATAGCTTGAAATTGTACCTAAGGTTTCCTAACACTTTATCTTATAATAGTGTTAAAGTACTTCATAATATGAAATAATGAAATAATAAGGAGTGAGAAACATGGCCTTGCACATGGGTAATACAAGTTTTCCTTTAGAAGACTTGGAAGTATATTAGATGAAATTCAAGAAAATAAAAGTAATTCCTTACAGGTAAGGAGTGATCTTTGCTCTGTTAAACAACCAGTTCTCAACCCTGACTGTCCCTTAGATCCACCTAAGGGTCTCAAATTTTTACCCAGTCTTTTGGAGTTGTTGGGAACTGAGACTTAGCATGTTTTTTTTTTTTAATTAGGGTGTCATTGATACACAATCTTACGAAGGTTTCACATGTGCAACATTGTGGTAGTCACCCATATTATCAAGTCCCCCTCCCACCCCATTGCAATCACTGTCCCATCAGTGTAGTAAGATTAGCATGTGTTTTTATAGTAACTTACTCTACAGATGAGCCTCTTGTGCAGCCAAATTTAAGGTCCTCTTGGTTAGAACTTTTTATCTTCTGCCTTTCTTCATAAATAAATGGATGTTTTGGTCTTCTGACAAAGATCCTTATAAAATGTTGACATTTCTAAATAAATCATGACACCTTAATCTGTTTTTGTCTTTTTCTTTGCATAAAATTATATTCTTTTTGTTTTCTGCAGAAATGTGAATCCTGAAACAGAATTCTCTCATGGGCCTGTAATACGACATAATAGATGTTGATGGAAGCATTTAGTAAGTTTTATCCGTTTAATTTGTCAATTTTAAATAAGGCTTTGGAAATTCTGTCTAATTGAGTCTGAGTAAAAATGAGGGATTTAGTGAAGCTTAAAGTAGTAGAAAAATAAAACATGGTTAAATGTGTGTGAAGTTTATTATCAAACTTTTTCTTAATGAATTTACTCCAAGCTATTACTATATTTATGTTCTTCACTTAAACTTGGGCAAAGTTAAAATGCAAAGAAGCCCACATGTGACATGTTTCTGACACTCTGCCCTAGATCTGGGTATTGGTAAACTCCCCCCTATTTTTGTAAATAAACTTACTGGAAAATAACTTATGTTCTTTCATTTGTACGTTGTCTGTGTCTGCTTTTCCATTATAGCTGCAGAGTTGAGAGAGGTTTTAGTAATGGCTACAAACCCTAAGATATTTATACTGTCTTGTTTTGTAAGGAAAGCTTGCTTGTCCTTTATCATCCTTTCTGTCAACTTTACCCTACCTTTGTGGAAATCAGAAGTCCTTGGGTTCTGATGTGGCAATAGTACTTACTTTTTAATGGATTTCAGTGTAGTAATTCTAATAAGTGATTCTGAACTTTTCTTAAACTTCAAAGCCCAACAAAAAGTTTCATATTGAGGTTATGCTTGATATGGCTACTACTACCATGGAATAGTTTTTCTAACTCTCAACTTGAGAAATAGTAGGAAAAGAGTTAGTGCTAAGGCTGTGTAAATGAATTTGGATAAGTTCTCAAAAGGATTTATTTATTGACAGAACTTTTTAGATACTCTAATTTTTTCTAGTTTAATAAGAATAATTGTTTTTAAATCACATTTGGGAATCTAGATTCTAGGTGATAATATTTGTTTCTGATTACTTCATATTCCATTGTATAAGTGGCTGTTGGGGCCTGCAAAATAGCGAAGTTCCATTTTTGTTTTTTGGTGGGGGATTGTGAGGGCAAAGATGAACTTGCCTGATGTAGTATAGCTACTGACCTCATCATGCCTTATATTTTGAAAAGATTAATTGTTCAGCACATAGTTGATACTCAATAAATATTTGTTGACTTACCTCATATAGTTTTATTAAATGCTATTTATCAACTAGTGTTTTGGGTCTGATTGAAAAGTAAAGTGAAATTCATTATTAAAACAAGTTTTAATGCTTTAAACAGTAATTTCTAGGTATGTCTGAAAGCTAAAATTTCGACTTAGTAATAAAAGCAACAAGAAAACAAAACTTGGACTGTCTTAACATGTACATGCAGTCAAGTTTTAATAGGAACACTGGGGAAAATTTGATCTGATTGTAAAAGCTTAAATAACATGACTCTTTTTCTTAGTTGCCTTAATTGATCTTAAACTTCTCATGATCAATAGCTGGCGGTCTTTTTCAAATCATTTTGTGGTTGGTTTTTATGCCTGCCTTATTTAGGACCCAGTCTGTTAATATATTGTAACCCTTTTGAAGAGTTAAGTTAATTTTGGTAATAAGACAAAATTTGTGAATTCACTATTAAATGTTTTCAAATTTAAAGGCCAGTAAAATTAAGTTATAAAACCAAGAATCTTAATTACATGTTGGGAAGGATTGATTTTCATTCCTTATTGTAATTCTGTACACACTTATCCATTTGGTTTTACAGTAAGTATTTGAGTTCTAAGATAGCGTGAGTTATACTAACTTAATAAATTGTAGCATTATTAGTAATATCTTTTTAAGTTAATAATCATTAATCACTCCTGTTCCCTTGTGCTCCTTCTCCCCCACATTTTTTGTTGCTATTAAAAATGGGAATTTGCTGGAAAGTATTAGAGGTAAGGAAATTGCTTGTTTTAGAGAGCCCCTCTTAAATTCAGTCCAGTAATGAATCACTTTGATTTCAACTAACTATTTTACAGTGTTCCAGTGTTTTTGGAACAAATTTACTTAGACTTTAAAGAGAAGACCTCCTTACTTAACTTTGTGTTCTTAATTTCTGGATGTGCAGTATTTGGGGATTTTAAGAGGTAGTGGTTACTTAGTACCTTACCTTACTTAAGAGTGTACCTTTGCTTTTGAGAATTGTTGTATAATATACAAGCAGCTTCCCTTAAAAGGAAGTACAAACTAGTTAATGTCATTGTGAGAAAATTCTAAATTTTCATAGTATGAGTTTGAAATTTGTATGTGAAATATGTAAACTGTAGGTCTGTTTCATGATGGAATTCTAGGTCAAACCATCGTCTCTTCAGTATGTGTGCAGTAATTCACAAGGTACTAAAGAGGTGTAGTAGAAAGTAGGGCTTTGATATGTAAACCCTACTTAGTTTTCTGTTTTGATTTTATCCAGATTAAATTCTCTTTTTAAGCAAGAAGTGTTTTGTCTTTAAATAATTGACCCCTAGGTCCTATGGATTGTTAGAGAGATCATTACTATTGGAATATAAATTATTTTGATTGAGTAAAGTTAGTTTGTAGGTCCCCAAGTTGTTTAGTTATTGTGGTATATTGGAATAATAGCTAACATTTATTGAGGTCTTTCTATATGCCAGGTAATGTAAAAGCTGTAATTTAGTACACTCATTTTAATCCCATTACTGCTATATGAGGTAGGTACTACCGTAATTTCTGTTTTACAGATGAAGAAATTTGGATTTTGTTTCCAAGAAAATTTCAAGCTCACCAAACTCATGCCTACTTGCTTTTTAATTTTTTTAACATAACTGCTTATTTGCAAATTCAGTTTGTGTAAGAATTTGGAATTCCATAAAAATAAATGGCTTACTTCTAAATTCCTCAGTGTTCTTTGGGGTGCTTTGATGCTTGACTGAGCACTTTTGCCTGTTAACAAAATTCTCACGTTTGGCCTTTGGCTTTTGCAGGAGTGCAGAGTGATCATGGCCTTTTAATGTGATAAGCATCGTCTGCTTTTTCTTGTAGCATTCTTTTTCTTCATTGGTTTTCTTTTTTTTTTAAATTAAGGTTCCATTTGTTTTCTTTTAAAACATCTTAAATACATGACAGTGTATGTCGTAGCATGACCAATATGCTAGTATTTTATCTGTTTTTGTCACACAAGCTAGTACATTTTATTGAGTAATTCTGGAATACTTGTAGTGTCATTAGGTTTTCTTTTGCAAAAATTTTAAAATAATGTATTTAAAAGGAAACTTCATGATGTACTACTGGATAAATTTTACCTCTTGTGGTGGAAGAATATAATTCATTGAATTTATTTAATGTACTAAGTTGAATAAATTAACATATAGTCATTGAACTTGTGACTTGATGTTAGTTCATTAGTGTCATAGTTCATCATATTAGTATTTACATACCTAACTTCATTTAGAGATTGATCTTGCATCATAATAGAGATAGGAGAGAAATGGGTTTATAATTAACTTTGCAAGGGGAATGATGGTGTTTTTATTTCTGTACTTTTAATAGAAGTATGTCCCTCAATTTTAAGGAATGAGCATTTCACATAGAAGGTGTTTTTACTGATGGGATGAATGAGTTTATTTAGTTCTAAGCTGGAGAGAAATGGGAAAATATATTAAGAAATGTCTTGTGTCTGATGTTTATTACTGATCTTGTGATACTCATTTTCAGTTGTTTTTAAATATGAGTGACAGTGTCTTGGTTACCAGATGGTTTGTTAAGTAGATGTTTATACTGTATGTAGTAGACAACAAAACCTAATTATAGTTTAGGAGAGAAGATATTAACTACCTAAGGAGCAAAAATGCCCTTTTATTTAATAATCTAGCTACTTTACCTCTACAAATTTAATTGGAGAACTGCAAAATTTTTGCAGAATAATACCAAGGTTAAAGCTTATTTTGCTATTATGTTTGATCATGATGAATCAGGATCATTTATTTAATAGTAAAATCTCTGGGCTTCATAGTTAAGTGTTAGTCCAAATTATTTAAGTAATGATTTGTTATTCTATGAGAAATATTTGATATTTTGGCAATGGGAGTATTTTGTATTTGAGATTTCATACTATCTTAGTGTAAATACCAAATGAGCTAGGCAGATATTTTGCATTTTTGATTTTTATTTATTTAGTGGCTGCCTATTTCCTGTATTCTTAAGATAACGTAGAGATGGTGACATCTATATTGGTCATTTGTATTATTTAAGCAAAATTAATTAACATCTGTTGGACTGGAAAACACTGCGGTGGTTTTTTTTTTATTTAAATCCCTTAAGATTGTTTTCCGTAATTAGTTTTATTTGGAAAAACTTGGGAAGTTTTCTGCACTGAGATTTAGGATCCATAGTATTGCTGTAATGTAGTTTTATAGGATTTTTGAATTTGAGTTTTTCTACTTCGCATAGTGTAACATTACATTTAACTGTTAAAAATTTGACTCTTCACTGCCACTTTTTTAATGGTTACTTATGTATCTGTGACAGTAGAACTGTTATGCATGTGCAGTCTTTCCAAGAGTCTCATTGAGAAGTGGAGTATGCAGTGCATACAACTTTAATACACTTTCATAGTTTAAAGCTGCTACAGAATTAAAGCTTTGTGTATGGTAAGAGTATCTTCAAAGTGGGTGGGTGATCTCTATTTGAAGGAATAAGATTATTGGTATTCCAATAGCATTTTTTTCTTTTAATGTTTTCATCAAGCACCCAGTCAGCTTGAAGAGTCTCAAATGGACCCTACCACTGAGAAATCAAGATGGCAGTCCACTATGGGGAATTGAGGAAAATGGATTAATACAAGAGTGCTGTGATAATACACAACCAAGACAGGGTTGTTTTAACATGGATTTCATGGAATGAATGAAGATAATAGGTTTCTTAACCAACACAAATGGACAGTGGATTTGACTTTCTAAAGACTTTTTGTATCATGAAAACAAGTACATTTTTGACATTTGGAGAAGAAAGATGGCACATTAACACAGATGATAGTTTATATGCCTGGAAGTTTTTGCAGTTTGATTTGTATGAGTATGACCTTGTGGAATGTTAACTTTAATAAAATTTCTAACTCTTTGAAATTCTCAGTTTGGGCTTTTTATTTTTTTAAGCTGAAGTTTCATTAAATGTTTAGTTAATTGCCTTAAATAATACTTTGACCATTACAGTTGCCCAGCAGTAAAGTGTTGAATAAAGCTGGTAAAATGGAAATGGTGTGCTGGAAAATGTTTTACATGGTTGACTAAAATTTGACTTTTTTCACAAAGTTGTGGAAATTTATTTGTGCTTTAAGAGATGATCCTTTGGTTGAAATGCTGCTTTCTGCTAAAGTGAAACATCTTGCAGAGTAACTTAATCAGTGGATAATAGAATCTTTAATTGCCATGAAATTTTAATGAACTTTTAAAACAGAATGCCTTTTGCCTCAAAATTAAGGATGAAAAATGCAATATTTTCTGGGTTATTTTGTGTGATGGAAAAGGTTCCTTTTACCTATGCGTTTTAATATTCATTACAAATAAAACGTTTTGCACTGCTATTCATCTGAACATTTAAACTGATGCCTCCTGTTGTCTTAATATTAGGGGAAGAGGTGTTCGATTTATAGTGAAGTGTTCTTAGGGTATTCATAAAAGGACTTAAAATTCTGGTGGCAATAATGTCTTTTAATAGAGTTTATATAAATGAAATAGAATGCTGTATTTTATTCTTTAGGAATTTAGAATAAATGAGTCATATCATTGATAACTTATGTTTGAATTCTAAGTGAATACTTGAATTTCACTTATTGATAACCAATTAATGGCCAGTTTCAGTAACATAAAGGTGCGGTAGACTTTATTTTAATAGACCAAAATGAATTATTGATTATACTTTGCCATTATACAGAGAACAAGGAATAGTTCAGCTTGAAATTTTTTTTGGTGAGAAATAGTTCATACTGTGTTTGTGATTACTATTAAAATACCATGTACACGCATCCATGATGAACCATGTGCAGCATTTGTTATGACTGGTCTGAGGTGGTTGGTGTGTATAAACAAAAAGTGGAATTTTGGATCTTGATTTTGGCACAAAATTATCTTGTAGAAAGTATGGAATTGAAAAGTTTGGTTATGGATTTTACATTTATGTAGATGCAACATTATTGCCTTTGTTGGGTGTAATCTAAAATGGATTTCTTTAGTGAGAGGACATTGTTCTGGCAGATTAGTAATGTTGAATGAGGAGAGTTGATTGGATTTTTGGATGTTTGCATGTTTTCTTGGGGTGCTTTTTGAGAGGAAAAGTTGGATAATTTGTTTTTGGCATTCATTAGTAATCATTCTGTTTCCATACGTTCATGCTTTTGCTTTATTTAGATTTGCTCATGACATCGCTTTGATACAAAGTATCATTCAGATATGACTTACTAATGTATCCTTGTTGAAGAGGGCTTATACTTAGAATTTGCTTTGAAATACAAAGAAGGGTGGGATAATATGTGTTGTGTGCCTTTGCAAGGAGTTTCTTGGGAGTTGTTGTTTAATGATGACTGTGTTTCATACTTTTGATTTAAGAACTTTGTTTTGCCTGACTAAGTGTGTGAAGTAATATACTGTGGTTTGAGAATTTTTTTGGGTAAAGTTTACAAGGTTATTTAATGGGTTAAAGGATTTTGTGAAGGTACAAAGAAAAAATGAGATTCTGGAATAAAAACTAGGTGCATTATTTTTTGCTCTAATGCAACTGAACACTAGGGAGGCGCTCTTGAGTTGTACCCCTTTCTTCCAGATGGGATGGAAAATTCCCCGTTAAACTTGGTCTTTGGGTAATTTTTAAGCTTCATGAAGAAGGCAAGACTTGAATTTAATTTATGAGACTGAGCTTTTGCTTTTATTTAGAAAAATTTTTACCCATGGGGGGGTTAATTTTTTGAAAGATAAGTACTTAAGCTGAGCTTTATATTCTCTAAGAATTATCCCTTTTTCAAAATGGCTTGATAAAACACCACTTCCTGTCCAGAGAGGAAGTTATTTTAGCTCAAGGACTGAAATATTTAGCAGATCTTTAGACAAAAGGAACAAATTACATTTCTCTCTGGCTTAAAAAGGGTGTTTGAGCCAGAGGGGGTTAAGAAACCCTCCCTCCTCCCCCTGATGGGGTGGTCTGGAGGGGCAGGGAGGTGTGGGGGTAGGGGTCCTCAGGCTCCCTGGGATGGAGGATCTTTTTTTTTTTTTTTGGTGGAGATGAAGGGGTGGGTCTATGGTACATCACCTGAGTTGTGGGGTAAATGTAGAGAGTGTCAATCAAAGGCAGAGCTCTCAGAGCTGGGAAGGAGGCTCTAGATGGCGGCTGTGCCTTAGAGAGAGCGCGCTCTGCTCCCTGCCTTCTCCTCACTTTACGCAACTTTCCCTAACTTTAGGGCAGCCTCAGGGGGCCCCCGCAGCCCCCTGACTCTCCTAGTCTCTTACTGGGGTAGATTCGAACCATTTTTAGGGAGAAAAGCAGCTTTTAGGAGCTTTCTTTTCGTGCCTTGTTGGAAAGAAGCAGCCGTACTGAGAGCCCAGGTCGTTGTTTTTTCCAGCTTAGAAGCCATGGCGCACCTCCATTTTTGTGCGCTCTCCTAATGAGGTTTTTTTTCTTCCGGACCCTTTTTAGTATTAATTGTTGCTTTATTTTTTTGACCAGTTAACCTATTTCAAGATTGTTTTATTTATTTTTCGTTTTTTAACTGAGAATTTTGTTTTTATTTTTAATTACTTGGGATCTGATATTTTTCTACTACTAGATAGGACTCTTGCTTTGGATCTACTACATGGATCAGGTAAGTTCATGATCGTTAGCAATAATTTTGGAGATTTGTATGTTTAAGTTTTCTTTATTTTCTGTAAATATGAGAAATTCCTGAATGACGCAATAAGATACAGAGATTGTTATTTGTATCCAGTGTGTTACTTTGAGAAACTTTGCTTATTGATAGTGATGATTCCTCCTGTTCGGTTTATCTTCTCTTTTTTCCCTAAGGAAAAAAATGGAAATATTTTGTTTTTTGGGTGCTTACCGCTTTTGTATTAAAACAATATCGTTGCATCGTCAGGACTTTGTTCCTGATAATAAAAACCATCGACAGAAGCTGGGATCTTACCTTTCTTTCAACTTTTGACAGTAAATACCTGAGCACAGGACTTCAAAGCAAACACAGATTTCCCCTCCCCCTTAATATTTAAGAATTAAAAGATGATGAGAAATAAGGACAAAAGCCAAGAGGAGGACAGTTCGCTACACAGCAATGCATCGAGGTATGAGCTATCAACTTTCTTCCTTTTTTCTTTATTTTGGGGAAACCTCTGCTTACATTGTTTACCTTGACAGGCAAGGGTAGCTGTCTGTCTTATTTTAGGATTTTTAATAATTTCGATTTGTTTTTTAAAGCGTGACCTTGAGATTGCTAATATGCCACACCCTAATTTTTTGGTAGCAATTTATGAAAGTTGGGTTGTGACTTAAGGCCTCTTAACAGCAGTCAAAAGGTAAGGTACCTTTATTCAAGGGAGCCTTTCCTGTAAGCTACAGTTTTTCTGTCAATAAATTTCAGTTTTTAGGTTTTTGTGCTGTAGAAAAATGACCTTGTCGGTTTAGCCATTGCTGCATTGCACCATTTTACATACAAGGCAAATTTTTTCTTTGAAGAATCTAGGATACCCAAACTTGTAACTGAAGGCCATAGAGGAGCCTTGTGGTAGTAAATTATAGTAAATAGACATTTGAGAAAGTTATATGAATGAAAAAATGTACATTTTAAAATAAAAATAGGAAAAGGAGTCTTTGACTGATGCCTCTCAGTTTATATTTTTATTTGACTCTCTATTTCTTTTGATACTCTTGACATTTTAGGAAATTTTGATACAATTTATCAAAATCTTTACTTGATGGTTACAGTTTCTGTATTTGTGAAATCAAATCTGTGATCACAGAAATCATGGAATACTCTCAATATATTTCTGTTTTGTGTTTGTTGCTGTGCCTATAATTGTATATTTTGCATTTAAAATATTTTAAGTTTTGCATTGATACACATATTCAGACAATGCTTTCTGGCTGATAGATGTAATATCTTATCCTCGCATTTTAGTTGTAGCTGCTTTAAATTTATTGATTTATTTTGACAGAGTCGCCTGGAATGCTTTATCTTCTGAAGCTTAACAAATGTACTGTTTGTTCAAATCATGATTTGTTTCACATCTGTTGGACTACCATATTAGTGACTAAGTAATAAAGCTTCTAAGATGTTTTGTTGGATGATCTGTATATTAATTTTTAAAAGTACATACGAATGCATTTCTTGATGTATTCTTATGAATTGTCAATGTTATAAATCTTAAGCAGTTAACAAGGTCGTGAATGATGTGATTTTCCCCCACCCCTCCAATTTTGCTTTTACTGTTACAATTTATAGAAATTATATCCTATAAGTGAATTTTAAAGTTTTGAATGGGGTTTATTACAAATGTTGAATTTTTGTTTTATTAAAATATTTTGACCTTTGTCTTTGAAAATACCGTTCCAAATTCTTTTGCAAATTGAGTTGTCACATAGATTTGGACTATCTTTAAACTGACTTGCCCATGTGAACTGCTTAGGTTAGATTAGGACAGAAAGCTGTACTAGACCTACACTGATTATTCTGAAAAGGAATGGTGATTTGAAGAAAATCGGAATCCCCAGGTATATTTGACAAATTATTTAAAGATTCAGTATCTAAAACTGTTACTCCCTTGAGTATGTATGATTTGCATAGTTTCACATGGCTTTTGACTTATGCAAGGTTTGTGGTTAACGTCATTGATCAGAGTCTGCTTTCTAATTTAAAACATCAAGCAGTGTTGCTATTTTTTTTAATAGTTTACTCTCACCTAGAGAATAACTTGGAAGTTGTCATGCATTTGCTTACTGGCAGTGAGGTTACAGTGTAACAAGGAACATGCAGTGTTATTTTTAAATGCATTTTGTCAAAGTATATTTTGATTCATACACCTGATGAATGTCAAAATATTTCAGAGACTCTTTGAAGAGAAGATGGAGTTTAAATGAGTTACTCTAAATTGCATACGTTAATAAATGTACATAATTATGACATCACTTCCCTTTTAAAATTGTAAAGCTAAAGGATGTTAGTGTTTTACTGCTGTGATATTTTTAGTCAGCTAAAATTAAGGAGACTGTCCAGGTAACTAGTACTTTGTTCCTTAATCCATTGGAATTTCTCTGTAAGAACCTAGTTTCTATAGCACAAATTCTAGTGTTTAGGAAATATTACAAAAACCACTTTTGTAGCCTGAGCCACAGGAGAGGAAGGGAGGAGTTTGCAGGTCAAGTAAACTTTGGTCTGAGAATTACTCGAGGGTCTGAGGGATTTGAGTGCAAGTTCGGTAAGCCTGGTATTTTCCTGTTGGAAATAATGAAGTACTTAATAGTGAAGTGACTATGTAAACTTGTTATTCTTGTCTTGTTTTGAAGTTAATGCTTAAGTATGTTACACTTCGTATATCATGGTTTCTGAAGATTAAAAAGAACTTAGAAAAATACTTAAAAATTTATCTGTAAAGTTTGTATTTGAAACAAAATTTTAGTGATGGAGCTATATAGAAGTGTATATACCACACACCTTACATACTCTGCAGCTTTGAGTAGCTTCATAATACCAAAGAATGGAAACGAGATAAGGGAATGTGAATGGAACTGTGTGCACGCACCACAAAGAGCTCTTGTGTGTTCTAGGACCTTGGGTTTGCAGTTTATACCTTAAAAACTGCAACAGTTTATTAATTTATCTCTGAATCGTCTGCCTTTGAATCAGATTTATTTTTATAACCTGAGGTGTGGGCAGAATCTGAGTTTTAATTTGTTTTAGCAGTTATTCTAAAAGCCTGGGGATGATGATAAATGGCAGAATGCAGTTGCTTGTGGACGAACAGGCAGATTTTAAGTGGCAGGGCAGCCATTTTATAATGCTGATAATTCTTAGGAATCGGGATTTTTGAGAAGACTGAAAATAAAGTGAATTGGAACCCTAAATACCAAAACCTTTTGCTCTCCTCTCCTTTTTTTTTAGTTCTCTGGTGCTGAAATAAAGGGCAACTTGGTAGTTAGTGCAGGCAGAAGCTCTTTGAGCCCCTGGCATCTTGGTGCAGGTCCAACTCAGTCACAAAATGGCTGTTCCTTTGTGCCGCAGCGCTGACAGACATACTGCATTGCACTGTGTACTCGCCAAACAGCAGGAAGTTGCCGTGCCGAGTTCAAAGGCCGGCCGGCGCCGGCGCTGGCGCCGAGCGCTGATTGGCTGTGCGCGCGCCTGGTAACAGCAGGTCAACAGTGGCGGCCTTCGGGTTGGCCCCGCCCCGTGGCGTCAGGCGCCTAGCAGCCGGGAGGAGCGAACGTAGGGACGTTGCGCTACGTTCGCAGTCCGGGTGGTTTCGCCTGCGAGGCGCCGGCTTGAAGGGAGGAGGGAAGGACCGCGGAGGCCAGGATTTTCCGGTGGGCGGCCTGTGCCTGACCTGTTTTCGCTCGGGGCAGCCCTCCGCCTTTCCCTCGAGCGGTCTCTACCCTGCTGCGCGTCTTTGCCCATCCCTCGAAAAGGTTTTTCTCTTTTAGAAGCGATTTCTACTTTCGGAGAAAGTGAAAGGCGGGTCGGAAACCTTGAAATCGGAGACCTACCAGTTTTGTGTATTTTTTGGTTTCCTTTCTCTCATCATAGCGGGTCTTTTTTCTTTTTCTTTTTTCTCCTTTTTTCCCCTCTCGTGTGAAGAGGTTAGTGAGCTTAATTTTGTTAACACTGACCAAAGCCTCTTCACTGTCACAGGAGATGTTTTTATTTTAGTTGAAACGACTTAATGGGTGTTACAGCTCTTGTTTATTAGTACATGGCTCATAAACAAAGGGAAGATGATTTGAGCTTGTCCCCGTGCACTTTTAGATGGTACCATACATTTTCTCAGTTGGCATTTGATGGAGAAAAACTCAGGTCAGTATGTGCAAAATGATTTATTTTTAAGATTTAACAACGTGATGGTTAATTAGAAAACAGTTAAGGAATTTTCACTTAATAATAAACATAGGGATAACTTAAAGAAATAACAGGCACCCATTACTGTGCAAACAAGTTCTAGAAAACAACTCTAAGTGTTAAGAGCACTTGATAAAAAAACTGAGATAAAAAAACTGACTCCCAAAGCTTGGCTGATTATGGAGTAACTTGGCAAAAAACATCTCAGGATCCCCATTCTGGAAATTTTGATTCAGTCCTGGTGAACCTGGTAAAATGCTCTGGTAAACAACCCTTTCAAGGATATTATGGTTGAAAAAAAAAGTCACAATTTACCTCCGACGACTTTGAGAATAAGTCACAAGTAATGAGTTTAAGCACGAAGGAAAAGTGAATAGTGTTTCCCCGGTGTGTCTGATGGAAAGTTCTACCTTTTTTGGAGTATTTTTTAACAGTAACAGGAGTGAGCTGTCATGTCCTTGTCCATAGTTAAGAAATTTTTTACTGAATAAAAAAGACGTTATTTGACAAGAGATGTGGACCACCTGAGCAAAAGTAGGGGTGTTGCCTGGGTGTATTAAGTTTCTCAACAAAGTTTATAAAAGGTAAAATACGCTATAAAAATTGATTTTGTAGGTTATGCATAGTTTTGGTTCTTCATATAAGGTAAAATGCACTATAATATTGATTTTGTAGGTTTGCGTAGTCTGATTTCTTTAGGAAGAATTCTTTGGACAGTTTATGGACACTTTAGGTGAAACTGGTTTGTCAGATTTATAGATTTGCTTATCAAAGATTTTGTGAGTAATTTTTAATTATATGCTCAAATATAAATTACATAAAATATTTTAACAGCCTTATAGAACCTCGTGATCATTTATTAAAAGTTTCCAACTTCTAAAATGCATGTGTAAAGCAACAAGAAAAAAAGATCTTTCCTGTATTGAGATTGAATTGATTGATTGTATTAAAACTTTAATACTTGCTGAATGCCCTTGAACGCCTAAGAAGTGTGGTAGAATTAAGTAGGATTGCAGTCATGTTCAAGGATATAAGATGTTTTAGCCTAAAATAGATACCATTACTATGTGAGTTAAAATTCATTATCATGATACAGTAGTTTATCTATGAACTGCTTGCAGGGAGCTATTAACTTAAAAAAAAATATTAGGTCAGTTAATTGAGTCTCTGTAGGTTTTCCTCCTGTGTTCAGAATGGCATGAAATGGCAGGAGAAGTGTTTGTTGATCCCTCTCCTTTGGATTCTTGCTTTAAAAACCTGCAGTTTTCAATTGGATTTGGTTCTTTGGAAATTAACAGAATCTTTTGTAAAGATTAAGTCAGTGCAGGAAGGTGGGCAACAATATATTATTGATAAAGGATTTTAGTTGTAAAAGTTTAATTGTGACTACTTGAGAGGGAAATCTGGAAGTTCAGCGGAATTTTACCTGACAATATCTGAAACTCAGATATTTACATTAATTTACACCCCACCCCCAAATTCAGCAGACCTCTGACAATTGTACCTCCTGAGCCATCTGAGATTTCCAAACTAACTCCTGTTATTTCTTCTAAACTTAGAGTAAACTTGTTTCTGATAAGAACTGAGTGACTGCTCTGTGTGACATCTAGTAACCTTTTTCTGACTGTGAGCCTTTATTTATTTATTTATTTAGCTTTTTTTCCTGAAAACTTTAGAACTCTATTGGCTTTTTGAATGGGTGTGTGTGTGGTCACTTTAGCAAAGAAAGTTTTTTTTAATCACCTAAGAGTTATTTTGTATGCAAATAAAAATAGTTATGTTGACTGACTTAACGCTGGATGCATGTTGTTATAGGTGTGTGTGTAAATCCCTCCTGCATTCCAGACTGACTGGACATTGAATTCAAGATTATTTTTCCTAGCAAAATTGCCTTTTACTGATTTGGAACTTTAGTGTTACTAGTGTAAAGCCAGAAAAAAAAGTTGACTCAATCAATCATCATATGCCCAGGACTATTACATGTTTTATTTTATAATCAGTAATTCAGCACAGGGTTGGATCACATTGTTCATATGTCTGCTATGACCTTTCTCCTAATCAGTTTGAACTTTGATACGACAAGTTTGTGGACAGAGACCTTTCTTCCTAAAAAAAAAGTTTGAGTGCAGTTTATGAGGTGGGGGACAAGGCTTTGCTTTGTGAAATCATGGAGAACCTAAGTGTATGGGAGCTATTCATGCAACATTTTGAAACAATTCCAGTTTAGCAATTTATCATTAACATGTTTGGTCACATATCAGCCTTTTTAGTATTTCAATTGACATCTTTTGGACTGTGTTTCATACTGACAAGTACTGAAGCTCCCTTTACTGTGAGCATTCTGATGTTGAAGGGAAGGATGATGCTGAAGCGCTTTGGCTAAGGCATCATTCTAAGGATAGTCCTGATTTTATACTTTGGATTCAATTCTAATGAGTTATTTTTGTCATTATCTGTCACCTCAGTGCCAGCATAATACCCACCAGTGCAGTGTTTACTTTAGTACTGGAAACTTACTTTCCCCCCAGTTTAGGCCAGGGAAATAATTCATTGCTATATTTGGAATTTTCTCATTTTAAAACTTGGGATAGTGATAACCTTCATAGGGATAAAGATTAAACAGTATAATGCCTGCAATGTGTTTAGCAAAGGTCTGTTACATTGAAAGTGCTCAGTAAATGTAACTTATTAGTAATACTTTATTCCTGATGCTTCATGTTACTGTCTGACTCCTCTTTCTGCACTTTGTAAGGCAAGTCCCTCCTAAGAGCCAGGCTGTTGCTGAGGACCATGGTTGGTGTCCTGGCCTCCCAGAAGAGGCCGGTTAGGTTTGTTAAAATTATTTTAGAAGGCAGCCCTCTTTTAGTTAGTTGAAACCTTGGGTGTGTTTTTCAGTTAATCCTTTACTAGAACTTTTTTTTTTTTTTTGGTGTGAGAAAGCCAGCCTTTTGAAGGGAGCATAGGATTCTTTTCTGGAGTAGAACAGCTTCTTGTGTGAGTCATAGCCCTACTCTTGGCAATCACTCTGATAACTTTTTTCCTCCTGGAGCTAGTAATTACTGCCCTGGTTTACCCTCTCCCTCATTTCCTCTCAAGCTGTACAAGAGTAAATAATGAAAACCAAGGTGCAGTGCTATCTTGATAGAAATGAAATGTAACTGCAATAATATTTACAGCCAGTGCCAGATCCCCTGCAGCTTGCTTTTAGTAATCAGTCTTCACTGTAACACCGTAATGTAGCATAATGCCTAAGGTCCGATTTATTGTGTTAGAACTATATTCTCAAGATTGGTGTGGATTTGGTTCCCTCCACTTTTTTCATATCCTTTCCTTTTTGGTTTATAAGTTAGTCGAATTCTGCTTTTGTCCCTTTATCAGACTTGTGGAGACCTTCTAAAAATTGCCCTTTATCAGACTTGTGGAGACCTAAAAATACCAATGTCCAGCCCAACCCCCAGGATTGAGGTTGCCAGAGTTCTCCATGTGTTTTAAATTTGCATGTGTTCCATATGTTTCGAATCTTCTGATGGAACACTTCTTGATGTTACATTCTTTTCTAATTCTTGGGCTTTCTATTGTCTGCCCTGTTTTCTCCATCCCCTTTTTAGGGCAGCTTGAATTTAGAGGTCTAGTAGCAAAGGTGGGTGGGGTGCTGTTAAAGGGGAGCCATATGCTTGATGGAGGGGGAGGAGTTTCCCAATGAAATGGCACACCAACTGCAGCTGTGGCATACCTTTAAAGCGTGTATGCTGATGGAGTTTTTTTCAACCAAAAATTCTGAATTCCTGTCCTACTTGTTTTTAATAGGGCTGCCTCTTCCTTACTGTACTTCTCTACTTAAATCCTTTTTAGGTATCAACAAAGGTTTGGATTCTAGAATTGACTTTGAAGTTATATTCCATTCAAAACTCTTGTTTCTCTCTAGTTGATACAGATACTTGATTGAACAAGGGCTATAGCAGTGGACTTGGGCTGTGCTGTGAAGCAGTTATTTTGAGTGGTGTTTGTCACCATTTGTTGAATTGTGAGTTGTAACCATCATTAAAAAAAAGAAGAATAGATAAGATAAGCCTCTTGGTATTGCATTTGTGAGTTATTTCTAAGTCCAGCAGTGCCTGTAATGCTGGAAATCGGATTTTATCACGAAGGAAAGCAGCATTTGGTAAACATTTTATTGAAAAATACCAGAGTAGACTACATTTCATTGAGTTCTGCTAGGCACCTGTTTTGAGGGTTTTTTAATGTATACTTTATTTAATGTGGGGGTTAGGGTAAAAGAAATGCTAGTGACCTCCCTATAGGTTAACTAACTTACTAAATTAACTGTCAGAGGTCTCTCTTGAAGGTCGGTAGGTGGTCCCACTTCATGCTGAGCTCTTTTATACCCATGCCATTCTGTTCCTTCAGTTGAATTGTATGCTTAACAAGGATTGTAGATGCTTCTCAAATTTGTTTATGCTGGGTGTGCTTGTAATTTTGCATTTCAATTAAATACCCACAAATAGATGAAATGATTGTGAGAGATGTTTCAGTGAAAATTGAGTCGATTGCTTTGAAAAGACTCAATAATAGCTGTCTTTTATAGTGCCCACTGTGAGCCTGAAATTGTTCTAAGTAATGTGTTATTTGAGTAATCACAATGTTTATGAGGTAGGTCTGATTATCATTCCTATTTTGTCCATAGAAAACTGAGACACAAGGGGGAATAAATGGTGGAATTTCAAACACTTGACAGTTTGACTCCAGGATCGCTTAAGCATCTCATCAAAAGTTTTTGTCAAATTAGATGGGTAAGAGGAAACTAGTGCAGTGGGGAAAATAGTGAAAGTCTAGAATAATTCTGTACTCTGCTTTTCTTAAAAAGCTTTGCATTTTAAAGAAACCAAAAATACAAAATCATAATGTGTTGTCGATGCAGTTTATGCCAGAAACATGATGCTGTTCAAAAGGCCATCAATTTACGTAAAAAATTTCAAGTTAAGAAATAGCTTCTGAAGTGATTCCCATGGAGGTAGTAGAAGAAGCCTGAGGGGAAGGTGGGTGGGTGGGAGGCTCGGAGGAACTTTGTCCTTGTGTATTTGAGTCCCATTGCCACACATGTACTTGGGCTTTGGGAACAGTTTATGAAGACTCGGCTTCTAATTTGTTGTTTTTTTTCTAAACTTAGTTCCTAAACTTATTTTCCAAATGGGCTTTGCTTCAGAATCATTTGATAATTTTTAAAAAACAGACCCCATTCCTGATTGGGTTTTAGGGGGTTATGTAATCATCTGGTAGGGGGAGATCATCGGAGTTAGAAGGGTTCCAAGTGGGTCTGTTGAATAACCAGTGTTGGGGACAGTTGTTGGATAGATGTGCCCTTTAGGGAAATAGTTCTTGAATGTGGTAGGTGTTGAAAATCTTAAGTGATTAGAGTGTGTCTTCAGTTCCAATACAGGTTATTTGACATTGAAGTAGAAGCAGTATATGGCTGGCAAGTTGTAGTTTGGAGGGACGGTAGGGGATAGATCAAATTCGTGCAGTGCTCCATTTCCATTGTTTGAGTAAAAAAAAGTTCATTCCCTCTGAATTGAGCTTTCTATGTTTTTAAGCCCCTAAATTCCCTTGTTAAGAATCACATGGAGTGATTGTTAAAACACATTCCTAGGCTTCTCGATGTTAGACAACAACCTCAGTTCATTTTTGTATTGAGGCAGGTTTGAGAAATAAGGGCTGATGGGACAGGAGTTTGGGTCCTCGTTCAGCTTTTTTGCTATAGGATCTTTGGCAGGAATGTGAGCTTGTTCATCTTTTAAAATATGAGTAAGGGTATAGTATGTGTCTCTTAGAGAAGTTAGAATTAAATAAAATAATGCTTCTGAAGATACGGTATTGAACTAGGGGCCTCCCTTTCACCCCATTTGACTTTTGGCAGTGTGTAGAGATATTTTTGGTTGGGGCTGGGAGTACAACTGGCTTCTAGTGGGTAGAGGTTAGGGATGCAGCTAAATATCCTATAAACATAGAGGTCAGCCCCCATCTACAAAGAATTATCTGGCCCCAAATGTCAATAATGCTATGCTTGAGAAACTGATCTAAAACATTTGGCTGAGTGCTTGCCACAGTGACTGTTGGTTGTTACTGAAGTTGTGAGCTCTCACCTTTCCTTTGTCTTTTCTGTGGCCTAGCATTCAGGTCTTTTAAATCTCCTTTGAACCTTGGGGTTGCTATCTTATAAAAGTCTAAAGGTTATAGCCTATAATTAGTAAGGAAAGACAAATCTCAAAAGGGCTGAAAGGAACTGCTGGTCAAACTAGTCTGTCTGTCCTCATGGTTCTAAGTGGATATAAACACATCACTTGAGATGGTGAATTGCTTATGGGGAGAGCTTTCCCCCGCTTTTTTCCACCTGCTTTTTTTACTTCTTGGTGGGTTACAGTCTTTTATGTTTGTACCTGTGCAGAAAGCTTGCCCTATATCCTTTTTATAATCCTTAGTACATTGCCAAATCTGGATCTGGGTAGGTATTTGTGAAATGTTTATCCAGGCTTGCTGTAATTCACTTTTCCTTGATGGTGTGTATGCCTGGGTGCATTTGTTTGATGCTTCCTGAACTACTTAGGAGTACTCACATATTTATGGGTTATTGGGGAGCAGAAGTAGCATCATAAAAATAGGTGACTTCTGTCTGGCAGGAGTTGAGAATTTGTTGAGAATTTAGAAACATGCTTATTAAGGGTAGAGTTGTTTTCCTCTGGATTTCTTAATCTGGGAAGTATTGATGGGACTTAGCCTTTGCCCCCTGAAACTTTAAGAAGCTTTTTTTTGTGTATTTTTTCTTATACATGTGCCTTTTTCTGGAAACAGGATCCCTAGCATTACCAGTGTTTATGTAACTTCCGGAAGAACTGTTGAGTCCTAGGAAGGTCTGCTTCGGAATACTGATCAGTTCTGTAGTTGATCACACAAATTAAAAAAAACCCACAGCTCTTTTTTGAGAAACTTATAAAAACAGAAACAAATGAAAATACAATTGAGGTTTTAAAAACAAGTTAGATATGGTTAAAATCCTGTTTCCCCTTCTCCCTGGTCACTTTCATCACCTTGGTATATAAAGTCCTGACATTTAAAAAATGTACATGTTCATGTAATGTATTTTATTTTAAGACAAAATGGCTTAAGAGTTGTCATGTTGATACTTATTAGAACCAATTCATCTCTAGACTGTTGTCATTAATTGACTAGTATGAATTTCATGTTTTATTATATTTTCATACACAGACATTTAGATTATTTCCTTTTTTCATCTTAGAAGCATTTAAACTTTCATCTTTGAACACCTTTATACTTCCTGCTTCCTGCACGTGTTTGATAATTTGTCTGGGTTATATACCCACAAATTGAATTGCATGATCCATATGCCTGTTTTCAGGTTTTTTGGTAACGCAAAGTTGCTTTGCAAAATCTCTACTCATTACTTTTTCAATACTAGTCTGTGAGTAGTATTTTCCCTACTTTATCACCATCATTTAATATTATTAGACTTTTTTTCTGCAAAACAGATGAGTGTAAAAGAATCTGGCAATATATACTTCCCAAATTCCCAAAGAAAACTTAATCACCTTTTCTTAAGTTTACTGTTCATTTCAATATTGTTCTGTAATCTCATGTCCCCTTCCTTTGCCCATTGTTTTCTAATGGATTTTTTGCTTTGATGTATAATTCTTCATATGTTGTATGTCTAAATCCTTTGTTGTGTATACATTGAAATTTCTTTTCTCAGTCTATTACTTGTCTTCCAACCTTGTTTATAATGTAGCTTATTCTTCAAAATCAGGACTTGAACCATATCATTGGAGGAAGTCTTGAAGATGCAGTTCCATTTATTAAATGGACTGTATCTAGTATTCTTTATCAATAAGAAACTCATTTAATGATCTTTGCCTTTTTATCCTCGTAAGAGACATAGAAGTTATTGAGAAGGAGTTCTTTATCAGTCTTGCGTGGTTTAAATCTAAAGAAGGTATTTATGAGAAGGGACAGCAATACCTCTTAGAGGTTAAAAGTCTGGATTGAATAATTCAGACTGTGGGAGTATACACACTTTTGTGTATTTACAGAAGCCTCTTATACAAATGAGGATAATTTGTCTTCTTACAAGGTTGTATGGGTTAGAGGAGAATTTTTGCATATGTCTGACCCGTAAGTGCTCTGTAAATACTAGCTATTCCCTCATTGATAGAGCCTAGTCTGGAAATAGGTTTTATGGAATTCAAGGGTAGACTTTGCTTTTTTACCAGATTTTACTTTCACCACCACCAAAAAAAAAAAAAAAAAAGCTCTGCCAAGCAATTCAGCCATTTTGTAAGTTTATGGGGAAAAAAAAAATACACAGCCCAAGTGCTGAAATGGCAGCTCTTTGGGCAGAGAACCCACAGGTTTGCTTTTCTAAGCGAAGTGTTGCTGTGCTTCCCTCTTGTGGCCATTTGGGATATGGCGATTAAAAATTCAGAACAGCAATAGCTAGCTAGCTGTTCACGATCCTTGCTTTGAGTCCACTTGAAAAAAATAACCACTCCATTTTTGCCAACTTAAAAGGATTTTGAAGAGATTCCAAGTCCTTTTTATCCACAAATGAAAAGAAGTGTTTAGACTTTTTTTTTCCATTAGCATCTATTTTCTGTTGGAATCTAAAATCCCAGTTTTGACTTGAATCCCTTTCATACATTTTTGCATTGTATTTCCCTTCTAGTAATTGGTTCAATCAAAAATTATAAAACTTGTTTGCAACTTAGATTCTTGAGTAGTTTTCCGATAAACTTATTTTTCATGAAGGTTGTTGTGTATGGTAGATAATCATTCTGGAAAATTCCATTTTTAATTGCCTTTTTAACTATTAATGCCACTGGAAATAAGGTACTTTTATTACTTTATTTCTTAGGTGAAAACTTAAAGAACTCCTCACCCCTAACTCAATTTGACCCTTTGTCAGTCTTGTGATGTTTTCATATCTTCTACTTTAAATCAGCATTGGAAGCTACAATCTAAGTATTGGTAATATTTAGTATTATGATTAAGCATTAATAGCAAATCTGCATATATTTCAGAAAATGCCCTATTCTTTGAGGGAATAATTAGATGGTTGGTGCCCCTTACATGTGGAGATATTTATAGTTAAAAAAATATTCCTCTTAACAGTTCAACATAAAGGACTAGGGAAAGTATGTGAATTAATTGAGTGATGCCTTTATTAAGACTTTTTTTTCTTGCTAATGGAAGTATTGTATTTATTTTTTCCCAAGTTTTATTGATAAATAAGACATACATCACTGTGTAAGTTTGAAGTATATACACACACACACGCACACACACACATATATATATATTGTGAAATGATTACCACAGTTAAGTTCAGCTAACGTATCGCATACAGATACTATTAATAGAAAAATTTTTCTCCTTCTGCTGGAACTCTAAGGGTTTACTCTTAATAACTTTTCTAAAAGTCATACATCAGTATTAGATATAATAATCAAGTTGTACATTACATCCCTAATACTCATGTATCTTATAATTGTAAGTTTGTACCTTTTGACCATGTTCCTCTAATTCCTCTACCCTCTGCAGCTAGTAACCACAAGTCTGATCTCTTTATATGGGTGTTTTTGCTTTTTTGTCTTTGTTTTTTTCCCCTTCGATTCCACATAAGTGAGGTTATACAGTATTTGTCTTTGTCTGACTTACTCTACTTAGCATTATTATTATTCAGGGGCTATCCATGTTGTCACAAATGGTTGGGTTTCCTCATTTTTATGGCTGAATGATATTCCATTATATATCACGACTTTTTTAGCCACTCATCTACCAATGGACACATAGGTTATTTTCATGTCTTGTCTGTTGTAAATAAGGCTGCTATGAACATGGGAGTGTAAGTGTCTTTTTGATTTAGTATTTTTCTTTTGGATATATTCTGTGAAGTAGAATTTCTAGATCGTATGGTGTTTCTATTTTTAATTTTTGAGGATCCTCCATACTGTTTCCCATAGTGGCTGTACCACTTTGCAATCCCATCAACAGTGCACAAAGGTTCCCTTTTCTCCACATACATGCCAGCAGTTGTTATCTTTTGTCTTCATGACAGGTATGAGATCATATCTCATTGTGGTTTTAATTTGCATTTCTCTAATGACTAGTGATGGTAAGCATCTTTTCAGGTCTTTGGCCCATTAAAATTTTTGTTTTTGCTATTTAGTTGTGAGTTCTTTATAAATTTGGCTATTAATCCCTTATCAGATACATAGTTTGAAAATATTTTTTCCCATTCTGTAGGTTGTCTATTCACTTTGTTGCTTGTTTCTTTTACTGTGCAGAAGCTTTTTAGTTTGATGTAGTCCTACTTATTTATTTTTTAATTTGTTGCTTGTGTTTTGGGTTTCTTACCCAAATTATTACCAAGACCCATGTCAAGGAGCTTTATTTTCCTGTTTTCTTCTAGGAGTTTCATTTCAAATCTTACATTTGAGGTCTTTGTTTTTGTGAGCGGTTTTAGATATGGGCCCAGTTTCATTCTTTTGCATGTGAATATCCATTTTATCCCAGTGCCATTTATTGAAGAGACTCTCTCTTCATTGAGTGTTCTTGACTACCTTGTTGACTGTGTATGCTTGGATTTAGTTCAGGGCTCTTGATTCTGTTCCATTGGTTTCTCTCTTTTTATGTGGGTACCATACTGTTCTGATGACTATAGCTTTGTAGTATAGCTTGAAATCAGGAAGTGTGATGCCTCCCACTTTGTTACTTTTTTTCTAAGGATTTCTTTGGCTGTTTGGGGTCTTTTGTGGTTCCCTATAAATTTTCGGAGTGATTTTTCTACTTCTGTAAAAAATGCCTTTGACATCTTGATGGGGATGGTGTTGAATCTATAGGTGGCTTTTGGTAGTACTTACATTTAAACAATATTGTTCGAATCCATGAATCTGGATGCCTTTCCATTTGTTTGTGTCTTTGATTTTTTTATCAATGTTTTTTAGTTTGACAATAAAGATCTCTCACCTCCTTAATTAAATTTATTCCTAAATATATTGTTTTTGATACTGTTGTAAATGGGATTGATTTTTTAAAAATCTATCAGGAAATTCATTTTCAGTGTATAGAAACACCACTTTTTTATGTTAATTTTTGTATCCTGCAACTTACTGAATTCATTGATTAGGTCTGGTCTTTTTTTTTTCATTGAGTCTTTGGATTTTCTATATATAAAATCATGTCATCTACAAATACAGACAGTTTTACTTCTTCCTTTCCAATTCAATTCTGATGCCTTTTATTTCATTTTCTTGGTTGATTTTTCAAGCTAGAGCTTCCAGGACTATGTTGAGTAGGAGTGGTGAGAGCAGGCACTCTTGTTTCTGATCTTAAGAGGAAAAGCTTTCAACTTTCTACCACTGAATGTGATGTCACCTGTAGGAAGGCTTTTTAAAAAAAAAATAACCCTTTTCCCCCAAATATTTTTATTCTGTTAATCTGACTTGCTGGTTTGAAAAATAATTAAAAAATACATAGTCTTATTCTCATTCAAATCTTTAGCTCATTTTGTTTAAGATTGGGGCACTTAACATCCCTTGCCTTGGATCTATTCTGAGCCATGTTAACGTTAGAGACACTAATACTTCCATAATGAACAACTATGGTCTCACCACTCAGCTTCAGTCATAAAATGTCACTAATATCATTCTCTGATCACATCTGCCTCCCTCAACACCCAAAGGGAAATGCAATTGTGAATTTGGTGTTATGTTTTCTTGGGTTTGTTTTTCATAGTTATTAATTTTTTTATTTTTGCAATTACAGAGGTAGTTGGTAGACCCCACTAGTGTACTTCAAATAAACCTACCCAACAGAGTAAACCATTGTTGGCAATTTCGTGATTAAAATGTATTTGTGCACATAGATACAAGCTGACAGAAACATGGCTCCATTTTTAACCTTGAAGTTATTGTATGCATTGATTTCCAGAGGTTATTCTACACAAACACAAATACAGATCTGCCAGAGAAGGCACATACAAGGATATTTATAGTTTTATTGGTTACTGTGAACAATTTGAAAATCCAAATATTCTACTCAGAAATATAGAAATATGGAGGTATATCAAGGATATTTGTAGCTTACTGATTATGAGAACAACTTAAAAATAATCTAAATGTTTCATTAATAGGGGACTGGTTAAATAAAATGTAGTGTTATTCATACTGTGAGGCAGCTCAGAGGGAGTGAGATTCATACACATGCACATATCCTGATGTGGGTGTTGGCATTAGACTTTTCCATTACATCTGTGAGGATTACTGTTTTTCGGCACAGAACGCTTAAAGGATTTCTAGGTAACAGAATTGATCCTAGTTATCGTCATCAAACTAATGCTGCTGTATGTGGCTCTCTGGTGCTTTAACTTGTTAGTTGAAATTTTCCATCTTGTTGGAATGTTTTATATTTCATGTAATACATGGATCATATGGTGGTGCTGTGATTTAGTTATTGGTGATTGCCAAAACAGGGTTTCAACCTTAATCTCTTGTTTGGAGTTAAGTGTTCTAGTAATTGAACTAAATTTCATTTCAAGAAGATTGCATATTCTAGCAAAGTCAGGAAGTCCCCTCTCTAGTATACCAGGCACAGGAACGTAGAAGAAGACAGCTTAACTCTCAAGTCTATTAGGGAGGTTGACAAGTGACCAAATTGCTTATATAGGATGGGACAAATGGGAAGGCAAGGAGAGTACATGTTAACAGCTGGGGCTTTGGAGTCAGTGTTCTAGGCCAGGATGTGTGTCATTGCTGAAAGTGAGGAGAGCCAGTAGAGCGAGGTTGGTGGTTGAAGCTCAGACTGAAATGAGACTGCTTGATTTCAGTTCCCAGCGGCAATAACTGCTATGGCAGCGACCATGATGTGTAGTATATGAAGTACCTAATAGGCACTGAGCTTGTGCTTGGAGAGCACAGAAGATGTTTTCCCCAAGAAGGTAATACCCGAGGCTTCAAGAGTTAGGTGTTTATTAGCTTGATGGAAAAGCAGAAGTTGGAAGTGAGCAATAAATACTAGGGCTTACTCTTGTGTTCTACAAGTGGCTCAGTATGGCTGGAACAACCGGGCTGATGGGTGGAATGGTTAACTGATGAGTCTTGAGAAATTGGTGGAGGCCAGGTTTCACAGGGCATTGTGAGATTGGATGTTACCAGTGACCAGGCCCAGAGTGGTTGGGTTGGGGTGGCCAGCACTAGCTCCCTAATCTTTCAAGCCTCTCCAAGCTCTGAGCTGCTTTGGCTATGTACATGTAGCTTCCAGGTATATCTGCCCATTAAAGTCCTTACATACATCTTACTTACATCTGCCCTTCCCTGACTGCCCTTTCTAAAACCTTTACTTACAAGGAAATCCTGGAGCTGCCTGTTTCTGTTCTGTAGTTCCTGCTGTGTCTACCTACTTAGGTTGCTCTTTCCTGAGGGGTGTTTGGAATGAGAAAAGGGCAGGGATATGTGGTAGCCAATAACAATCCTTATTTTTGGAATGAATATTGGAATCAGAATGTACTTTTTGTTTACTTTTTTCTGCTAAGTCTACCGGGTTTGGGACTCACTGCGTGAGATTCCAAGGCAAGACCTCTGGTTTGGGTGAATGTGTATATGTTTTTATATAGCTCCCCAGATATCTAATTTGTACCTGTTGTTGAAAACCTGTGATCGGATAATTGCAGCCAGCTTGTTCTTACTCTCTGGGTAACTCTACCTTGATTTTGTTTTGTTCTGTGTTTGTTTTGTTTTGTTTTTGTTTTTGTTTTTGTTTTGTCTTGAGATAGGGACTGATACTGAACAAATGAGAACTTAACTGTATCTAGACTCATTGCCTGGCTGGATTAAAATTCTACCTGTGTCATCTTGGGAGAGTACGTTAACTACTTTTGAGCTTCAGTTTCTCTCTTTTGAATGAAGGAGAAAATAATACTCCGTCCTGTGTTTTTTTGTAAAAGAGCTAATCTATATAAATTAGCAAGTTATTGTCATCATACACACTCAAGAAATGGTAGCTATTAGGGATGTTGAGAATGATAATGATGATGTTATTTGAAACACAAGTATAAAATTGAAATAAGATGAAATAAGAATTGAAAATTTTGATCTTTTATTACCAAAATAACTGTCCATTCTCATTTTACCACTAGGATTTATTTTTAAATAGATTTATTTATGTGCCAGTTCTTAAATCTTTCCACCTTTCTTTTTTTTTAATTAAGTCATTCAGCATCTGAAGAAGCTTCGGGTTCAGACTCAGGCAGCCAGTCGGAGAGTGAACAGGGTAGCGATCCAGGAAGTGGACATGGCAGCGAGTCAAATAGCAGTTCTGAATCTTCAGAGAGTCAGTCTGACTCTGAAAGTGAATCAGCAGGTTCCAAATCCCAGCCAGTCCTTCCAGAAGCCAAAGAAAAACCAGCCTCTAAGAAGGAACGGATAGCTGATGTGAAGAAGGTATCTATTTTGCTGTATAGTACAAATGTGCTGTTAGCTAGGACCACCTAACACACCTTTATTTCTCAGGGAAAACTCATTATTGTATCTTGAGAATGGAAACCAAAGTCACCTTTTCTAGTTATATACTGTCTATGGATATAAATGGAACTGCTTTTTACTGTACTAGTTGATATGGTAGACACAGGACTAAAGAAAATAATTACATGAACTATAAAATTATAGGGCAAAAAGACATTTTTATAATTTTGGTTTTTAACACTTTAAAAGTGTGGTTAAAATTTTTCTTTTGTACAATACTGAATAATACCTAAGAGAATCACCTACAGATGACCAGAATGCAGTTGTAAAGCTAAGTGTTGTATAATCACAATCTAAGAAAGAGAAATAACTTCTTACAGAAAAAAATTATTTGTACCTAGGCAGTGTTGGTATTCTTTGCTTAACAGAGAGGAGTCTTCCAGCAAGGAACGCAAAAAGGCAAATTAAGTTGCATAGCATTTCCTCATTGGAGCCCAAACTTTGAGATGCATTCCTTTTGAGGAAGAATTAACGACACAGTCTAATTAAAGGAGTACAGCTGATCTTTTAAAAGTCACTGAAAATACCAAAGATGTCCTTTTAGAAATTAAAAAATAAAATGTTTTAATGACATTTAAAACTTTATGCTAGATCAGTTTTTATTCTTCTAAGATACAAGTCTACATATGTGTACTCATTTCGTAGTAGTAGGAACAATTTTAAATTACCTTCAAGTTCTACAGAATAGCTTCAATAAACTTGAAATCAAAAAATAAAACTGCTTTCAACTCTTGAGGCAGAATTTGGATTAACTGTGTCATTTCAGTAGTAGTCATTGCTGAACCGTAAGTGACTCTTAGGAGCTGATGGGAGGTTGGGGAATGCTGATGGTGTGTGAGGGATAGGAACATGAACGCTGTCCTTGCTCATTAGCTCATCACTGGGGAAGTGACCTTTAGACACTGGTGGTGTCTGTGCCTTGTTGCCTGCTCATTGTGTGGGTGTGCCTTCACGAGAGACAGTTCAAATGATAACTTAACTTCAAAAAGACTCTGCATGTAAAAGTACCACTTAGAGATGATGCTGTGAATGTTGTTAAACTCAGAAAATTACCATCCAGGCTAATTGCAGGTGGCTTTGCTCCTTTATCTGCAGAGCCTAATGTCTGAACCTGGTTTCTTCTGTGCATCTAGACCAGGTGCCCCTTCCAGATGACTACAACACATTTTTGAATGAAATAATAATGGACAAAAATAAATCTGGAAATAACTTTCTTCTGTATGGTGGAGATTACTTGTAGAGATTAAAGGAAACCACAGAAACCATGACTTGCATAGAGTGTTTAAAACTTTACAAAATCGTGTTGACTGGGATTCACAAGTGTTAACTGTAAGACCTTACTGTATATATTTAATTTAAAAAGATAAAGGGTAACTTTTAAGAAGAAAGAAGGGAAATCATTAAAGACTGAATTTCACGGTAGAAGTAGAGCTTCAGGAAGAAATATTAAAACACACTGTTAAAATTAAGGTGATCTCTTCCCAAAATCAATATAACACACACATGGGTGTACCAGCCAGTTAAAATTGGACTGTGAGTTTAGTGATTATTATTCTAAAGTGAGACCTTCTGAAGAAGGCTGTTTGTTTTCTGTATTCATGTTTGTTTTGCATGGTAGCTTTTTCATTGAAGAGTTGAGTTTAGGTATCATTAGCCCTCAAAAGGACAAATATGAACACAAGGTGATAGTAGGATGTACACATTATATTGTATACTGTAATGAAGTTGCAACATGAGCCTAAATGCCTGATATTTTAAGATGATAAAACTAATTGATGTAGTGATGTTTAAATAATTTAGCCATCTCAGTGAGTAAAGGTTCCATAAATACTTGTGTTGACTAAAGTAATCTCATAGTTCTAGCAGGGGTCTGTAAAGGGGTGGGGGTGGGAGTGGGAGTGGGAGTGGCAGACAGTAATGCTCTTTGTCTCCTTCCTTTCTTGGGCAGATTTGTTGAGTGTTCTGTCTTTGCAGCCTCTTTCTCCTAGACTTCCTACCACTTGGTTATTCTTAACTCCTCCTAGTTGGATTTACCTTCTGAATCTGAGATTATTTTAAGGCCATTATGGGTTTTTCACCTTTATAAACTGAGGGTGCTAGATTACATTGATTCTGGTTTGAAAATGGTGATTCTTGGAGCACCTTGCTTGTTTTCTTTGTAGGTGTTGTTTTTCTTCAGCTTACTGGGCTTTTTTTTTTTAAAGGCACTGTTGATAATGTCCTTTCTTGGTTTAGTGACATGTTTTTCTGGGTCATCTTTCATCAGTTTTGTCTTTCTTGGGGTCCATTTTCCACACATTTCATGAGCCTTAGCGGCTTCTCTTGCCTCACTTTCCAAATTTTTTCATGACATTAGCTGTCACCTGTGTTTTGATGACACGCCCACATTTCTAATCTTGGCTTTCAAGCATCTCTTCTTCATGTTTAACTCCTGTTATTTGTCATTTCCCTGTTGCACAATCTGTTCAAATTCATTTTGCCTATATGTGATTAATTTCACTAAAAGAACACTGTATTCTTAACAGTAGTTATATGTGGGAAGGACTGTGAGATTGGGGCTTAGGCTCTAATGGTTAGAGGTTGAGAAAGGGACCTTTTACACTTTTTCTATAGATGTGTTGGTTTGAATCTCTTAATAAGAAGGTATTAACATATTGTGGAAAAACATTTTCCCCTCAACTAATCCCTCTAAACTTAATTTTTTTAATTACTAGTGAGGATTGTTAGGAGAAATCAGGTGTTGAAGGCAAAGGGCTAATTTTTGGTAGAGGATAAAATTAGGTGTGCTAGTGAAAGAGTGGCAGTGGTTCTCATTCTGAGGGCTTCTAGCTAAATTTTAGAAGTACCTAATTTGTGTGGATCTGGCATGTTACACATCCTGAGGAATTTAAGGAAATACACAAATGCTCTGATTCTTATTTTATTAGACTTGGTGGGGCTCTGCTTGTTTTTTTGTTTCCTGATAGGTCAGTGTGTAGTCAAAGCTGAAATTGACAGCTTCAGGGACTTAAAATTCATCAGCAAATACTTTGTCTTTAGTGGAAGCAGTTGTTCTCTTACCTTGGCTTACTGTTTAACTGTGTGTTTATATTTTGGTGACGAGTCAGCAGTATAGTTTAATAGCCATTTAGTAATGAGGAGACATTGTTAAACTTTAATGTGTTCTAGGATAAAATGCCTTATTCTTTTTAAAGATGGTACTTCATTGTCTCACAAAATTAACAAGACAAGCCTTTTGATACTTGAATTTTCTCTAATTGAAATACATGTGTCAGTAATGAAAATAGTAAATGGGGGTCACAAAAGAAAGATTCATGCATGGTCTATTAATTTTACAGATGTGGGAAGAATATCCTGATGTTTATGGGGTTAGACGGTCAAACCGAAGCAGACAAGAGCCATCACGATTTAATATTAAGGAGGAGGTAAGAAAATAAAATGCTTTAAGGGGATACATTTGAACTCCTTATCTTACCTCATCCTTTTGGACTCTAGCATGTTACTACCTTTACCAAGACTGAACTTCAGGCATGGGCGTTAAGTGACTCTAATCTGAGCTTTCTAACCTAGTATGGCAAGAAGAGCAAAGAGTGGTTTTAAAAATGAAACCTACCAGAAAGATCATTTAATATTGAGTGTTTATTAGTGGGGTAATATAGTATGAAACAGAACTGGGCTCATATTTCTCTTTTCCATTTTTTTCTTTTATGTTTCTCAGTGAAGATGGTTATAGCAAGAAGTTTACTTTTTAAATATCTAGTTTCTAAATGTCCTGGATATTACTAAATGAGTAACTTGCTTGGTAAACAAATAGAACATTGGAAGTAGTTTCAGATTTATTTCTGAGAAAGGGAAGTTTGTTTAACTTATGTGATATATTTTAATTTACCAAATTTCTTTCAATGTGGTTTCCTACCTCATTTTTTAGTGTGCAGTATAAAGTGTGTCACACGTATTTACTCTCTGGTCTCATTGTAAGAGATTTAATAGATTGGAGCTTTTTAAAATTTGTGTTATCTACCAGGGTCTGTTGTTTCTATAGAACCAGACATTTCCTACTTTCCTCATACTGTGTGATATTTCTGTGGATTCCTACCTCTAGATTAGGATTATTGCCTATATTCTGAATAGATGAGCTTTTGTCTGTCCGTGAAATGACCCCTCTCTGCATTCATAGGAGGACTTTGCTGTTCTTAACTATAGAACGTCCTTCTGATGA
The DNA here is from genome assembly GCA_029783875.1 of Phataginus tricuspis. Taxonomy (NCBI): domain Eukaryota; kingdom Metazoa; phylum Chordata; class Mammalia; order Pholidota; family Manidae; genus Phataginus; species Phataginus tricuspis. Next base: position 15,128,554 of record JAQQAC010017683.1, on the reverse strand, counting down.
AAATTAAATATTACTAGCCAAAGGTTACTAAATTGGGGGTGGAGTTTTAGTAAATGTAGTTTTAAAATCTAATTAACGGTAACATCCACATTGCATTCGTGTGTTTTGAGTGATCTCTGAGCTGGTTTACCTTAGCTTTGTTTTTCCATGTATCTAGGATCAGTTTACTTACTGAGCCATATTTGTTAGAACCAATCACATTGTAAAAGTTGTATAAGTCTTCCTCTTTTCGTTACATACTCCATAGGGCACAAGACTGATTAACAGCTATAGGACTAGTTTGCCATTTTGTGGAAAAGAGCTGTTCAAATGTCTGATACAAACTTTCCTTGGTTTAATGCTGTTAGCAGAGCACTGTTGGCTCATGATTAAACATGTTGTTTAATGAGTCTGAAATGAAGTAGATCAGTTGTCACCACCTTTAATGGCACACCAACTGTTGTGGCATTTTAATATGATAATCTAGATCTGCAGCGTCCAGTATGGTCGCCACTAAACATGTGACTTGTAAAATTTGTATTAATTAAAATTAAGTAAAATGAAGAGTTCCATTCCTTAGTCACAACAGCCACATTTCAGGGTTCAGTAGTCACTTCTGGCTACCAGCTACAGTGTTGGACATTGCAGATATAGAACATTTCCATCACAAAATTTTATTGGACTGCACTCTTCTAGAGGTAAAGATGAGAGAAACATTTCCTGGCATTAGTGATAACTCAGTAATAACATATAATGGACAGATATGTTTTCATAGCAAAAGAAGAGTGAGCACCAACAAATGCTTAGTGAGGAACAAATGCTTAGGTTCTTTCTGTCTAAAAATTCAATTGAATAATGTTATATTGAGTAGATTGTTGAACCAAGGGATAGTGTCCCTAAGAACTGTGAATTAAAATCTGTAATCATTTTTCCCCCCTCATACACTGAAGGCAAGTAGCGGGTCTGAGAGTGGGAGTCCAAAAAGAAGAGGCCAGAGGCAACTGAAAAAACAGTAAGTCTTTCATGGGGGAAATGACTTTTTCTAGTAGTTTGAAACGTGTCAGCATTTCTGGAACTGCCTTCATTATGCCTTAGTTTACCCCAGGCCCCATAGCCTGCTTTGGTCTAGTTATCTTGGGTCACCATCCACAGCTGAAGCCCAGGATTCTCCATCTTACACATGTGAGTGTTCCACATGTGCTTGGGCTAATTCTGGGGCAAACCCTAGCTTATATCAGGTGAGCCCAGTTAGCCCAGTTAAATGTGCACACATACCAAATACAGAGATAGGTATTTGGTATTCTAGTTAGCAAGGAACAAATTTATATTTGCTATTTTTTCATTTGTTTATTGTGATGGCATGGCAAGAGTGTATTGCTTGGGCATGTATTTTAATATGAAATTTCACTTTATCATTTCCATATAATTTTATTATTGCAATTCACAAGCCAGGAAATTAATTCTTGGGCACCTAATGTGAAATTCCTTTAAACATAGATTATATATTCATGATTTTAAACATTGTAATTATGGTTAAATTTTTGATTTTTTTTTTTTAAAACAAAAAATTCTTTTTGGTGGTGTGTAGATCCCTTTGACAATCTGAATTCTGTAGCCTATCTCCTCAGAAAAGGTAGATATTCAAAACTGTGCACACAGATTCACAGCATTCTCATGGTAAATAATTTTTCATGATCCCCAGTAAAAGCCCCAATTATATATTCTATTCTCAAATATTAGTATTCTTTAATGAGTATTTGGACTAAGTCACAGTAATTTGAGTTTTTAAACCCATTTCTTCATCTCCAAAATAGAGTAATAACTTATTCTGCCAAACTAACAGTTTTTGGAAACTAAGCTAAGTCAAATATTTAATAATGCCCTGCCTGTAACAAACATAAAATTCATTTGTTTTTTAAATATTTAGTTGGAGTTGGAGCAGTAATAACTATAGGCAAGTCTGCACTTCTTGGCATCTTAGAAGACTTTTGTTCTGCTTCAGTTCCATGGCCTTCTTGGGAGACTTTTCTCAGCTTACCCGTCTAATCGCCTTTTGGGATTTTTGAGAAGTCCAGGCATGTATTCTTTCCCCCTTCACCTGGCTACATTCTGCTGGCTTCTTGACTGGAATCTAAATGGGACCATGTTTGGAAACTTGAACTTCCCATTTTAATGGCCTCATGTGGGTGTGTAGAAGCCTGCATTTGTTCAGCCACTCTAAACCCTATCACCCTTACTCCTTTGATTGACTCCTATACTCATTTTCCTTTTCCTGTTGATCCTAAGAGCTCTGCAAAGTTGGCCATGCTCAGAGGCCTACCTGGACCTTCATTCCCCTGAGTACAACTTGTTAGTTCTTGAAGACTGGTGTGTGTTGTCTTCTGTAATGCTGCTTCCCTACCCCAGGGCTTTTCCTAGGAACTTACCAGGAGCTAAGGTAGTTCCCTAATGCTTGTTTGGGCACTGGGCTAGCTTCACTTCCTGCTATCCTCTGGGCAGATGCTTAGTATGGGGACCTATGAGGAACTTATCTCCTGAGTCAGTTTAATTAGTAAGATTAATTAGGGGCGATCCTACAGCTGCTATGACTCAAGTTGCAAGGCACAGCACTACAAAGGGAGCCCTCTGGGCTGAGCAAGTGTAATGACCTGGTGCTGGTGCACATGAATTTCAGAATTGAGAGAGCTCTCAAAGGGAGTGGAAATTTTGAAATATTTGTACAGGGAAATGCTTTTCTGAAACTGCAGATTGTACCACAGATTTCAAAGGTTTTTAAAAGAGGCTATTTTTTTAAACTTACATTTTTTAACTGATTTCAAACTTTTAGAGAAGTTGTAAGAATGAAAGTAGTACAAAAAATGCCTGTGTGGTCTTCCCAGATTCACCATTGTTTTACCATTTTGCCCCATTTCCTTTATCATTGTGGGTGCTCTTTATATATTTATATATGCACACACATATTTTTTCTGAACTATTTAATACTAAGGTTCATACATCATGGCCATTTACTCCTAAATACTGTAAGGATATTCTCTTCATAAGCCCAGCACAGGTTTAACATAAATAGATTTAACACTGATAAAATACTTTTGTCTAATATATACTCCCATTTTGTCAAATGACCTAATAATGTCTTTAATAAACATTTTCTGTCTCTACTACAGGATTCCATCTAAGGTTAAATATTATTTGTCAGGGTTATTTACAGCAGTTAGACAGCCTTTCTTTGCTTTTATGACATTGATATTTTTGAAGAACAGTCTTACAAGAGACTAATGTCCTAGAGTCATAATGTGAATTCGCATTTTAAAGCTTTAGAAGTTATACAGCACAGTGTTGCTGCACAATATTGAAAACTAGTTGGCAGTATTGAAAATTGAGAGATGGTGTGTAGAATCTAAATTTCTAGCTGCTTTTGAGAAAAATCTGCCAATGTTGGCTCACATTAACAGTGCTCAGTGGTCTTTATAACCTTTGGACGGGCTGTGAATTCTCTGTTTGGCCCCAATTACAATTCTTAACCTGCCTAGTGGGTATTTGAGATTGTAACCCCTGACTAAAAGTCATACTAAGGAATAAAATTTTGAGTTTTATTTAATCCACTCATGCTGTTTTGATCATTGTTCCCTTTTTCATGCAAAACCTATTGTGTTACTCAAATTTGCAAAATATTGTATAGGATTTCTGCTGAATCATGGCCTTGGTAGTCCTTTAAACCACCCTGTAATGGTTCCGGAACCCTTAATCTCAACTGGAATTAAAAAAAATGTTACAGCCGTAATCACTTGAAGTTTTTCTCTTGGGATCATAGTTGTTTCTAACTTGCTAGTTCTTTGAATTGGATGTCTGTCACAAACCTGTGACACAGTGGAAGAGAATCTCTGTTAGCCCCAGATTTCCCTTCATTGGAACTTGCCCTTTTTGGGAAAAATCTACTGAAAATCAGTAAAGTTAAAATAACTGCCTTCTATTTCCTGATCTTCCTTGTAAGTTGGAGGAGAAAGGAATTTTCTTTGGGCTCTAAGAGACAGTTAATAGGAAGCCTCAGTAATTCTTGTCCAGAGTTTAGTACTGTTTTACTTAAAATGGCTTTTGTTCATTTATCTTCTTTATAGTTGTTTAGATTTGATTTGAGTCTGTCAGAATTTGTGTCCTGCTAACCACATTTTTCCCAATAAAGGAAGAAAACTATACCCAGTTAACTTGCATTCTGACTTTTTCATGACTTTATATTGTGGTAAGGCCTCAGTGGCCAGCTGTTGGTATTTTTCTCCCCAGTTCCCAACATTTTGGCAAAAATTCCATTGATTCCCTCTTAGGAAATCCCATTAATACCCTCTTAGAGCTAAATCTGGCAATTCAAGTCCCCTTTGACATTTGAAAAATGTTTTAAGCATGATCCTGTATTTTAGTTGTCTCTTTATTGTAGCTTGACTTACAATGTTGCCTTAGTGAGGGAGTTGTTCTCATAAAATTTGCATTATAATAAGGGGACAGTAATCTACGAGTAGACAGCAGTTTCACGTGTCCCCGAGCTCTATATATCTGCCAGGGCTGGGAAGTAGTCTTTGTGTAATTGATCACTCTTTTCACCTCACTCCTTATGTAAAATAACTTAGTATTGCTGAACCTAACTTACCTTGTTTTCCCCTGTTCTTGAAAATTAAAGTTTAAAATAATTCAGCCAATTGCAAATACACATACAAACTCAGTCTTTTAAATGTCTGGTTGTTCAGATAGTTTGAGACTGTGTAAGCCTGGCTTTAATTTTTCCTGATAGTTTGGTCTTCAGTGGGGTATGGTTGAGAGTAGCAGGGCTGGGGATTGACATGTAGCCAGGCAACTTGTTTTCACTGGGCTTTAAGTTTCCTTCTCTAAGAGGAGGCCTTTGGAATAATAGTTGATAGTTACTAAGTTTTTGAATGTCCTCATACTGGAAGAGTCTAAGTCCTCCTGGCCTTGACATCATTCTCTCAGTGTTTACTGCCGTTTTAGTCTGCTACAGTTGTAGAAGTAGACTTCGTTAGCTGCCCTGATTTAGATTTTTAGTTCTTGGAGTTATGTAATTTACAACTAATACTTGATTGGATCTTTCTCATCTCATCTATTCTCCCTTAGGTCTTAATTGTTCATGTTCTTTCAAGTTTATTGTGAAACCACTTCTCCAGTCTATCTGTGTGAGTCCCTTCCAAAAGGTAAACTGTTCTGGACTCGGTCCAAGGGAGACTGCAGCCTCATGTGTCAATCTCCCAATTGCTGGACATATCTTCCTTTCTGGCTATCACCTTCTGCTGCTTGGATTCCATAGCAGATATTTATTATACTAGGTTCTGGGGAAGGAAAATAAGACAGGTACCCAGAGTGTAGTTAAATATAAGGAGGTCTTTGTTTCAAAGAGAGACTGAAGGATATCAGACAGTAGTAATAGGCCTTAGTCTGCTTCCAAAAGCACCCTACCCATCTGACTAATGGACTGTTATGGCCCATTCTTTAATTATTTTTTATTTAAGAAGGGAGTATCTCCATTTGCCTGCCTTGGTGTTACACTCTGGCATAAAGAAGAACAAAAATGGCCCTGCCTACAAGGAATTACCTACTATTAGGGAAATGGATTCAAAACAGTGTCAGTAGAACTTGAGTAATGTACATAAAAGTACTCCATTGCCTTTCGTGGAAGACTTGAAATTTTTTTCTTTAAGTTGCCACTAATTCAGGTGTAGGGTGACTTCTGTTAGGAAGGTTCTCAGGAATCTGCAGAGCAGCCGTCTTCTTGCAACAAGTTTCCACTATTACCGTGACCTATTCTCCCATGAAGAATATTGATTTGACTTTGCACTTCTGCAACAGTTGTCACTAGCACAACATCATTTCCTATACACCAGCCTAGAGGCACAGTGGTAATTGTTTTACTTACAGAGAAAACCCCAGGTACTTGCCTGTAATTTTTTTTTCCCCTAGATATTATGTCTAGTAGCTACTATATGTTACCTGCAGGTGAGAAATGAGCTCTGATACCTTGTTTGGTTTTCAAGTAAACCTCAAAAACTGTTTTGGTATAGTAGGGTATGGCCTCTTTTAAGCCTTCTAAGATCTCAAGGAGCAAGGGGACTTGTGCCGTGTCTTATAAGTATTAAAAATGACATCTTTGGCAGAACAGATTGTTTAGTAGGTAGTTGCTTTATCATTGAAAAATAATTTTAGGCTGTTTCCTGAAATACATTCTAAAGATGTCAAAATACCTATTACAGTACAGTAGTTCTCAAAGAAATAGCCAGTATCAGCATCAGCTGTGCATTTGTTAAAATTCGTATTTAGCCTTACCTTAGACCTACTGAATCAGGAAATGTGGCTGTGGCCCGTAAATCTTTTTTTAACAAGCCCTTTAGTTAGTTTTGATCCGTGCTAAATTTTGAGAACCACTGATTAAGTATAATGGCTTCAATCTGATCAGTGATAGTAGTAAGTCAAAACAATAAGAGATTTAACAGCTTCCCCCCCCCAGAACAAATAGTTTAAAAACTGCATCCTTAGTTTCCATTTTCATTTGTTTTTGTTAGCAGATGTAAAAATAGGAACAGATACTTCATAGTCCAGGAAAGAACATAGCCAAAATATAAATGGAGCTAGAATAAATATATTTTAGCATAATATCTAAAATGTATATACATGTTCTGCCTTCTAATTGAATCAGACTGCATTTGGTTTTGTCAGCATCTTTAAGGTATACATTTTGAAGGATTCTTTTAGAAAAAAATCATTTTGCTCTGCTTTTAATCACAGAGAAAAATGGAAACGAGAGGCCTCAGAAGATGAGCAGGAACAAGGCACCAGTGCAGAAAGTGAACCAGAACAAAAAAAAGTGAAAGCCAGAAGACCTGTCCCCAGAAGGTGCAGTGTGTGCTTGAATATCTCTGCTTTTGGTTGAGTTTCATTTGTGTTAGAGTGAGTAGGATGATGTAGTGCTAGAATGAGAACCTTAATTGATGGGATACAGTATGTTGTGATTCTGGGTTTTGTATGTCCTTGGTTCACTTCTTGCCAGCCTACATGATTAGCAACTGATTAGATGACTGGGATACTTACATTGTTTGTGAGTGTTTGCATGGTCTGCAGCTCCAAGTGCATCTTACAATTTCTTAGTCCGTGTCAGACTAGTTATGTGGGGTGACTATATCCTCTTTTTTTTTAAATTTTCCTATTATTAATATACAATTACATGACCAACATTATGGTTACTAGACTCCCCCTATTATCAAGTCTCCACCACATACCCCATTGCAGTCACTGTCCATCAGCGTATAAGATGTTATAGAGTCACTACTTGTCTTCTCTGTGTTATACTGCCTTCCCTGTATCCGCCCCCTCACTACATTATGTGTGCTAGCCCTTTTTCCCCCTTATCCCTCCCTTCCCACCCATCTTCCCCAGTCCCTTTCCCTTTGGTAACTGTTAGTCCATTCTTGGGTTCTGTGAGTCTGCTACTGTTTTGTTCCTTCAGTTTTTTCTTTGTTCTTATACTCCACAGATAGTGAAATCATTTGATACTTGTCTTTCTCCGCCTGGCTTATTTCACTGAGCATAATACCCTCTAGCTCCATCCATGTTGTTGCAAATGGTAGGATTTGTTTTCTTCTTATGGCTGAATAATATTCCATTGTGTATATATACCACTTCTTCTTTATCCATTCATCTACTGATGGACACTTAGGTTGCTTCCATTTCTTGGCTATTGTAAATAGTGCTGCGATAAACATAGGGGTGCATCAGTCTTTTTGAAACTGGGCTATATTCCTAGGAGTGGGATTCCTGGGTCGAATGGTATTTCTATTTTGAGTTTTTTGAGGAACCTCCATACTGCTTTCCACAATGGTTGAACTAAATTGCATTCCCACCAGCAGTGTAGGAGGGTTCCCTTTTCTCCACATCCTCGCCAACATTTGTTGTTGTTTGTGTTTTGGATGTTGGCCATCCTCACTGGTGTGAGGTGATATCTCATTGTGGTTTTAATCTGCATTTCTCTGATGACCAGCGATGTGGAGCATCTTTTCATGTGCCTGTTGGCCATCTGAATTTCTTCTTTAGAGAAGTGTCTATTCATGTCCTCTGCCATTTCTTAATTGGATTATTTGCTTTTTGTTTGTTAAGGTGCGTGAGTTCTTTATATATTTTGGATGTCAACCCCTTCTCAGATGCATCATTTATGAATATATTTTCCCATACTGTAGGATGTCTTTTTGTTCTACTGATGGTGTCCTTTGCTGTACAGAAGCTTTTAAGCTTGATATAGTCCCACTTGTTCATTTTTGCTTTTGTTTCCCTTGCCCGGGGGGATATGTTCATGAAGAAGTCGCTCATGTTTATGTCCAAGAGATTTTTGCCTATGTTTTTTTCTGAGAGTTTTATGGACTTACATTCAGGTCTTTGATCCACCTTGAGTTTACTTTTGTGTATGGGGTTAGACAATAATCCAGTTTCATTCTCTTACATATAGCTGTCCAGCTGTGCCAGCTGTAGAAGAGGCTGTCATTTCCCCATTGTATATTCATGGCTTTTTTATCATATATTAATTGATCATATATGCTTGGGTTTATAGCTGGGCTCTGTAGTCTGTTCCATTGATCTATGAGTCTATTCTTGTGCTAGTGCCAAATTGTCTTGATTACTGTGGCTTTGTAGTAGAGCTTGAAGTGAGGGAGCATAATTCCCCCCACTTTATTCTTTCTTCTCAGGATTGCTTTGGCTATTCGGGATCTTTTGTGGTTCCATATGAATTTTAGAATGATTTGCTCTAGTTCATTGAAGAATGCTGTTGGTATTTTGATAGGGATTGCATTGAATCTGTAGGTTGTTTTAGTCAGGATGGCCATTTTGCCAATATTAATTCTTCCTACCATGAGAACGGGATGTGTTTCCATTTATTGGTGTCTTCTTTAATTTCTCTCATGAGTGTCTTGTAATTTTCAGAGTATAAGTCTTTCACTTCCTTGGTTAGGTTTATTCCTAGGTATTTTATTCTTTTGGATGCAATTGTGAGTGGAATTGTTTTCCTGATTTCTCTTTCTGCTAGTTCACCGTTAGTGTATAGAAAGGCAACAGATTTCTGTGTATGAATTTTGTATCCCGCAACTTTATTGAATTCAGATATTAGATCTAGTAGTTTTAGAGTGGATTCTTTAGGGTTTTTTATGTACACTATCATGTCATCTGCAAACAGGGACAGTTTGACTTCTTCCTTACCAATCTGGATGCCTTTTCTTTCTTTGTGTTGTCTGATTGCCGTGGCTAGGACCTCTAGAACTATGTTGAATAAAAGTGGGAGAGTGGGCATCCTTGTCTAGTTGCCGATCTTAAAGGAAAAGCTTTCAGCTTCTCGTTAAGAATAATGTTGGCTATGGGTTTGTCATATATGGCCTTTGTTATGTTGAGGTACTTGCCCTCTATACCCATTTTGTTGAGAGTTTTTATCATGAATGGATGTTGAATTTTGTCAAATGCTTTTTCAGCATCTATGGAGATAATCATGTGGTTTTTGTCCTTTTTGTTGATGTGGTGGATGATGTTGATGGATTTTCGAATATTGTACCATCCTTGCATTCCTAGGATGAATCCCACTTGATCATGATGGATGATCTTTTTGATGTAGTTTTGAATTCATTTTGATAATATTTTGTTGAATATTTTTGCATCTGTGTTCATCAGGGATATTGGTCTGTAATTTTCTTTTTTTGTGGTGTCTTTGCCTCATTTTGGTATTAGAGTGATGTTGGCCTCATAGAATGAGTTTGGGAGTATTCCCTCCTCTTCCACTTTTTGGAAAACTTTAAGGAGGGTGGATATTAGGTCTTCACTAAATGTTTGATAAAATTCAGCAGTGAAACCATCTGGTCCAGGCATTTTGTTCTTAGGTAGTTTTTTGATTGCCAATTCAATTTCTTTGCTGGTAATTGGTCTATTCAGATTTTCTGTTTCTTCCTGGGTCAGCTTTGGAAGGTTGTATTTTTCTAGACAGTTGTCCGTTTCTTCTAGGTTATCCAGTTTGTTAGCATATAATTTTTCATAGTATTCTCTCATAATTCTTTGTATTTCTATGGTGTCCGTAGTGATTTTTCCTTTCTCATTTCTGATTCTGTTTATGTGTGGAGACTCTCTTTTTTTCTTGATAAGTCTGGCTAGGGGTTTATCTATTTTGTTTATTTTCTTGAAGAACCAGCTTCTGCTTTCATTGATTCTTTCTGTTAATTTATTCTTCTCAATTTTATTTATTTCTGCTTTAATCTTTATTATGTCCCTTCTTCTACTGACTTCAGGCCTCATTTGTTCTTCCTTTTCTAGTTTCATTAATTGTAAGTTTAGACTGTTCATTTGGGATTGTTTTTCTTTCCTGAGGTAGGCCTGTATTGCAGTATATTTCCCTCTTAGCACGGCCTTCGCTGCGTCCCACAGATTTTGCAGTGTTGAATTATTGTTGTCATTTGTCTCCATATATTGCTTGATCTCTCTTTTTATTTGGTCATTGATCCATTGATTATTTAGGAGCATGTTATGAAGCCTCCATGTGTTTGTGGGATTTTTCATTTTCTTTGAGTAATTTATTTCTAGTTTCATACCTTTGTGATCTGAGAAGCTGGTTGGTACAACTTCAATATTTTTGAATTTACTGAGGCTCTTTTTGTGGCCTAGTATATGATCTATTCTTGAAAATGTTCCATGTGCACTTGAGAAGAATGTGTATTCTGTTGCTTTTGGGTGTAGAGTTCTGTAGATGTCTGTTAGGTCCATCTGTTCTAATGTGTCAGGGTTTTTCTAGCCTCTCTCCCGCTGGTTCTGCTCTCTGCCAGGACCACAAGCTCTTTGTGTTACAAGCTCTTTCCGCGACCCTCTGAGCCAGCGGAGGGGAGGAAGGGAGGGAGAGAGGCTCGCCTCGACAGGCGGAATAAGGGAGGTAAGAGCCGACTGTCCGCCCGTTCCCGCAGCCTCCGCCGCTGGCCGCTGGCCACTCGCCGCTGGCTGCTGGCCGCTCGCCGGAGACAATCAGACGCGACAGGAAGTTCAGTCAAAGCAAGAACTCATTTATTGGGGCTCAGGGCATGGGATATATAGGGTGAAGTCTCTCCAGATCAGTCACCCCCCCACGCTAAGAAGGCAACTTTCAATTTTCCAATCACGCACAGAGTTGTGCACATGCGCAGTTGTCTCTGATGTAAGAGGTGGACTAGAGTGGGCGTGGCTGAGATTCAGAGGCCGTTCTCAGTGGCCATCTTTGGTGTGGCTGAGATTTATAGGTAGTTCTCAGCAGCCATCTTTGGCGTGGCTGAGATTTAAAGGCAGTTCGCAGTGGCCACCCTCGTGGCGAGGCTGAGATGCAAAGGCAGTTCCCCACATTTCCTTTTTGTTTTTGTATGAGCATGAGAGATGCCATCCTGTACTCGAGGATGTGCCTGTCTTAGGTTGTCCCCATCTTTCAGGAGATCTTACCCGTCATTGACTACCATCCTAGCACTTCCAGTAATGACATTCTCAAGAGGTCGCTTGCACCTCTCTGTAGGGCTATAAATGCCCAGAACGCTCTGGGGTATGGGGAACTCCTTCTTCAATAATATCTGTTGCTGTTGATATGATCTTCACCACCACACTAGCATGAAAATAACTGATGACATTACAATTATTATACCTCCTAATAACAGCTTGGGTAGACTAAACAAACTTAATTATTTCTTCCCATACTCTGGTAAAAAAGGAAGCAGAGGGTAAGAAAACATAGGACTGCAAAGATGTCCTTGTTGAAGGCTTAACAGTGTCACTTCTTCAGCAGTCTGGACTATCACAGGAGTAATAGTCCAGCCTTCATGACTCCTTTTCTTCTTCCTTAAAGGTCAGTCCTGAAAGAGAGAAGAAAGACAAGCCCTCAAGAGGTCACCCTCTTCGGGAGAGTCTATATCATGGCTTTCTTCCATTTGCTGAGTGGTCTGAGGGCAGAATTTCAAGTTCCTAGTAGGAACCCAAATTGGATTCGGTCCGTCTATAGGAAATACACATCCGAATCCTCTGCCCATACTTATCAGTGGATCTGGTCCTCGCCATTGCCCAGTCAGCTGGTCTTTCCAGCGCACTTCTATTTTGGCATATGGCGTTTGATTTGTCCAGTGCCTTTGAAAGGCCGTTAGAGGTTGATCTTTTGAAAAATTTAAAATATTTAATGTAAGTAGAGCCATCCGTAATTGGTCATGGGGGCTTATTCCCCCTTTTTGTTTTTGTAATAGGTCTTTTAATGTCTTATTGTGACGCTCTATTATGGCCTGGCCCTGTGGGTTGTATGGGATTCCTGTGGAGTGGCTGATATGCCACGTATTAAAAAAGTCTTGTAACACCTTGCTAGTAAAGCAGGGGCCATTATCTGTTTTTATTTGATGTGGTATCCTAATATAGCAAAACATTGTAAAAAATGACTTTGTGCATGTTTAGCTTTCTCTCCAGCATGGACACTAGCCCAGCAGGCGTGGGAGCATGTATCTATTGAGACAAAGACAAATTTTAATTTTCCAAGAGCTGCATAATGAGTAACGTCAGTTTGCCAGAGACAATTAGGTTTAATGCCTCTTGGGTTAACTGCAGGAGATTGGAGGGGTGGAATTTGTAGAAAAGGCAAACAGGATTTACAAGTCCTGATAATTTTTTTCAAGTCTTTAATAGAAATATGAGGAAATCTATGATGAAGTCCTATCCAATTTAGGTGGGTAAGTTCATGGAGATCTTGGGCCTGTTGGAAATCCTGGGCCTGTTGCATGGAAAGGGCTTGAGCAGCAGAGGACGCTAATTGGTCAGCTAATAGGTTTCCTCTGGAGAGGAATCCGGGCAAACCTTGGTGTCCTCGGAGATGCTGCAAGAATATGGGCTTGGATCGTGCCATCAGCAAGGATCTCACCTGAATCATCAAGGGGGTTATGGGGTTTTTATCTAACTTGATATAAGAAGAGGCTAAGGTGGGAAGCAAGTTCACCACATACAGAATATCAGAAAAAAGATTCATAGGTTCAGAAATTTTACTTAGGGCCAATGCTATGGCATACAACTCCTTAAATTGTGCTGAGCCAGTAACCTTTTCAAAATGCTGGGTTTCTTTTAACTTGGGCGAGAGGTGAGGAGGGGGAAAGACAACAACAGCAGACCTCTCCTTCCCTCCATCGGTAAACACATTCAAGGCATCAGAAAGGGACTTACTCAAAACGAGTCTAGGGGTGGTCCAACTTAACTTGGAGAAGGAGGCAACCCGTCTGCTAGGCCTATAATGGCAATCAGTCTTACCCAAAAAACCTGTCAGAGCCTCAGACACTCTATTGTGATTTCGCTTGATCCATTCAAAGTCGGACAAACGATAAGGAATGGTTAAAATTTCCAGGTCTTTCCCATAATGTCTTAAGGTGGTGTCTCTGCCTTTGACTATAAGATCTGCCAGTTGATCTAACTGGGCATACACTCGCGGAGCACCTCCTATTGATGCATGGACCCATTGGAGAGGGTTACCTTGCTGCGTGATAACAGCGGTAAGCAACTCCAAGCCAGGAAGAATCCACAGACAAAGGTCACAGTCAGGCTGATACCGGGCTAGCTGGGCATTATCAAGCGCCAATTGAATCTGTCTAAATACTTGTTTATGTTCCTCCATCAATACAACAGGCTCAGATGGAGTTTTATCTCTTAACAACTCAAAGAGAGGGATAAGGACCTCTGTTGTAATGTGGAGCCAGGGTCTTAGCCAATTAAGCTCCCCTAATACCTTTTGTAGTTCTACCAGGGAGTAGGAGTCCTTGATAGATAGCTGGGGCTTAAGAGGACACACAGAGTCCAGGTGAAGCCTCGCTCCCAGTATTTCAAAGGTAGGCACGGTCTGGACCTTGCTGCTAGACACATGTAACCCCCCTTGTCTCAAGAAAGTTTGGAGCTTCTGGTAGGCAGAGCTCAGCTGTTGGGTAGTGGATGCTCCTAAAATAATATCATCCATGTATGCATATAGGACCACTCCTGGACACTGTTGAAGGGGCTGCAAACCTGAGAGACATATCGTTGGCAAAAGGCTGGGCTGTTAGCCATGCCCTGTGGCAACACTGTATTGCTCATCAGGCCCCTGAAAATTGGTGGAAGGGACGGAGAAAGCAAACTTCTCACAATCAGCGAGGTTGAGGGGAATGGAGAAAAAACAATCCTTAATATCAATCACAGTGAGGGACAAATCTTTTGGAATGGATGGAATCCAGGGCAACCCCCTCAGGGGTGTGTCCACAGGATCCATGCGCTCATTGACCTTTCTTAAATCCTGTAACATCCTCCATTTGCCAGAGGCCTTCTGAATAACAAAAACAGGACTATTCCATGGGCTTAGGGAAGGTCTAATGTGTCCCAGTTTTAATTGTTCTTGGGTAATTTCTTTAAGTCTTTGAAGCTTAGCTTGTGGTAATGGCCACTGCTCCACTCAGACTGGAGGTCCTGGGAGAGCACAAGGTGTTTTAACTCCCAGTTTTGTGCTCTAACATACTGAAATACTTCTAGGCTATAACCTAACAGGAACGTAAAATCTTAGCACAAATATAACTGGCCTAGAAGTAAACAAGGTTTATATTATAAATAAAACACCATAAATATAAAATCAATGGCATCTACTGATTTCCAGATCTTAAGTGTTTTATCAGACTTAGATATAACCAATCAGAAACTCAAATCTGGATACAACAAATCCAAGCTTTGTTGATTTGTATGAAATTTCCTCTATATAGATAGGAATTACTAGGGCTAGTTTAAACACTGTTCAATCTCTAATAACAGCAATTTTGTTATTTCTTGGAATATTTGCACTATTTTGAAATAACTGATAAACTTAAAACAACTCACACTGACAGCTCCATGCATTACAAGATGTTTCTAAATGTATTTCTCTTTTAACATGAGCTGAATTGACTACTTATAATAAATTATATTTCTCAATATCACTAAGAGTCTCCAAAAGCATGGAGACTACTATTTGTCAATAAAAACTGCAAGAAAGGCAATCTAAAAGCATAATAACTTACTGGGGAAATTTGCATATAATCTGAAAAATGAACTAACTACCAAGAATCAGAAAACTTGTTTCAATGCTATATATAAAATTATCTCTTAAATTTAACTAAATGAAAATTCCTAGAATTTAATTACATGGCAAGATATCCTGAAGCAAACACTTCCATAAATTCTCAGAAAAGGAAAGATCAAACATCAAGTGTTCATCAAACCTTTCATTCAACAGAGCCTTATTAGCATGTGAATATCTCTTGCTCCAAGATATACAGGCTTTCCTTATCTTTAGTTCTATTTCAATATTTTAAACTTAAGGTTACTTCTGGATCTTAACACATACAGTAACTTACTAAAATTGGTCAAAGTAAACTTTATTCTGTCACTTTAACTTTTAAGATTATCATTTAGGTTTATAAACTACCATCATTTGTATGTCTCAGAAGTTACTAAATTATATACAATTAACATTAATATTTAATTGCTTTCAATAAGCTGGTCTTTCAAGAAGAAAAATTGCTTTTTTACATCTTGCAGGTTCTAAAAAAACTAGTCCATATTAAGCCAGTCTTAAAGAACTAATATAAAGACAAATTTATAGACCCAAACAGCAGACAGTTTTATTTTACTACTAAGAGACAAAAATCCAACTCCAGCGCTTCTTTTCTCATGCCTAAGTGATGCCTAGCAAACATGCAAAGTAGGAGAGCAAGGTACAGGCTTTTATTTAGAAATAAAGTGATAGGACAGAGCTCCCGGCTCACCCCAGGAGGGGACAAGGGAGTCTGGTGTGCTGCGTTTGTCTGAACACCCAGAATTAACTTAACACAAGGAATTTCTCACCCCATCTCCCTCTGGGATACTGGCGTCTTGGCCTAGGGGCATATCAAAAGGCAGCCTGCCCAGCCCTCAAGGTGGGCTGAGGTATTGTCTGTTTGCTAAAGAGTAAGTTACGAATCCTGCTTCCCAAACTTCCTGGGTGTTAAAATGCAACCTTATCTTTAAGGTGGAATCTTTTGCTGCCTTTTGCTATGTTGTTTACAACTGGGTGTGCATGCTAAATTAGTTGCCTGGTTTGCAAAACCACCCCATCAGATCTGAAAAGAGGAAAGACACCACACAGGCCTGGGCCTTTTAGCATGCTAAAGTGAATCCTACAAGCGATTAGCATAATAAAAACAAGAGGTACTCTTCTTTATCTTGGGAACACCCACTGATCTCACTGAAGAATGACTCTGGAGCTTAATGTTTAACACAGAGCCTTGGAAGGGGGTTTCCCTGCACGCAGTCACATTGCTCTGACTGCAAATATTTTGCCTTGCTTTTTCCCGGAGGTCCTCCCCCCACTCTGACTACACCCACAGGCCTTGTCTCATTAGCAGAGATGCTGTACTAGCAGAAAGTCAAGGAGCCACCTTTACTAACCTTTTCCAGACCTTCTCAGCTTGAGAGTCCAAGAGTTCGAATCCTCAGCTCTTAAGCATATCAGTGCTTTAAGCGCAGGTTCATTCTTAGAAAGTTGCCTATCCCTTTTTTCCGGGAGTGCGCTTACCACGTAATCCGACTGCTTACTCTGCCGAACTTCCGGTTCGTCAACCGAGTGATCGTTGATCCGTCTGCATTCCTCACACGCCTCTTTGGACGTGCCCCACGTTGGGTACCATCTGTTGGGGTTTTTCTAGCCTCTCTCTCGCCGGTCCTGCTCTCTGCCAGGACCACAAGCTCTTTGTGTTACAAGCTCTTTCCGCGACCCTCTGAGCTTGCGGAGGGGAGGAAGGGAGGGAGAGAGGCTCACCCCGACAGGCGGAATAAGGGAGGTAAGAGCCGACTGCCCGCCCGTTCCCGCAGCCTCCGCCGCTGGCCGCTCGCTGGAGACAATCAGATGCGACAGGAAGTTCAGTCAAAGCAAGAACTCATTTATTGGGGCTCAGGGCATGGGATATATAGGGTGAAGTCTCTCCAGATCGGTCACCCCCCCACGCTAAGAAGGCGACTTTCAATTTTCCAATCACGCACAGAGTTGTGCACATGCGCAGTTGTCTCTGATGTAAGAGGTGGACTAGAGTGGGCGTGGCTGAGATTCAGAGGCAGTTCTCAGTGGCCATCTTTGGCGTGGCTGAGATTTAAAGGCAATTCTCAGCGGCCACCCTCGTGGGGAGGCTGAGATGCAAAGGCAGTTCCCCACACTAATGTGTTGTTCAGTGCCTCTGTCTCCTTTCTGTCTGGTTGATCTGTCCTTTGGAGTGAGTGGTGTGTTGAAGTCTCCCAAAATGAATGCATTGCATTCTATTTCCCCCTTTAATTCTGTTAGTATTTGTTTCACATATGTAGGTGATACTGGGTTGGGTGCATAGATGTTTATAAAGTTATATCCTCTTGTTGGACTGACCCCTTTATCATTATGTAATGTCCTTCTTTGTCTCTTGTGACTTTCTTTGTTTTGAAGTCTATTTTGTCTGATACAAGTACTGCAACTCCTGCTATTTTCTCCCTAGTAATTGCATGAAATATTTTTCTTCCATCCCTTTACTTTCAGTCTCTGTATGTCTTTGGGTTTTAAGTGAGTCTCTTGTAGGCAGGATATAGATTGGTCTTGTTTTTTTATCCATTCAGTGACTCTACTTCTTTTAATTGGTGCATTGAGACCATTTACATTTAGGGTGATTATGGATAGATATGTACTTATTGCCATTGCAGGCTTTAGATTCCTGGTTACCAAAGGTTGAAGGGTAGTTCCCTTGCTATCTAACAGTCTAATTTAACTCACTTTGTATGCTATTACAAACACAATCTAAAGATTCTTTTTTTTCTCCTCCTTTTTCTTCCTCCTCCATTTTTTGTATGTTACGAATCATATTCTGTACTGTTTGTCTATCCCTTGGGTGACATCTATTTAGTCTTAGGAATACTTCCACGTATAGGAGTCCCTCCAAAATGCACTGTAGAGGTGGTTTGTGGGAGGTAAATTCTCTCAGCTTTTGCTTATCTGAAAATTGTTTAATCCCTCCTTCAAATTTAAATGATAACCTTGCCGGGTAGAGTATTCTTTGTTCGAGGCTCTTCTGCTTCATTGCATTAAATATATCATGCCACTCCCTTCTAGCCTGTAAGGTTTCTGTTGAGAAGTCTGATGATAGCCTGATGGGTTTTCCTTTGTATGTGGTCTTTTTTCTCTCTCTAGCTTCTTTTAAAAGTGTGTCTTTATCCTTGATCTTTGCCATTTTAATTATTATATATCTTGATGTTGTCTTCCTTGGGTTGCTTGTGTTGGGAGATCTGTGCATATCCATGGCTTGAGAGACTATCTCCTTCCCCAGCTTGGGGAAGTTTTCAGCAATTACCTTCTCAATGACACTTTCTATCCCTTTTTCTCTCTCTTCTTCTTCTGGTACCCCTATTATGCGAATATTGTTCTGTTTCAATTGGTCACACAGTTCTCTCAATATTCTTTCATTCTTAGAGATTCATTTTTCTCTCTGTGCCTCAGTTTCTTTGTATTCCTTTTCTCCAATATCTGTTCCATTTACCATCTCTTCTACTACATATAATCTGCTTTTAAATCCCTCCATTGTATGTTTCATTTCAGATACGGAATTTCTTTTATTTATTTATTTATTTTACTATTTTATTTTGCTATTATTAATATACAATTACATGAGCAACATTATGGTTACTAGATCCCCCTATTATCAAGTCCGCACCATATACCCACATTGCAGTCACTGTCCATCAGCGTAGATGGATGTTATAGAATCACTACTTGTCTTCTCTGTGTTACTGCCTTCCCTGTATCCCCCTACCCCACCCCCACCCTTGCTACATTATGTGTGCTAATTGTAATAGCCCTTTTCCCCCCTTATCCCTCCCTTCCCACCCATCTTCTCCAGTCCCTTTCCCTTTGGTAACTGGTAGTCCATTTTTGGATTTTGTGAATCTGCTGCTAAGTTTTTTCTTTGTTCTTGTACTCCACATATGAGTGAAATCATTTGGTACTTGTCTTTCTCCGCCTGGCATATTTCACTGAGCATAATACCCTCTAGCTCCATCCATGTTGTTGCAAGTGGTAGAATTTGTTTTCTTCTTGTGGCTGAATAATATTCCATTGTGTATATATACCACATCTTCTTTATCCACTCATCTACTGATGGACACTCAGGTTGCTTCCATATCTTGGCTCTTGTAAATAGTGCTGTGATAAACATAGGTGTGCATATGTCTTTTTCAAACTGGGTCGCTGCATTCTTAGGGTAAATTCCTAGGAGTGGAATTCCTGGGTCAAATGGTATTTCTATTTTGAGTTTTTTGAGGAGCCTCCATCCTGCTTTCCACAATGGTTGTACTAATTTGCATTCCCACCAGCAGTGTAGGAGGGTTCCACTTTTCTCCACATCCTCGCCAACATTTGTTGTTGTTTGTCTTTTGGATGGTGGCCATCCTAGATATCGAATTTCTTAATGATTCTTGTTAAGTTATTGTGAACGCCGCCTGATGTTTCTTTATCTCTCCCTTCCTATTCTTCCTCCTCCATTCTTTATATATTAGGTGTTTTATTCTTTGCCTTTAGTTAGTATTTGGATGGTCTGCTTTTTTTGCTATGATTTTATTTTCTCTGGTGACATCTTTTTAGCCTTAGGGGTGCTTCCCTCTAGAGCAGTCCATTTAAGATACCTGTAGTGGTGGTTTATGAGAGGCAAACTCTCTCAACTTTCGTTTGTCTGGAAATTGTTTAATCCCTCCGTCATATTTAAATGATAATCGTGCTTGATACAATATTCTTGGTTCGAGGCCCTTCTGTTTCATTACGTTAAATATATCATGCCATTCTCTTCTGGCCTGTAGGGTTTCTGTTGAGAAGTCTGATGACAGTCTGATGGGTTTTCCTTTGTAGGTGATCTTTTTTCTCTCTCTAGCTGCCTTTAATACTCTGTCTTTATCTTGACCTTTGCCATCTTAATTATTATGTGTCTTGGTGTTGTCTTCCTTGGGTCCCTTGTGTTGGGAGATCTGTGGGCTTCCATGGACTGCGAGACTATTTCCTTCCCCAGCGTGGGAAACTTTTCAGCAATTATTTCTTCAAAGACACTTTCTATCCCTTTTTCTCTCTCTTCTTCCTCTGGTACTCCTATAATGCGAATATTGTTCCGTTTGGATTGGTCACACAGTTCTCTTAATATTCTTTCATTCCTAGAGATCCTTTTATCTCTCTCTGCCTCAGCTTCTCTGTATTCCTGTTCTCTGATTTCTATTCTATTAACAGTCTCTTGCACCTCATCCAGTCTGCTGTTAAGCCCAATGGCTTATCTCATTTCTGCATAGTCTTTCCTCACTTCCCTCACTTCCTCCCTCATCTCTTGTACATTTCTCTGTAGATCTGTCAGCATGGCTATGACTTTTATTCTGAATTCTTTTTCAGAAAGACTGTGCATGTCCATCCCTTTAGGTTCCCTCTCTGGGGTTGTCTGGGTCTGAAGCTTTGTCTGTAACATATTCCTCTGTCTTTTCATGGCTATAGAATTGGTTGCTGGTAGTTGCCACGTATGTCAGCTGGGCTCTTTATGACTTTAAAAAAAAAAAGAGAAAGAAAGAAAGAAAAGAAAGAGAAGAAAAAACAACAACAACTAAAAAAAAAACAAAAAAATGCCCACCGGGGGTGGATTCTGTGTGAATGCTGTAGGTGGTCCTGTTGCTCCACTATTCCAGAGCCGTGGCCGCGCCTCTCCGCTAGGCTCTTTATAGCTCTGGCCAGGGTGGGAACGAATGGGAGGCTGTTGAGCTCTGTGGGAGTCCTAAGTGCGGCCACCCTTTCCCAGTTGCCAGGTAAGGGGTTCGAAGCTCCCCAGGACTCCCAACCTGCTGGGTTGAGTGTGCCGGGGTGATGCGGTTCTCTGCTGGGCTCCTGTCTCTTTAAGACCGCTGAAAAAAGCCTGGCGTGTTCCCCACTGAGACCCTGCCCCTTTGTCTCTCCAATCTCCGCTACCCCGCGCGCTGTGTGTTGGCGCTCCCAGCGCAGATCACCGGGGCTGGTTATTTCATGGGCCTGTACTTCCAGTCCCTCCTTGCTCTGAATTCTCTCCTCCCGCTGGTGCGCTGGGGTGGGGGAGTGCTCGGGTCCTGCCGGGTTGCGGCTCCGTATCTTACCTGCTTTGTGGGGTGCCGAGTCCTCTCAGGTGTAGCTGCATGCTGTGCACTTCCCTCTGTATTCTGGTCTCTCTTTTAGGAATAGTTGTATTTGCTGTGTTTTTGTGGATGAATATAATGTTGGGAGGAGATTTATGCCGCTTCGCTCATGTCGCCATCTTCCCGGAAGTCTGAGGCCTCTGGTCCTCTGTGAGTCCAGGGGTCTAGAGGGGTGTCATGTGGCCGCATTCAGCTCTGTTCCAAGTTCAGGGAGCAGTTGAGCGGCAGCTGCTATGCTAGGTTCCTTGATTGAAAACAGGAAATAGTCTGTGTCGAATTTCTTAATGATTCTATCTCCATCTTAAATTCATTCCTGAGTTCTTGAATATTTTTCTGTACCTCCATAAGCATGTTTATGTTTTTTATTTTCAACTCTCTTTCAGGAAGATAGGTGAGTTCAGTTTCATTTGGCCCTTTTTCTAGGGTTTGTGAGATTTTGGTCTGTACTATGTTCTTTTGTCATTTCATATTTCTGAGTGTGTCCTCTATTGCCCAGAAGCTCCAGTCTCTGGAGCTGTTTAGCCCGTAGAGTGAAGTTGGGGGTTGTTGGGGAGTGGAGCTGGTGCCTGGGGGAAGGAAAGATCCGTTTTCTGACTCCCATCTGCCTTTGCCTTTCTCCAGTATCACAGCTAGTGGGCCGAGCACACAGGTGTAAGCCTCTGTACTTGGTGTCTCCAGCTGCTGTAGGTGAGGCCTCTCTCTGGCTGGCCTTACTCCAGAGCAGTGCCTGCTGGTTTGCGAGCCAGTGCTGTCAGGCTAGGAGAAAGGCTCAGCATGCATATCACAGTTGGGGGCCTCGGAGCTCAGTAGCCAGCCAGGGGGATGGAGTGCCTGAAGCTCCCCAAAGTTCCCAATCTGCTGGGCATAGCACACACAGACAACACTGTCCCCCATCCCTTCTCCCGCGCATCAAGCTCCGTGCAGACCCCGTGTCTTCAGCAGCCCTCTTGCTGCTAGGAAGCCTGTCAGACCTCTTGCCTTTCCCTTTTCTCAGAGTGGCCGGGTGTGGATCCCTGTCCTCCACAAATGGCCGGAATCTGTCTCTCAAGCTCTCTGCCTGTCCCAGCTCCTCATCCTCCCGAGCACCACATAATGTAGATTTCTGCTTGCAAAGCAGATCTCCAGTGCTTAGGTGTTCAGCAGTCCCAGGCTTCTACCCCCCTCCTCACTCCATTTCTCTTCCTCCCGCCGGTGAGCTGAGGTGGGGAAAAGGCTTGGGTCCTGCCGTATCAAGGCCTTCGTATGTTACCCTGTTTTGTGAGGTCTGCTCTGTTCGTGAGGTCTGTATGCAGTCTGGTGCAGCCTTCTTTCCTGTTGCTGTTTTAGGGTTAGTTGCATTAACTATATTTTCACACTATCTGTGGTTTTGGGAGGAGTTCTCTGTCTCACCTCTCATGCTGCCATCTTGAAACCTCCCAGGCCAACTGTATCCTCTTTTAAAAAAAGCTTGCTGTGATTCTGCTTGTGGGTAGGTTCTTCTTGGGAAAACTAGTTTTTAACTTTAAATCAGTGTTTTAACACTGTTTGGCTGGTTGAAAGCACTCTTTACTATTTTGTTCATAACTCCATGTAACATTAAGCAGAGAATCTGATCCTACTGAGAAGACAGTGGACTGAGGTGGCAGGAAACTGATAATTTTCAATGGGGAAGGGAAGGCAGGAAGCAGAGAGGCTCCAGGCTCCAGGAAAATTTACCTCTTTGCAGTATTGCTTAGGATGGCATTGGCAAGCTGTTGCCTTCAGGCCTAATCCCACTCACCACATATTCACATACATCTGCAAGCTAATAAGTATAGCTTTTATAGATGCATGTTTGTAGTTTGATGAGCACTAAATTTGAACCTCAGTTGGGTAAAATGTTATCCCTTCAAAAAGAATTCTGTTCTTCTCATTAGTAGATGTGTATCACAAAAAAATGTACTGAATGATTATTATTTTACATTTTGTAAAAAAAATTTGCAAAAATTTATTTCCTCTCATAACGTAAGTACTTGTGTAGTCACCTCAAGTTTGCCATTCATCTGGGAAAGCCAAATATATTTACACTCTAGCCATTTATAGCAAACATTTGCCAATCTTTGGCTTGGGACATTGTACCTTCCCTTAACCTTGAAACCCAATAGGGAAATTCATCAGCCAGGTTTTGTTTCCTTTCATCTGAGTTTAAGCTCTCAGGACTGGAATGCCACTTTAGTTCTGTCTTCTAGATTTTATCCATTATTTATTGAATCCCTGATCATCTGTCTGTGTAGCATTAGTTATGGTAAGTAGGAGAGAAGGAAACAGTCAGGTATGAATTTGAATTTCCATCTCCTCTCTGCTTTCACCTTTTTAACGGATGAATGATCGTGTATTTGGGCATTTCCTTTTGAGTGCTCCCAGAGTTTGGCTCTCTGTCCTAGATTTGAAAGGGAGTCACCAGATTTGCATAGGGAGGGGCTATCTTCTCAGTCTGTTCTGTTGGTTTCTGATGTGTCATGTCTCAGGTAGTTTTCCAGGTATATATTTTATGCACATATAGGAGAAATATATATGTAGTTATTTTTTGTCTTTTACTCCCTTTTTACAGATAACATTCTGAGCATTTTCTTCTCCACTTTTCTTTCATTATTTTGGAAATCTTTTCATATGAGTACATGGAAAGCTTTCAGGTTTTATGGCTACATAGTATTCTGTTTATTGAACTGGTACCCAGTTGATTAATATGCAGGTTTTTAATAGTTTGTTGCTTTTTTGCCTATATTGGTGTATATTCAGATCGATTCCCAGAAATAAAATTATTATATTTGTAAGTTGGATAGAAATTTTCAAATTGCTCGCCAAACACATACCCTCAGCAACATGTTGCGTGTGTATCAGGTGATCCTGAGGAACAATTGAGAACAGTTGCCTCAGATCCCACCATATTTCCTGTTAATGATTGAGGAATATCAGCATTAGAATTACTTTCATGTTGAAAATGCAGGTTTCCCGTGAATTAGAATCTTAGGGAATGTGACCCAGGAACATGCATCTCTAATGTTCCCTTCATTAATCCTCTGTACCCCTGCTTTAGATACACAGTTATATGGGTTTGAATAGATACCTAGTGATGGAGTAAAAACTTTGCCATTTTTTTCTCTTCTCATATTAGAACAGTACCCAAACCTCGTGTTAAAAAGCAACCTAAGATTCAGCGTGGAAAGAGAAAAAAACAAGATTCTTCTGATGATGATGATGAAGATGATGAAGCTCCCAAAAGGCAAACTCGTCGTAGGGCAGCTAAAAATGTTAGGTAGGTTTTGCCTCAGAAGTTCTCATTAGTGTAAAGGTGTTAGTGTCATTGGTTACAGCTTGGTTCTGGTAAGTCAGGAGTATACATTTGATTGTCAGAAATAATGACCTGTGTCTTGAGGTTATATGGAAATCTGGTCAATGTTCTTGCAAAAATGGTCTTGGGGAAGGGAGGGACAAGGGGGAAAAAGGGGCATTACGATTAGCAGATGTAATGTTGGGGGGGCACGGGGAGCGCTGTACAACTCAGAGAAGACAAGTAGTGATTCTATAGCATCTCACTACGCTGATGGACAGTGACTGTAAAGGGGTTGGTGGGGGGGACCTGATGAAGGGGGTAGTTTAATCACCATAATATTGCACATGTAATTATAGATTAATGATACCAAAATAAATTATATAAAAAAAATGGTCTTGGTCAGTGGGAATGTGGAAGCAGTAGTAATAGCTCATTTCAAGCCTTTGTACCTATAAAGAGACCTGCTTACGTTCATGTCCTGTTGAACTGGATTAGTGATGTTATCTTCGTTTAATATCCTTTTTCATGAAAGATGTTTGCATTGTATTCTCACTTTTGAATTACTCTTTAAATCAGAAAGATTCTTCTGAGGTTTAGCTTATGTATTGATATTTGGATATAATAGTTTTGTGAAGCTTAGTAAAAGGATATGAAGCATTAATAGAAAATGAAGTAAAAGAATAGCTACATGCAAACATTAATATTTTACTTGATATGACTTGAAAGGCATTTCATTTTCTTTTAGAGGATATGTGGGTTTCTTTTGGTCTACTTAGAAATGGTGAAGCTGAGTCCTGGAGTTGTTAATAACCTGTCCAGTGTATCTAGTTAATAATTCCAGAGCTAGGACTAGGCTTTGAGTATGCTAATGTGTAGCATAGCACTTTCTCCTCCTACAAACTGCATACACGATTGTGTTTTTTCTTGTGTAATGCACAAACCATTTGCTGTAAATATATGGTAGAAGGTTATATTTTAACATTACCAGGAAGTATGTTTGTTAAAAGTTCTCAACAGTTTGAGATTAGTTAAATTTCATATTCTTGTTTGGAGACAAAATACAGGATTGAAACACTGAATCTTAGAACTGTTGCTTCTCTTTGGTCTAATGATATAGTAGCAGTTTTTTTTCATTCATTGTGTATTTTCTTTCTTTGTAGTTGTTTCCTTGTTATGTAGTAATGATCTCATATTAAAAAATGAAAACGGGAGTGTCCTTGAAGTTTCCTATATCTTATACAAATTACTATGGTCTATTTTTATCTTGAAATATGAGTTAGCCTTCTTGCTGTTACCTATAAATATGCATTAATACTTTACATAGGAAAAAACTTTGAGCCCACTTTATCTATGGCTGATCTGTAGAGCAGCGTGTTGAGAGCCACAAGAGTTCCTTATTCTGGTGATGATTTTTGTATGGCAGAGTTCAATTCTGAAAACGTAGTTTCTCATTTATTCAGTATTATTCCTCATGCAGTTATAAAGAAGATGATGACTTTGAGACCGATTCAGATGACCTCATTGAAATGACTGGAGAAGGAGTTGATGAACAGCAGGATAATAGTGAAACTATTGAAAAGGTCCTGGATTCAAGGCTAGGAAAGAAAGGAGGTATGTATCTTTAGGAAGCAAATTACTATTTATATCTGTTCAATAAGGCCCAAATTTTATGTATTTCAACTCCAAAACGGTAAGTTTCAGTCCATGCCCATATTTGTTGTGAAGTATGGAAGTCTTTCTGAACCAGTCTTCATGTTTCAGAGCTGAGAATTTAGGGATGTGTCCAGTATGTCTTTGAGATCTTAAAAGTTAGCTAGTAGAGATGTGTCATTATCTTAGAGGCAGTGATATGGAGAGATTCTTGCTATTAACATTAAGCATATCTACTTTTAGTTTGTTGTTTCTGTTTCTCTTTGTGAAAAGTATCAAACTGGGTAAGTACATATTCAGACAATAGTGAAGATTAACTTTTAAGTCCAAATTAAGATACGTAAGTAACCTTCCCATGTAGGAAATATTAAAACGATACTTACTTCCTTTTTCTTTGTGTTTTTTTCACCTGGCCTCACTTGAAGTTAAGAGAATTAATAGGGAACTTTGGATGGATGTGTAACTGTTGGGGAGATTTAATTTTCTTACTATATTAATATTCCTGGAGAGATGGATTTGTTTGCTGTTAGTAGGGACCAAAACAAAAGGATGTTGGTGTTCCATTTTTATTGTGCTTGGACCCAAAAGTTTCTTTGATCTCACCAGCAAATTGGAATACATTTTAAAGTGTAAAAATTGGTTTTACATTTTGAAAATATTGGAAATTATTGTTCTTATTCATCCTGTATTGTTTGTGAATTTCTGCTTATTTCAAGTCAAGGGATTTTGGTGCTTCATCCACAAATAGACTCTTTAGACGATTGCTCTCTTGGGTAGCTTTTAAGTGTCTGCTTTAATATGCTTTTTTAAAGTTTAAATAAATTCTTTTGCAGCCACTGGAGCGTCTACTACTGTATATGCGATAGAAGCTAATGGAGACCCTAGTGGTGGCTTTGACACTGAAAAGGATGAAGGGGAAGTCCAGTACCTCATCAAGTGGAAGGGTTGGTCTTATATCCATAGCACGTGGGAGAGTGAAGAGTCCTTACAGCAACAGAAAGTGAAGGGCCTAAAAAAGTTAGAGAACTTCAAGAAGAAAGAGGATGAAATCAAACAATGGTACATTTTCTTTCCATCATGGATTATAGAAATATATTGGCAGCCTGAGGGGATTCCCTTTCATGAAAGGTTTTTAAATAATGCATGAAAAGCACAGCTGTGTTGGCTCTCAAGTATTACCTTGATCATCTGAATATGGAGCTATTCACAATTCCATTTTGTTAGAATTTTGACTTGAAGACCTGTATATTTTTGTATATGGCCACCAAGTTTGTAGAGTTTAATAATGATACCTAGCTTATGGAGCATGTCTCATACATTATCTCTTTAATCCTCACAATAAACCCATGAGATTTTTACTGTTGTACAAAATCTTGAAGATGGAAAGATGACGCACAGAACAACTGTGAAGTGGACCCAGGATTGGAATTTTGACAATCCAAGTCCAGAGCGAATGTTCTTAAGCACCTGTTATTTTCCTCTTGTTATGCTGGGGTAGTGTAGATGTGAGGAGTTAATCTTCTGGAACGAACTCTGAGTTATGATACATTTAACAGACATGGTTAAATAACTTATGAAACTATGAAGGTCCATTGTCTTTTTAGTTTGCTCACAGCTTTGATTATGTTAGGTTGCATATGAAAATGAGGGGGCTACAGAATATACAAACCTAAACTGACGTGATGATGAGAGGCAGCACATTCAACCCTGAAGACCTACCTATCAGTGTAATGTGATCAGGGTGTTTTGTGTTAGGAATAAGGATAAACAGGCTCTAATTCCCATTTTACTGCTATGCAAGATATGCTACTTCAGTAAATCACATATTTTTCCTTTGAGTCAAAAACAAAAATATGTATCCCTAGGATGGGGGTGAGCTGTAAAGCAATTAGAAACTTAAAATCTTCAGAAGTACAGTAATACCTGATTTCAAGCTACTGCTGCTGTCCTTTTTTAGTGTTTTGGTGCCAAGAATAGCTAGTTTTCCTAAAAGGCCATATTTTAATCACTCCTAAAACTCATATGAGAAAAGTCATGTTTTCTTTAAAATATGACAGTTTTATTGTCTTGGTCTGTTTAGATATATGAATTTATCACATGAAATCACATGAATTTATCACACAAAATAGTTGTTTTTAGGTTTCTTTATAAATAGGCCACATCAGAGAGAATAAGTGGTATGTCCTATAAGTCTAAGATTGCCAGTGTTTTTTGAAAAGTGTATGGTTTTTTGTAAAATCTCTGGACAAATTACTAGCAGAAGATTACTTACCAAGGGGTAGATGCAAGTAAAGACTAAGTTTCCTTTTCAGTCTTTGATTTTGCTTTGATAAGTGTGTGTGGATCCCCTAAATCTGATTAGAATTTACTTTTTCTGTCTGTGTTTGGTCCAGGTTAGGGAAGGTTTCTCCTGAAGATGTGGAATATTTCAACTGCCAACAAGAGCTGGCCTCAGAGTTGAACAAACAGTATCAGATAGTAGAAAGAGTAATAGGTGAGTGCGTGGAAACTAACTTTAGCAGTGTTCGAGTTCCAGGAATAATGGCTTTTGCTTTTGGGAATAATGCGAATTTAAAAATGCATTTTGTGGGATTACTTCTTGAGAATCGACAGCTGGGTAGATTTATCTTAAAGGAAGAGCTAACAAGATATGTTGATAAATTTGGATGTGGGGCATGAAAGAAGTGTCAAGATGATGTTAAGATTTTTGACTTGAATAAATAGGGGACTAGATGTACCATTTACTGAAATGGAAGGGAAGAGATGATTTTTGGAATGGAAATCAAGGGCTTATGTTGATACTTGTAAGTTTGGTATACTTCCTAGTCATCTAAGTAGAAAGTACTATAAAGGCTGTAGCATAGGTGAACCTGGAATTTAGAACTCTTTGTCTGAGCTAGAGATTTAAACTTGGGAATTTATCAGTAGATAGTTTTTAAAGCCTCAGATTTAATGAGATGTCAGAAATAGTATATACATGGTTAGAATAGGAAGTCTGAGAGCATTCGAGCTTTTGGAAGTCAGTCAGAAACCGACAAAGGAGACATAAAACTGCCAGTGAGATAGGAGGAGAGCCAAGGGATTCTTGAGGAGGGAGCGCTGCCAGTCAGATGTGGTAAGGACCGAGAGTTGACTCTTGAATTTGGCAAGTTAGGGCACTGGTGAAATGGATCCATAGATTCATGGGGATGCAGGCCTGATTGGGGTGGTTTCAAGAGAAAATGAGGTGGAGAAGTGAGTAAAAACAACTCTCCTGGGGAGTTCTGTTGTAAAGAGGAACCGAGAAAAGGGGTATTAGCTACACAGGACCATGAGAACAAGACCGTTTTTTTTTCTTTTTGTAAAGATGTAAGATGGTAGAGTATATTTGTATTCTTATTCATAAGGCCTAAAATAAAATGTCACCCTTTTCTTGATAGTGGTAACTTTTCTGTCTTATTTTCCCATTGTTTAGCTGTAAAGACAAGCAAATCTACGCTGGGTCAAACAGATTTTCCAGGTAAGCAAAAGGTTCTTGTTTTATAAATGTTGTGTAGCATTTAAGAGCAGTCATGTTTTACAGAGTATTTAAAGTTTTGCCACATGGCGTTTCATTGGTTATATGTAAAAAAGAATGACAGTCTGTTCTACAGTGTAAAACCTTCTTTAATTGACAGTTTCTGATCCATACATTTTTATATATGAAATAGCTCACAGTCGGAAGCCCACACCTTCAAATGAGCCTGAGTATCTGTGCAAATGGATGGGTCTGCCCTATTCAGAGTGCAGCTGGGAAGATGAAGCCTTGATTGGAAAGAAGTTCCAGAGCTGCATTGACAGCTTCCATAGTCGGAACAACTCAAAAACCATTCCAACAAGAGAATGCAAGGTATGAGAATTGCTGTGCTGGCTTTTAGTTTTTCAGGGGGAAGATATATTGATACAAAAGGTTGATTACATAGAAATAATTGGGAAGAGAAAATGTTACAAAGTAAATGATATTCCTATTTTGAAATGAAAGAAGATGACTCAACCTTGACATCAAAGAAAAATAATTACAAGGAGAGAAGTTGTGTAATGGCTTTACTGACTAATTCAGTATTACAATTTACAGAATTAGATATATCTAATTAGAGAGATAATACAGAGAGTACATGAAAGAACTTAGTACTTCTACTTAAAGAGAGGTGACAAGAAAGGGGAACACCTCCACATTTCAAGTCAGAAACTGTGTACGTGTGTGTGTGTATGTGTGTGTGTGTGTGTGTGTGCTTTTTTATTTGCTGGATTGGTTGTACAAATGCTTTTCCTTTGTTGGAATTCATTACAGGTTTAAACTGGAGTGCTTGGGTCCTCAGTCATAAAAGTATACATAAGACATGGGCTCGGTCTCTGAAAAGTGGACATTCAAGTTCAGGGCAGCAAACCTCTATCTGTGAAAAGCAGTGTGTAGTTAAAGGCCAGAAGAGTGTGATAAAGAATATCAGAAAAGTACACAGAGGTAGAAGTCAATAAGCTCCAGTAATCAATGAAGGGGTATTAAAGAGGAAGTATGGTATGTGAACTGCCCTGGTCCTTGGAGAATGGATCAGTGCTGGACAGACAGACATGAGAAGGCCCAGGTTATTGCCCTTCCATGAAAGATACTGAGAGAAGGGTGTTCTCATAGTGCGATGGGAGGACTTCCAGACCTTGGGGTTGCCAGAGAGGAGGCGATGTTGGCCAGGGCATTTAGGTCAAAGTGTGAATGTCTTGAATACCTTGAAGGATATTTTGACTTATCCTATGAGTACTGAAATGCCTATCCTAATGAGTAGAGCAGCAGGGTGGAAACAGTATTTTAGTTAAAAAGCTTCATCTAATGGGACTGTTTAGGAGAGTCTTAAGCTGTTACTAAAGCCAGAAAGTTCAGCCAGGAAGATGTCATAGAAGTCCATGAGAGAAGAATTAGTGTGAGGACAAGGGAAGTGTAGTGGGAGGGAAATAACCAATGGGAGAAGTGTTTGGGGGGACACTTGGCAGAAATAGCTCGTTTTTGGTGGGTGAGAGGGTGGAGTCAGATTCCATTTACTTTGGGGTGCTCACAGAGGAGAGCTGAAACTATCACTAATTACCTTATCAAATACACTAATATTAATAGGATGATACTTCTCATAATAGGGTGCTAATTCCATAGAGTGCTAATTTCAGAGAAATGCTTCCTGAAAAAAGACTTTTGTGGCCAAATAACTTTGGGAAGCATTCCTGGATTAATTTCTCCTGTAAGTTCACCATATACACAGGCATGTTAGACTTTGAGAAGTCATGAGTCATGAAATACATGTAACTTTTTAATCCATTGTTTCCCAAACTGATTTGGCCACAGAATCCACATTTTGTGCAAACCATAGAGACATGGCTTTACTAGACTGCTATTCTTCACACTTTTGGAGGTGAAAACCGCATCCTTTCCTTCAGAAAACCAAACTCACACAGTTGGGGGTTCAAGGTAGGTGGGCACATTTCAGAATTTATAAACTCTTTTTGGTAAAATTCTGTTGCATTTGGCATATACAATCTTTCCCAGAGGCATTGTTTTGTAATATTTAGAATAAGATAACATAAAGATGAAAATAGTTCACTCACTGCCATACTATAGAGATGATGTGAAGTAAGTGTTGTTAGTAATGTTCACAGGCTTGCGTTAGAAAAGGAGCTAGTTGAGTAAAAAGTACCTTGGGGTGTGATCTGGCTTTTGGAATATAGACCCAATGAAAGAAGTTGTGGGTGGATTCAAATGTGGAATTTAAATTGTTTTTCTTTGGTGCAGAGCATAAGTTATGGCTAGCATTTTAACATATGAACAGGAAGAAAGTATTCTTCAGACCTGGGCTTTGTTAATTTTTGTTCTTCAGGCCCTGAAGCAGAGACCACGATTTGTGGCTTTAAAGAAACAGCCAGCATATTTAGGAGGGGAGAACCTGGAGCTTCGTGATTATCAGCTAGAAGGTCTCAACTGGCTTGCTCACTCCTGGTGCAAGTAGGTAGAAAAAATATGTTTGAAGTTTTCTTTATTGTTTCTGACCTCTATTGTAAGGTGCAAAGGATTACTTCTTGCTAATGTATATTACAGAAATAAAATTATGTGACTGAGAGAAGTCCCTTCTGGGAGTTTTTATGTATGTGTTCTACCATATTAACCTGAAGTACAGAGTACTTTGTTATTCGTTATTTGGGGGTAATTTGTCATAGCCAGAGACATATGTCATAATATGTTATTTGTTGATATAAAGAGGAAGATAATGATGGCACTTAGGTTTTAAGGGTACTTTGAGGCAGTACTCATAAATTTTATTCATGGACTTATCTAGGCCTTGAGAATTTAACAGCAAACTAAGACAGACATGATTTCCCTGTCTTCATGGAGCATACAGTGTGAGAAGTACTTTAGTGCCATCTACGAATTCCTTCCCCAACATGCAAACTTTTAATTTCTTTCGTGTTATATACTAATACAAAAATTCTTATTTCAGAATTAAAATATAACCTGGAAATAAAAAAACACAAGCTTCTTTTCTCAATGCTAAGAATGTGGTTTCTAGTTATAGACATTTACAATGTTTCTCAATTGAACCACCTTGTCCTATAAAATCTGATAAAATAATTTAATACTTATGAAAATTAGAAATGTTGAGAAGACTCAGTTTGTATGACTGAGAATGTGGGTTTAACATAACTATTCTAAATTGCTTGAAAACTGTTCTGTCTGAGAAGAGTGAGACCCAGTATTCCCAAAGGATAGTAACAAAGCTAGGTGGAACCTTAAGAGCTTGTCTAATAAAACCCTCTCATTTTATAGTTCAGGGTTCTTAGGAACAGAGATGTCATGTACCTTGTCCAGAGTCACACTGTGTTTCATGCAGAGTCCTTGCCCAGCATTTTTTACTTTAATATGACTGATTCAGAATCAGCTGAAAAGGGCCCCCTGGTCACAGGAATAGTAACTTGCCTTTTTGGTCTAGATTCAGGAAAAATACAAATCAATTCAAATCTACTTTAGTGTGTATGTATGGACAGTGGCAGTTTGCTAGGGAGAGGAAATGTTGGAGAATATTATCTTTGTTTTCTCCTCGGTAGTACAGAAAGGTGAGAGAAATAAATATGAGGGAAGTTACTGAAAGGAAAATGTTGTATCTGATTTGTTTATGAAATTAGGTGTAGCTAAGATTTATAGTTAGGGCCTTCTCATTCTTTCTTTCCTCAGTGTATTCTGCCTTGTTTTCTGTAATTTTCCCCTGAAACTATCCATTCTGGATAATGTAGAATTTATTTATTTATTTATATGTTTATCTATTTATTATTTAGGTATCATTGATATATAATCTTATGAAGGTTTCACATGAGCAATATTGTGGCTACTACATTCACCCATATTATCAAGCATGCCCCCACCCCCCGTCCCACTGCAATTACTGTCCATCAGTGTAGTAAGATGCAATAGAGTCACTACTTGTCTTCTCTGTGCTATACTGCCTTCTCTGTGACCCCCCTGCATTATGCATGTTAATCGTAATGCCCTTTAATCCCCTTCTCCCTTCCTTCCCATCCCCTTCCATTTGGTAACCGCTATTCCCTTCTTGTAGTCTGTGAGTCTCCTGTTGTTTGTTCCTTCAGTTTGCTTTGTTGTTACACTTCACAAACGAGTGAAATAATTTGGTACTGGTCTTTCTCCGCCTGGCTTATTTCACTGAGCGTAATACCCTCTAGCTCCATCCATGTTGTTGCAAATGGTAGGATTTGTTTTCTTCTTATGGCTGAATAGTATTCCATTGTGTATACCACATCTTCATTATCCACTCATCTGCTGATGGACACTTAGGTTGCTTCCATATCTTGGCTCTTGTAAATAGTGCTGCGATAAACATAAGGGTGCATATGTCTTGTTGAATTTGAAATCTTGTTTTCTTTGGGTAAATTCCTAGGAGTGGAATTCCTGGGTCAAATGATATTTCTATTTCTAGTTTTCTTGAGGAATCTTCATATTGCTTCCCACAATGGTTGAACTAATTTACATTCCCATCAACAGTGTAGGAGGGTTCCCTTTTCTCTGCATTTTTGCCAGCATTTGTTCCTTGTCTTTCGGATGTTGACCATCCTAACTGGTGTGAAGTTGTAGAATTTATTTTTAAAAATTTAATCTTGGTGAACAAAATGTCTTGTTTTTCTAGTCAATTAAGTTGTCTTTAACTTGCATATCACTTTTAGTTCTCTTTGGTTCACTGATTAAGCATGTTTTATCTATGTGTAAATCTTCAGTGGCTTGATTTTTAAGAACCTTTTAATGTTTGCAACCTTATGTCATACATGTATTCCTAATTTCCCATCAGATGGGTTGTTTTCTGTTTCCTGAACATAGTTTCCTAACTGGTCATTACTTTCAAGTTTTTTTCTTGTATCTGGGCAGTCATTTCCTGTTAGTATCCTATTGAAATCCAGCCCATCTCCTAGAGTAGTGGTTCTCAAAGTGGTCTAAGAACTATACCTGCATCAATATCTAGAAGTGTATGTTAAAAATAAAGATTCCTGGGCCTTTTCCCCAGGTATTTCTGATTCAGTAGGTCTAGGTTGTATTCAGAAATCTGATGTACTGTAGACGGCAAGCTACAGTGTATTTAAACAAGCTCTGTGTACCTGCAGCATGTAGATCTCAGGAATAGTGTGTGTAGCATTAAACAACTCAATGGCATGCAGTGGAATGGGTGGGTAATTTGTACAGACACATGATGGTCAGGTGGGTAGGTTCACCAGCAGTGGAGATAGCCAGTTTGCCCATGCTTTCTGTACTGATGGAACCAAAGTTCATGTTCTTGAATGCCCCAATATGATAAAACCTTCGTTCTCTGTTACAAGGGATAGATGTAAAGGACCAGAAGGCAAGGTAAAGAACATAGTCTGAATAGGCTTTCATAGTAATTCAAATCTTAAATCACAGAACAAGTAATCTAAGTATAGTTATAGCTTCTACTTTCTTCTTATGTAGGAAATTTAATTGCATATGAGAGGAAATACAGTTGAGGCTCATAGCCAGTACCTTGCTTGGTGACTTTGTGAGGCATTGGTATCATTGCTATTTGGGCACATACTGTTTTTTGTGAACTAATGAATTTTTGTTCTTTGTTTTTCTTTCTGCAGAAGTAACAGTGTAATCCTTGCTGATGAAATGGGCCTAGGAAAGACCATCCAGACCATATCATTCCTCTCCTACCTGTTCCACCAACACCAGCTGTATGGCCCCTTTCTTATAGTCGTCCCTTTATCCACCCTCACCTCATGGCA
The DNA here is from genome assembly GCA_029783875.1 of Phataginus tricuspis. Lineage (NCBI taxonomy): Eukaryota > Metazoa > Chordata > Mammalia > Pholidota > Manidae > Phataginus > Phataginus tricuspis. Next base: position 15,093,117 of record JAQQAC010017683.1, on the reverse strand, counting down.
GAGGGAGTTTGAAATCTGGGCACCAGAGATTAACGTAGTGGTTTACATAGGTGACCTGATGAGCAGAAATACGGTGTGTAAACAAAAAGAATTGGGATAGAATCTGTGTTATAAAATGCATATTGGAAATTGACCTAAAGCCATTATAGTTTTTAATAAATTACAATTCTGACACTGTGCTATGCCCCTGATACTGGGAGATTTAGGTAATCACAAAAATGCAACTCGTATATTCTTTAAAGCATATGCTTACTATTTAAAGAAAAGCAATAGTACATGAATGGGGAATCTCTCTTAGTTCAATTGCAGTATTAAGTGTTTCTTCTCTCTGTTCTCTGTACTTTAAGACCATTTTATTTATAAAGGATTATAAGATGGAGTTAATACCTTGTGGAATGTTAATACTACTTTTGCTATTTCAATAGAGAGATTTTACTAAAAATAAACAAGTTTTTAGAGTTTATTTCCCAACCACCTTTTAAAATGGTGAGGTTGCATAACTTAGAAGAAGGGAATTAAGGGAAAGGACAAAAAGCCATTCCGGGGCTGCAGAAATGAGAATTATCTATTAACGAACTTAGCTTGAGCATCAGTAACTTATAACACAGGGGCTTAAGTTTATCTTTGTTTAGCAAATCTTCTCTTGATAATGACTAGCTTTTTTAAAGCACCAGTTAAGTGTCTGCCCTGTGCTGGGTGCTTTATGTATATTACCTGTGAATCTCATGATGGTCTTCAAAGTAAATGGCTTTCTTTGCAGTGACTAATGAAGAAATTGACTCAGTGAGTTTAACACTTGTGCCCAGGTCAGCAAGAATGTGGCAGAGCCGGGGTTGGGACTGAGATGTGTCTGGTCCCAGGTCGTTGCTCTTTTAGCACTGTATGTTAGAGTGAACTATTTTCGGGAGGTTGCTTGTAACAAGAGAAAGCCATCAGGAATCCTCCAGTCTTTGAGAGATATGTTATAATCATATATTATGCTAATGAGAATTTTTTTCATTAAATATTTTCATTAAAATTGTCTAACCTAAACCTGGTAGATTTCATTTCCCTAATTTTGAGTTTCTGAACATAGTCACTCTTAGCTTTGTCAATCTACTTGTTAATCATTAAAAAAGAAAAAGAAAGCTTCCTAGATTAGGCAGGATGACTTCAAGCTCTGCATTCAAAGGTGAAGACAAAGAAAGTGAACTCTGAAAAATTGTGGAGTCAGGGAGATGTGTGGGCTCCAATACTTCTGTTCTTCGTTCTTCCCACTTGGTGGCGATCACCTGCTTGCACTCCTTGTCCTGTCTCCAGTTCTAACTTGACAGATGAACTGGAGGAGCTTTGTCATGGGCCACTGTGCTTGCTGGGTGTCCAGTTAACCTTAAGTATGAATGTGTTAGTTTTTATGTTCCTTTACATCACCATTATTTTCATTCATATTATATTTTCATGCCGTAAGCCTCCCTTTCGTTTTTCTTGGGGGCCACATCTTTCTACTATATGATGATTGAAATTTCTGAATCAACCAGAGGTGGGAATTTGTTTTATTTAATACAAGTATTGGCCTACCCAAAGAATAATCAAATTATATTTCCTTAAGAAAATTCTTATTCTGGGAGATCCCTAGACAAGTTCAAGTCACCAAGGTTTTATTGATGATGAAATACATTTTTTTGGTCTTATGTGTTGGGGTGGGGTGGTAGGGGAGATGACAATTTATTTGAAATCTGCTCGATACTTTGGTTGCTTAGGTCAATTTAGAATGTGTAAGTTATTCATTAAGCTCTAATCAGATTTATTTTTTATATGGCATGTTTCTATTGCATCTGTCACACAAGACTTGCTGGTGATACAGAAAGATAAAAGTGGAAATTGCATCTTAATTATCATTTTTCTTATAGATACGAGAATATGAATGGATTCATTCTCAGACCAAAAGGCTGAAGTTCAATGCACTTATAACAACATATGAAATCCTCTTAAAAGACAAGGTGTGTAATTGTAACTAAAAGGTTAAATTTTGTAGTCCGATTTGTCCAAATAATGGGGTTCTCTGCCTCCCACTTGTCATGTTACTTCTGTTTGTTTGTTTAGAAGAGGAAGCAAATAACACCAAGAAAAATCTACAAAGAATATTAAGATTATAAATGAAAAACAAACCTTACTGTTGGCGAGGATATTAGGTTTCCCGCCCGGTCCAGTCGAATTAAACAGGATGGAAGGGTATTGGGGCCAGTAACTCATCTGAGACTCTAGTCAGTCACTGGGAACCGGGCTTAAGTGCCAGCTTGGGCATTTCCCATCATGTCATTGTTCAGCCATTTCTCCAGAGCAGGTGATGTGAATGGTCTCTGTGAAGAAGACATAAAATGAAGCTGTTTAAATGATCTCCTCGGTACTCTAAGAAACATATGTGGCAGGTGATCCCTTTGGTGAAAATAAATGGAAACAAGTTCAGTGTGGTGGTTCTTAGTGTTTCTGTGCTTCAGGGAAGGGGTGGAGAGTAGGCAGAGAAGAATCCTACTGAGAAGACACTGCAAAATCGTGTTTTTCGTTTTTGTGTTTTCTTTACCCAGCCTACAAATGTTTATGTTCTTGCTTTGGGGCATGCCTGGCATTAGAGGCCCCCCCCCCCCCCATACTCTTAGATAATGACATGCTCTTTTGAGTAGATACCAGTCTGTCAAACTAACAGAATAAACAGAAGAGTCCTAATATACTTGAAGTCAGTGAAGCGTAAATGTCTCCATGTATGCCTTTGTGATGGTATTTGTATAGAGATAATTGACACTTCATAGTACTTTTGGGTTGCCTTCTGACCTGGTGGCTTGTTCTGTTTTGTCTTTACTTTAGACTGTGCTGGGCAGTATTAACTGGGCCTTTCTGGGAGTGGATGAAGCCCATCGGTTGAAGAATGATGACTCTTTATTGTATAAAACTCTGATTGATTTCAAGTCCAACCATAGGCTCCTGATTACGGGGACCCCACTTCAGAATTCCCTCAAAGAGCTCTGGTCCTTGCTGCACTTTATTATGCCAGAGAAGTAAGCTCCTTCCTGTGTATTTAAAAATATACTAGAATGTCCGAAATGTAATGCTTTTTTTTTAATTAAGGTTTTATTGATAAACAATCTTATGAAGGTTTTACATGAGCAACATTGTAGTTACTACATTCATCCATATTATCAAGTCCCCCCTCCACACCCCATTGCAGTCACTGTCCAATCAGCGTAGTAAGATGCTATAGAGTCATTATTTGTCTTCTTTGTGCTATACTGCCTTCCCTGTACCCCACCCCTCTACGTTATGTGTGCTAATCATAATGCCCCTTATCCTTTTCTCTCTCCTGCTTTTTAACTTTTTAAATAGACCTTAGGGGAAACAGATGGCAATGTTTGGGGAAAGCAAAGCATTAAACTGAGGCAAGAATAAAAGGAGTAAAATGTTCCATAAGAAACAACAGAAATCAGCTAGTTAAGGAGGAAGGCATATTATCTACCAAACATTTGAATTGTTAATGATTTGGGGAAATCATTTGTAAACAGGAAACATCAGACTTCCTCACTGTTGTTATAAGGTAATCAATATAATTGAAATGAAGTATATGCAAGGTACACAATCTGACAAGTATTTTAAAATACATTAAACCCAGAATTTGGTAACACAAGCATTAGTTGTAGGTTAATATATAGTTAATTTATATGGGACATATATTTTTATAATAGTTTTATGTACATTTCATAAAATTTAAAATTAACTAGTGGTGTTAAGGTGAAATTTAAATTCATTACCCTAGTTTGGAAGATCCCACACAGTCTGGGCCTGTGGTGGTGCTCTGACTCAGCTTAAACCACTTTCTCTGTCTTGGTGTGCCTTTAACATGCGTAGCCATTGCTGTATTTCTTGTTGAGAATTTTTTTCCTCCTCCTTATTTTCACATGGCCAATCACTTAGTATTTTGGCCTCAGCTTATGTGCCTGCCTCTTTTTAGAGGACTTCTCAGACCACCTAACTTAAAGTAGTCTGTTAGACATGCTTATTATCCCTAGGCAGTTCTGTTTTCTGTATGACACCTCTTTTTTGCGTTTATTCCCTCATCATCTCTTGTTATTAAATTATGCACTCAGAAGTAGTAGGAATCTTGTTAACTTTATTCATTGATGGTCCACATTGCCTAGAATAGTACCTGGTATGCAATAAATAATTCAGTGGAAATGTTCCACAATTTTCTTTTTTAATTCAGAAAAGACTTGAGTCCCTACTTTGTGTCATAAACTGAGCAAGGCATTTTGGATAGCCTAATGAACAACATAAAAATGGTCCCTTCTGCCATATATTGTTAACTTTTTTTAAACAGCCTCTGTTGAGATGCAATTTACAGACCAAAAAATGCACCGTTGTAAATACATGGTATTTTTTAGTAAGTATAGTTTTATGCAGCCATTACCATAATCTAGTTTTAGAGTATTTTCCTCACCCAAAAAAGTTCTCTCTTGCCTATTTATAGTTAATTTCTGCTTCTACTAGCTCGCTTGAGGCAATCACTAATCATCTCTAGAGATTTACCTTTTTTAGACATTTCATATAAAGAGAATCCTAATAAGTAATCTTTTATTTTTGGCTTCTTTGCTTGGCATAATGTTTTTGAAATACACCATATGTCATAGCATTTCTCAGGAGTTACTGTCTTATTATGGAGTAATACTCCATTGTATGCATATACAGTCACCAGTTGATACTGGTTTTGTGTGATTATATGTCTTTTTCTTGGTTAGATACATAGAGGTGGAATTGCTGGTTTGTTTGGAAAGTATACATAACTTGAGAAAATACTAGGCTGTTTTCCAAAGAGATGGTGCCATTTTACATTCCTACTAGAAATGTTTGAATTTTCCAGTTTCTCTACATGGTCATCAATACAGTGTGTGTGGTTAGCCTTCTGGTTCTTAGCCATTCTGGTGATTTTATAGTGGTGTCTCATTGTGGCTTTAACTTGCATTTCTGTAATGATTGGTAATGTTGAACATCTTTTCATGTGTTTTTTGTGTATCTTTGGTGAAATGTCTGTTCAGATCTTTTGCTCAGTTTTCAATTGGTTTGTCTTAAAAGTTGAAGAGGTTTTTAATTTCTTTTTCTTTCTCTTTCTTTAATATTCTAAATTCAAGTGCTGTATTGATTTGCAGGTATTTTGTCCCAGTCGGTGGCTTGTCTTTTCATTTTCTTAATGTCTTTTGAAGAGCAAAAGTTCTTAAGTTTGATGAAGTATAATTAATTTTTTAAAATGGATTGTGCTTTATTTTAATGTCATATAAAATATAAGACATATTTTTGCCTAACTTTAAGATCACACAGACTTTCCTCTTTATTTTCTTCTGGGAGATTTAGTTCTTAATATTCTGATAAGTTCTTATATTTCTGATACAGGGCTGTATTCCACTTCAAGGTTTTTGTTTATAGTGTGAAGTGTGAGGGCCTACAGGATTCACTTTTTTTGCAGAGGAATTTTGAAAATTGTCCCAATCTAATTAAAAGGCAGAGACTGTTGGACTAGACAAAAAAGATCCAATTTTATGTTGTCTACAAGAGACACACTTTAGACTCTAAGAGAGAAGTAAGTTAAAAGTAAAACAATGGAAAATAGTATACCATGCGAACAGTTAAAAGAAGAAAACTCAGGAACTATAATAATATCACACAAAATGGCCCTAAGGAATAAGAAATACTGCTCAAGAGGAACACTTCATAATGATAAAAAAGCCACTACATCAGGAACATATAGCAAGTACAAACGTGCATGCACCTAACAAAAGAACCCCAGAATACAGGAAGGAAAAACTCACAGAACTGTAAGAAGCAGATCATTCAACAACTATAGTTTAATGTTAAATACTTCACTCTCATTGATGTAACAACTAGACATGAAGTCAGCAAAGATATAAAACTTGAATAAGACTATTAAGCAAGTTGACTTAATGGACACTTACAGAATTCTACCCCACAAAAGCAGAAGAACGTTACTCTTTTTGAGTGCAGGTGGAACATTCTCCAGGATAGAAAATGCACTAGACCACATAACAAGTAACAATAAATTCATTTCAAGCAGGTTTGTTAAGACAAAAGAAACTACAGAATATTGGGTAATACCTAAACATTTGGAAATTAAGCAACACACTTCTAAAAAACCCATGTATCAGAAATCACAAGAGAAATTAAAAAGTCAAAAATGAATGAAAACAAAAATATACATCAATACTTATGGCATGCAGCCAAAGCAGTATAGAGAGGGGGGAACCTACACCTTTAAACACCTATATTAGGAAAAGGGAAAAGGTCTGAAATCAATAATCTAAGCTTCTGCCTTAAGAAAACAGAAAATGTGAAAATAAAAAGGAAAGGAAGACATTAATAAGGGTAAGAGTAGAAATAAATAGAAGACAAAGAAAAAAACCAATAAGCTCAAAAGTTGTTTCTTTGAAAACATCTCCCAAATTGTTAAAGCTCTTATCTAAAATGACCAAGAAAAAGAAACAAGGCAAAATGACATATTTAGATTATTATTGATCCTTAAAAAATTAAAAGGATTATAAGGTAATACTTTATGCCAACAAATTAGGCCAACTTAGATGAAATGGACAAATTCTTCAAAAGATAAAATTAACAAAACTAAGTAACGAAGAAACAGAAAATCTGAATAGACCTCTAACTAGAAACTAAACTAGTCATTTAAAATTTTCAGACAAAGAAAAGTTAAGGCCACACAGCTACACTGGTGAATCCTACCAAATATTTAAAGAAGTAACACTAATCTTAACGAATTCTTTCATAGAGGAGGGAACCCTTTCCAATTCATCCTATGATTCTGCTATCAAAGCCAAGCAGATATCACACACACAAAACAAAAACAAACCACTAGAGACTAATATCCCTCAAAAACACAGATGCAAGAATCTTTAACAAAATATTAGCAAACTGAATCTAGCAACATATTAAAATGATTAAACATCACAACCAGGTCATATTTATAGCAGGAATGAAAGATTGACATAATGTCTAAAAAGTAACTAATGTAATATACCATGTTGGTCGACTAAATAACAAAAACTATCTGGTCATCTTAGCAGGCACAGAAAAATGCATGGGACAAAATCTAACACTCATTCAGTTAAAAAACCCTCAAAAACTAGCAGTGGAAGGAAACTTCCTGAACCTGATAAAGGCTATCCACAAAAATTCTATAGCTAACACCCTATTCCCCTCAATTATATTCAACATCAGAGGTCTAACCCATACAGTTAGGCAAGAAATAAAAGGCATCCATCTATGTGAGAGAAAACAACTTTAGCAGCCTTTATTTGAGATACTGTGATCCTGTATCTAGAAAATACTAAGAAACAAACAACAAAAACAGTAGAAATAATTTTTATAAGTTCATAATACAAGATCAATATACAAAACCAGAGTAATCTGAAAATTAAAGAATGATTCCCCTCAAAATCAAAATTAAAATAAGGAAGAATAAGTTTAATAAAGGAAGTACAAAACTTACATACTAAGCACTGCTGAGAAAGATTACAGAAGACCTAAATAAATGGAGACAACTTCTCATGAGCACTCCCTTGAAGGCTCAATATTTTAAGATGATAATTCTCTAAACTGATACACGAATTCAACACAATGCCTATCAAAAACTCACATTTTTTCTTTTCAGGAGTTAATAAGCTTATCCTAAAATGCACATGGAAATACAAAGAATCTAGAATAGCCAAAATAATTTGAAAAAGAACACAACTGGAATTTGTACTTCCCCATTAAAAAAAGTAGTGTAAAGGTATAGTAATCAAGGTAGTATGGCAATGTCATAAAGACAGAAATATGCATCAGTGGCATAGACTGAAAATCCAGAAACAAACCCTTACACTTACGGTCTCAACTCATTTTCTACAAAGGTGCCAATGCAATTCAATAAAGAAAAGATTGTTTTCATTTTTTTTTTTTTTTTTTACTTTCGATTCTGCTGTCTAGGCAGATCTCTGAATTTTTTGGCACCCTTTCCTTCACGTACTTATCCTATGGCTTCTAGCATACCATTTTAATTCATTTGATTTAATTTTCGTCCTCATTATTCCTTAGTAGAGTGAACTTGTGTTTTTCTAAAATCACAAGGTCTGGAATTTTTAAATAATCAAAATTGTTTCAGCTTTCATGAAAGACATGTTAAGTACAGAAGTTGGTAACATTAAAGTAATGAGTCTCTAGGCTGTGGCATGGCATCATTCTAAGTTCACAGTATGACCATGTTATGCCTTTTATTATGTGGTATTACAAATTGACACTTGTCTACTGCAGGGAATAGCAAACTTAAAGGACTTGATAGTAAACATTTTTCAGCTTGTAGGCATTACAGTCCCTATCAAAGCTTCTCATCTTTGCTGTTTAGAGGGAAAGCAGCCAAAGACAATTCATAATTCAATATGAAGAAATAGTATCTCATATAAACTTGAATTTAGTAAGAGTGCAATAGGTGGGTAAAAATACTGGTTGTCTAAAACAGAGGAAGTAAGTTTTATAAGTTTGTATTTAAGTTTTTAGACTGATATAGTTTTAATTAATTATAATGTATGTTAAGTAAATTATTCTCTTGAAATTATCTCCCAGCTCTTCAGAAAATAGCCTATGATAGTCCCTGATTTCTAGTCACTTCATACATTTTGTGTACAAGGTGCCAACCCCAGCATTGAGATAGTTTAGTTTACATGGTTCCTTTTAATCTTTTCATTAGTTTAATGCACGGTTATTTTATGTTCTTGGAGTATTTTGCATAGTAGTGTGACAAATACAATTCACCTTAGGTTTGTCAGGTGCTATGCCTTAATGATTTTTTAGATCTTTTTACCCTAAAGGATAATTTTGTCTACTTTCCTGAAGGTGGTTGTTTCAGGCACCAGGTATTGTTAAGGCTTTGTTGATCCACCTAGCAGTACCTGATGACATCTTTGGCTGTTCAGGAGCTCAGAAATGGCAGCAGACTCTAAACCAGTGTACCTGGTGGCAGTGTTGGCATTTGCTGTATCTGACTTGCATCTTATCAGAGAGCATATGCCTTGAGTCTTCTATAGCTCCCTCTAGGTAATGTTGAGTCACTCGGTTTTATTATTTTGGGATTTCATTGGCCTCAGTAGTGGGGCCTCTGGTGTCAGGCAGACCATGGGGCACTGATTAAGCTTTCAGTTCTGTCCTCAGTTACATGTTGTGCTCTCACTTGCTGAGTTTCAGTTGCACACAAAACTGAGCTGGTTCTTCCAAGAGTTTCAGTTGCACACAAAACTGAGCTGGTTCTTCCAAGTGCTTCACTGGCTTTTTAGTGGTTGGACAAAGCACAGTTTTCTAATCCTTAGGAAATAAATTTCCTTCACTTTATTTTTGGAAGAAATTTGATCATGATATCCAATTCTGTATTTCTGCCACAGACCCTGTAGTGAACCAAAGATAGTTGAATAAAGATTTAAACATGAGAAATGTTTATCTACAGAGTTGAGGCAGAATTTACTCTGGGTGATAAGTTTTAAAATGTATTAATAAAATTTATGTCTCCAAGTACTAATAATATTAAATTTATATCACTTTTATTGCTTTCTTTTCTGGGAGCTATAGTCCTTTTACTGTCATTATAATCCATTAACTTTTTAATCTATAAACAGTGAAGATTATTGATAGAAATTATGTAGCTTTACCTTTGCTGACAGTTATAATATTACCACTAATTATTCTTTTATGTCAGAATTTTATTTTCCCAAGAAATTACAGCTTTTTAAAAGATAGTTTATGATTAATTTTCTCCATCACATTTGTGACAACTTATTTACATCACAGTAACAGTATTTACTTAAATGCTAATTTCCTGATACACTAAAATATTTCCTGAATTCCAGATCCAGTCTCAGAATTGGAAAACTGATGTTTTCCAGTATAGACTGAGGGAATTGATTGGCTTTCCTTTTCTTTTTTGTTTTCCCCTCTCTTGTAGTCAAGAGCTAGTGACTGGTAAAATTTATCTTACCTTACAGGGAAGATTTTTTTTAAAACATATATTTTTTTTCAAGTAATTTTAGTTGGAAAAATCCTTCTTTCTTCCATGTAACTAAGTAACACTACTATTTTATCTCTAGGTTTGAGTTTTGGGAAGATTTTGAAGAAGACCATGGGAAAGGAAGAGAGAATGGCTATCAGAGTCTTCATAAGGTGCTAGAGCCTTTCCTTCTCCGCAGAGTCAAAAAAGATGTGGAGAAATCCCTTCCTGCCAAAGTGGAACAGATTCTCAGGGTGGAGATGTCGGCACTTCAGAAACAGTATTACAAGTAAGTTACCGGCTGGTTTAGGCCTGATGGGATTAATATCAGTACTCTGAAGCCATGAGATAGACTAATAAACTACTTTTTTCAGGAAAGCTGCAAAACAGATTTTAAGTAGCTATTTATTTATAGTCAGAGGAAGTTTTATTATTCTTGCTTTTCTGTTTGGGTGAGAATTTGCACAGTACTTCTCATTATGTCTGGGATTTGAAGTATATGTTAATTCTTAGTACTAATCCCCCTACCAATGAACAAGCACATTTCACTCATTAATTTATTTGTTTTTTGCCATTAGTTCAGTCATTTATTAAGGTTCTGCAATGTGCCATGCTAGATACTGGGCATTTGAAGATGAATGGAATATGTACCTGCCAGAGGCCTTGTTTAGTTGGGAAGACAGATTACAGACAAGTAATTAAAAGTGTTTAATACTTGTGACGTATGTAGGGGACTGCAGAAGTTGAGGTGCTGATCTCTTTATTGAAGGGTGAAGACTTCTTTCTGGAACTCCAAGTGGCATGGGCAGGTTATGGACTTGGTTTAAGATATATGTTAAAGGCAAAATAGTAAATTTTTGGACAAAGGGTGGTATGTAACGTGCTTATCATGGGCTTTAGCTTTAATGATTTAAAGTTGGATCTGGAATAATTGGGACTAATTGTATTGCCATGAAAATTTCTGTCTTTTAAAGTTAGAGGTCTGGTAATCTCTAATAATATTCCCTGCTTGTTCTTAGTACAACTGAATAAAAAGCTTTTTTTTTACTTGCATATTATTATTTATTTAAACATTAAAAAGTACTTAAAATACGTATTTCAGTCTCTTATACTAGAATGGATCTAAGAGAGGCACAATTTCTAATAAGTAGTTAAATGAATGCAGTGGTCAGGCCTCCATGATACCATCCTTATATATTCTTTTTTTTTTTTAATTGAAGTATAGTTGATATAGTTGATATACAATCTTGGTTTCAAGTACACAACACAGTGGTTTAATAGTTACCTGTATTATTAAATACTCACCCCTGCTAATGTGGTTACTATCTGTCCACACACGAAGATGTTACAGAATCTTTGGCTGTATTCATCATGCTGTACTACCATCCCTGTGACCAACTTATATTATGATTGAGAATTTTTGTGCCCCTTTATCCCCCTCACCCTTCCCACCACCTACCCCACCCAGCCACCCCAACGCTCAGTGTATTGGTTACCAATGCCTCGCCCATGGTAACCACCCGTCACTTTTTAGTGTCTATGAGTCTACTGCTATTTTTTTTATTAAGGTATCATTGATATACAATCTTATGAAGGTTTCACATGAGCAACATTGTGGTTACTACATTCACCCATATTATCAAGTCCTCTTTACATACCCCATTGCAGTCACTGTCCATCAGCGTAGCAAGATGCTATAGAATCACTACTTGTCTTCTCTGTGCTATAATGCCTTCCCCGTGACCCCCCTACATTATGTGTGCTAATCATAATGCCCCTTAAGTCCCCGTCTCTCTTCCTTCCCACCTGTCCAACACACTGCCTTCCCTTTGGTAAGTTCTAGTCCCTTCTTGGAGTTTGTGAGTCTGCTGCTGTTTTGTTCCTTCAGTTTTGCTTTGTTGTTATATTTCACAAATGAGGGAAATCACTTTGTACTTGTCTTTCTCCACCTGGCTTATTTCACTGAGCATAATACCCTCTAGCTCCATCCATGTTGTTGCAAATGGTAGGATTTGTTTTCTTCTTATGGCTGAATAGTGTTCATTGTGTATATGTATATCCATTCATCTACTGATGGACACTTAGGTTGCTTCCATTTCTTGGCTATTGTAAATAGTGCTGCAATAAACATAGGAGTGCATATGTCTTTTTGAATCTGGGATCTTGTTTTCTTTGGGTTAATTTCCTAGGAGTGAAATTCCTGGGTCAAATGGTATTTCTATTTTTAGCTTTTTGAGGAACCTTCATATTGCTTTCCATAATGGTTGAACTAATTTACATTCCCACCAACAGTGTAGAGGGTTCCCCTTTCTCCGCATCCTCACCAGCATTTGTCGTTCCTTGTCTTTTCGGTGTTGGCCATCCTAACTGGTGTGAGGTGATATCTTATTGTGGTTTTAATTTGCATTTCCCTGATAAATAAAGATGTGGAGCATCTTTTCATGTGCCTGTTGACCATCTGAATTTCTTTTTCTGAGAGGAGTCTGTTCAGATACTCTGCCCATTTTTTAACTGGGTTATTTGGTTTTGGGGTCTTGAGGTATGTGAGTTCTTCATACATTTTGAATGTTAACCCCTTATCGGATATGTCATTTATGAATATATTCTTCCATACTGTAGGATGCCTTTTTCTACTGATGGTGTCCTTTGCTGTACAGAAGCTTTTTAGTTTGATGTAGTCCCATTTGTTCATTTTTGCTTTTATTTCCTTTGCCCAAGGAGATGTGTTCAGGAAAAAGTTGCTCATGTTTATATTCACAAAATTTTTGCTTATGTTTTCTTCTAAGAGTTTTATGGTTTCATGACTTACATTCATATCTTTGATTCATTTTGAGTTTACTTTTGTGTATGGAGTTAGACAGTAATCCAGCTTCATTCTCTTACATGTAGCTGTCCAGTTTTGCCAGCACCAGTTGTTGAAGAGGCTGTCATTTTCCCATTGTATATTCATGGCTCTTTTATCGTATATTAATTGGCCATATATGTGAGGGTTTATATCTGGGCTCTCTATTCCACTGATCTATGGATCTGTTCTTGTGCTAAAAACAAGATTTTAATTTAAAAGAATTGCTATCTGACTCTTGCCTTACACTGCCTTGATTTTCAAAAACCCTTTTATTACAGGAAATCTCAAATATATACAAAAATAGAATAGTATGTAGTCATGTACCTATAACCAATCCAACTTCAACAATTATTAACTCAGAGCCAATCTTAGTTGATCTGTATCTTCTTTTGCACTCCCATTTTCACCTGTAGATTGGTTGAAATATGTTCCAGGTACATATTATAAATGTTTTTATATATCATAAGGACTCTTAAGAGGTAAGCAGAAAAACCAAGCTCATAGATACAGAGAAAACAGATTGGTGGTTGCTAGAGTAAGGGATTAGGTGGTGAGAAAAATGGGTGAAGTGGGTCAAAAGGTGTAAACTGTTAAAAAGTAAGTCATGGTGATATGTACAGCATAGCAACTTTTGTGAATGCTACTGAATTGCATATATGAAAATTGTTAAGAGAGTAGATCTTAAACTGTTCTCAACGTAAGTTAAAAAATGTTTGTAACTGGTGATGGATTTTAACTGGATTTATTGTGGTTATTTCACAGTACATACAAATATCGAATCATTCTGCTATACACTTGAAACTAATACAATGTTGTATGTCAGTTATACCTCAGTTAAGAAAAGTTAAGCATAATTTCAATACTATTATCATGCCTAAAAAATCGGTAATTTCTTAACATATTTACAATGTCCAGTGAGTGTTTACATTTCCCTAGTTGTCATATACATATACATCACATATACACACACACACATTTTGCTTGTTTGAGAGCTAAAGGAAGCTCCATACATTATGATTGGTTGGCATGTCTAAGTTTATTTTAGTCCATTTTCTCCCTGTCCTTGTAAATTTTTTTAGTGAAGAAACTGGGTCTGTGTTTATAGATTTTCCTCACAGCCTCGATTTTGCCGTTTGCAGCTCCATGGCATCATTTAACATTTGATCATTTAACACTTCCTTTTGCTCCCTGTGCATTCACAGAGAAGTGTAGAGCCTTGATTAGACTCATATTCATTGTGAGTATCTCTTAAAATGCAAATATACATTCTTTTACAGGGAATTTCTTTTTTGTGTGATCTAGCAAGTATTGATGAGTATCCTAGATAAATTAATTCATTAGGGATTAAGGCGGTATTCAAGTTTTATTACACCTTCGTTTATTAGCTGGAATACTTCTTAAAAACTTGCCCATACCTAGTGAGTAATATAGTTTGTAGTTCATATAGGAAAGACAGAATAAATTCATGATTCTTTTTGATGTTTGACATTTAAAATTTTTTTCAATTATTATTATTATTTTTTTTACAATTTATTTTATTTTAGTATCATTAACCTACAATTACATGAGCAATATTGTGATGATTAAACTACCGCCTTCATCAGGTCCCCCGCACCAACCCTATTACAGTCACTGTCCATCAGTGTAGTGAGATGAGAATCACTACTTGTCTTCTCTGAGCTGTACAGTCCCCCCCATGCCCCCCCACCCTATGTCTGCCAATCATAATGCCCCTTTTACCCTCTTATCCCTCCCTTCCCACCCATCTCCCCAGTCCCTTTCCCTTTGGTAACTGTTAATCCATTCGTGGGTTCTGTGAGTCTGCTGCTGTTTTGTTCCTTCATTTTTTTTTTTCTTTGTTGTTATACTCCACATATGAGTGAGATCATTTGGTACTTGTCTTTTTCGGCCTGGCTTATTTCACTGAGCATAATACCCTCCAGCTCCATCCATGTTGTTGCAAATGGTAGGATTTGTTTTTTTCTTATGGCTGAATAATATTCCATTGTGTATATGTACCACATCTTCTTAATCCATTCATCTACTGATGGGCACTTAGGTTGCTTCCATTTCTTGGCTATTGTAAATAGTGCTGCAATAAACATAGGGGTGCATCTGTCTTTCTCAAACTGGGCTGCTGCATTCTTGGGGTAAATTCCTAGGAGTGGGATTCCTGTGTCAAATGGTATTTCTATTTTGAGTTTTTTGAGGAACCTCCATACTGCTTTCCACAATGGTTGAACTAATTTGCATTTCCACCAGCAATGTAGGAGGGTTCCCCTCTCTCCACATCCTCGCCAACATTTGTTGTTGTTTGTGTTTTGGATGTTGGCCATCCTCACTGGTGTGAGGTGATATCTCATTGTGTTTTTAATTTGCATTTCTCTGATGATTAGTGATGTGGAGCATTTTTTCATGTGCCTGTTGGCCATCTGAATTTCTTCTTTAGAGAAGTGTCTATTCATGTCCTGTGCCCATTTCTTAATTGGGTTATTTGCTTTTTGTTTGTAAAGGTGCGTGAGTTCTTTGTATATTTTGGATGTCAGCCCCTTATCAGATACATCATTTATAAATATATTTTCCCATATTGTAGGATGTCTTTTTGTTCTACTGATGGTGTCCTTTGCTGTACAGAAGCTTTTCAACTTGATATAGTCCCATTTGTTCATTTTTGCTTTTGTTTCCCTTGCCCGGGGGGATATGTTCATGAAGAAGTCGCTCATGTTTATGTCCAAGAGATTTTTGCCTATGTTTTTTTCTAAGAGTTTTATGGTTTCATGATTTACATTCAGGTCTTTGATCCACCTTGAGTTTACCTTTGTGTATGGGGTTAGACAGTAGTCCAGTTTCATTCTCTTACATGTAACTGTCCAGTTTTTCCAACACCAGCTGCTGAAGAGGCTGTCATCTCCCCATTGTATATCCAGGGCTCCTTTATCAAATATTAATTGACTGTAGGTGTTTGGGTTAATGTTTGGATTTTGTATTCTGTTCCACTGGTCTGTGGGTCTGTTTTTGTGCCAGTACCAAATTGTCTTCATTACTGTGGCTTTGTAGTAGAGCTTGAAGTCAGGGAGCGTAATTCCCCCTGTTTGATTCCTCCTCAGGATTGTTTTGGCTATTCGGGGTCTTTTCTGGTTCCATATGAATTTTAGAATTATTTGTTCCAGTTCATTGAAGAAAGCTGTTGGTA